>JAJJWW010011759.1:0-91891 GCA_023531295.1 Papaver armeniacum | reverse complement strand
ATAATAACAATAGAAAAAGAGGCGCATAGGGACGGGCCCACTGGTCGGCGGGTCACGCCTCGCCATGGCCTGGTCCCCATGCCTCTTTCCTTTATTTTTCTTATTTTATTTATTTTCATGAACTCGTTAAAACTCCTTCATTCAAGTAACTTTCCTTGTTTGAGCAAAACTCATGGTTTCTCCATATTTTCATGGTTTCATGAAACATAATAAAATAGGAAAGGTGTTGCGGGACCGGGCTACCTAGACGACCATACCCTAGCCTTGGCCGGTCCACACCTTGCAATCCCTTGTTTTTATAATTATTATTTCCCTCATCTCATGAAACTCCTCCGTTTGAGCAAAAATCATGGTTTCTTCATATTTTCTCAAATATTGCCCAAACCATGAAAAAGCAAAAAAAAAAGTCAAATGGTCACATGACCGACTAGGCTACTCACGCAAAATATCAAAATATTATTATTTTAATATTCTCCAAATTTTGATCAAAACGAGCAAAGTACTACTTGCTCATTCGAGCAAAATCAAGAATTTCAGTCAAAGATCAAACTCTTATGAAAATCCAAGATATTGCTCAAACGCACACCAGAAAGTGCCAAAACTCTCAGGATTGAGACACGGACATAATGGTGACACGGGCATGCCTCCTTGAACAACCAAGGCCGGCCCTCAGGCTTGCAAGGAGCCGGTCCCACGTATTCTCATAATTTTGACCTAATTTGCTCAATTGCTCGTATTGGGTCCAAACTCTTTCCAACAACTTGGAATTTGCTCAAACGACCATCAGCTGGTCCCACGACCACCAAGATCCGGTTTCATGCCCTCTTGGTTGGTCCCTCACTTATCCATAATTAGGTTTTATCACCTAACGCTCGTGCGAGCACACTATTCTAATAAATGATCAACACCTGACATTTGATCATTCTTTCACCAACCGGTCAACTAAGGACCCTGGTGCACGCTCACTCGAGCATTTGGGCACCACATGGTCGTCCATCATCCCATGTGGTCGGTCCCTCCCTCACTGACCTATTTTCAGCAATTTATCAATTGACGAACAATTGATCAAAAATTAGGGTTTCGAACAAACACTCCACAAGTCATCATTCTCAGCAAGTTCAAACACCAATAAATTTATGTTGATCCGAAGAATCAACATGGATTAATCATATAATATTTGGTAGTCTACCAATATTTTAATTAATATTTCATTGGATCACGTTACCAATAAATAATTAAGTCGAATTGAGCAATACTTGCTAGTTGCTCGAATATTGATCTAACTATCAATATTCAATAATTTATCAAATTAAGCAATACTTGCTAGATTTATCGAATATTGATCCAACTATCAATATTGATTAAATAAAACAATACTTGCTTTCCTGTTAACAATATTGATCCAATTAACAATACTCGCCAACATGATTCAACTCAATATTTAACAATCCATCGAATTTACAACAACATACATGTTCGAACCATGAATCACTGAGCATTCGTCACTTATGCTCAATTCAACAAAACTTAGACTCACTGTCTAATAAGTCAACGACTGACTAATCAATACACGTCTGCTTTGCAGACTCCACGTTCGTGAGACATCAATCACGTCACATGGGGGATTTCAGTTAGGGTTTTGGTCTGGCAGCCTACAACACGTGTATTCATCCACGATGAGAAACATGAGTAAGTCGTGCAAGCGGTTGAGAGAGTTAGGAAAGTAGTAGGTGGACGATCAACCAAGTCTCCGCACGACATGGAACTGATTTTACCACGATCTCCCACTTTCCCACTCTTTCACTCATGAAAACGTCACACTTACTGGGATCAATGTGTTAGTTATTCTGGCAATATAAATAAGTTCTGAATCGATGACTGAGAACAACAGTCATCTACACACAAGTCCTCTCGATCAAACTTATTTACACATATTTGCAGAAACCTTCAACACATCCACAATCCTTGATCATCATTGATCCCACAATTCTCAGCTTCCCTCCTACAGATCAACCCATCTCCCTCTTTGTGACAGAATTGACTCTGGAACGGCCATTGACTTGGTTTAGGCCGAAGTCCTATCTCTCGAACTCAAAGCACTCATGTGCAATGCATTTGTGTGAGGTTAAGCGGTTTGTTCGGTTGAGGAGTCTTGCTCGAACTGTCATCTCTTCACTTCCCTAAAAACCAGCAAATTGTTTTTCCTCATCTACAACATCAAGCATTTCATTTTCACCCCAATGGACAGCCCATCCAGTGGTCATAAGAAATCTACATGAATTGCATTCCCGGCGTGCATCTTAATAAGGTTCTAACTTGTTTTTGTCAAAGAAATGAAATCAATTTATGCGATCCTTCAACTACAACCTAAAAAAAGAATCCATATTCAAGCCAAAAAAAAGTCTATTGTTCAATGTTTACTGACAAAGGATACAGTTGGGAAGAAGTTAATGTTCTGCAATCTCACTCCATTAGCAAAATGGACATCTGTTGGTAAGTAATGTAACTTTAAACTAAAGAGAGTTTGCGTACCTTACCAAATTACCAATCAGCCTCATTAAACTCGTGTTGGTCATTATTCCCCAATGGAACAAGCAAATATAGAAATTAAAACCGTGAGTTTTGCTGGTTTCGCTAGCTGGAAACTATTTTTCCACATTACTAAATGTGGGAGGCGCTAAATTTTATTGCTTTAACTTTAAGGAGGCAAGTACTGCTTTAGCAGGGAGTAGGGGGGCAGACCTATTCGCATTATTTTCTTTTGCTGTAAATGCGTATCAATTTAATCGCATGTTCAGTAATTACTCAATGAGACAAAGACGAAGTTAAGGAGTACGAAGTTGGTAACATTATGTTGCATTTTCATGTACAAGAGGCTTGCAATCAATTTAGTACCACAATGGAAAACGCATGTTCGACTTGAGGACATGTTTACGACACTTGTAGACTATATAGACGAAGGCATTAGCTTTACAGCAATGCAATTTAGGACAGTACTAGTGGTGGTTAAGCCATTTATACAACCAAATTTTACATTTACAGCCAAACATCCCATCATTTTCTCGAACGTTCAAGGGCTACACTCCAAATTTACAGATGCTACTTAAGTTATATTAACGTGGTGCCAGTAGCAAGATCAAGACTCCTGACATCAACTCTAGTGCATATAATTAGAGAGATCATAGTTGGGTTGAAGTGAACTGAGCAATAAAATTTATACCGTTGTATACCTGTGGACAAAATTACATAGATAGGTAACAGGAAATGCTAAAGATTTCATGAGATTAATTTTCTTCCATTTACACTGTTAACTCCTCTTTTATGTCTACAATCCAACTAACATATCCGGTTAATCTCTCTCTGGGGCATACCCCGTTTCTGTCCCAGCACTCAAATTACCAGCATATGACCATCTCTTTTCAATATTGGTCGAGACCAATTTGTCAAGCTTCCCATCCTGACCAACTAGAGGACAATTCTTAGTTAAGGTTTCATTTGCCTTCGGTGGGCTTCCGCTGACCGGTGTGGAAGAACAAAAGGTTGGTGTTGCAAAAGGAGATGCAAATGGAGAATGTTGTACTGAGAAAGGACTAGGTGAGATTCTCTTTGCAGGGGAAAACTACCTAAACCTCCTCTGCCAAAAGGGAGATTGACTCTGCTGCCACACATTTCTTCATTGCATCATCCACGTGAGCACGTCATCAATTCTTGCCATTATGTTGAAGGCCAAGCTTTCCATCACCCTTGAGTAGCTCTCTAGTATGGATTGCCCAACATCCTGTAACAAAGAAAGAGCCAACTTAACATTAATATTTTTCAAAGCTTGTATGCATTTATAGAATAGAAGAAAAGGAAACTGCCAGATGTAATTCATAATACAGCATGGTGTAGGTGGAACAAAGCGGTTTAAGTATTTACTCCATTTTGAAGTGTTACACCAAACAACCTACAATTTAAGCACCCTATGTATAAAGTATTTATGCGAATGATCCAACGGAGCAGTCTGGTCTATCTCATAATTGCAAAAGATTTAGTGGCTGATAATCAACATGCCTCGAGTATAAAGTGAATGCACATGTAAACCACAGCTGCACGTAGATCTCACTAGACAACATCTGTTTTCTCAGAATATGACCTTTTCTTGCCAAAAGAATGTGGTCTATCAATACAAGGTTGTGATTGTAATTAGTAGCAGTGTTCTGTGATTTATATGGCCAATGAGATCATTATAAATCTTCAATGAACGTAAATATGACAAATAGCAGAATAATCTCATTAACTGAAAGACTGCATATGAATACTTCTGGATACTTGAACTGGTAGATAGAAAAGTCAAACCAATACCTTGTTGTATTGAATCTTGTTCATGTCCAGCACAGTCTGTGGCAATCCAGGATACCGAAGTCGTAGGCTCTGCAAGAGTGTTTCTGCCCGATGTGCTAGAAGTTGACTTCTTGAGCTGTCACCAACAAGCCCCTTGACCTTTCCACCCCACGAAGATCGCCCATTCTTTGCATGATTTGTAAGTTTTTTCCCGCTTCTCTGCCTCCAAACAAGCACAGCAGCTTCAATGCTATTTGCTATTTCCAGTGTTTGGTGTTCTGATGACAAGTCCAAGCAATTAAGAAGACATTCTGGTGAAAACTGCTCCGCTGTTACGTAGCGATATATAATATCACCCAAACAAGATTTTCCACTCTGCAGCATTTACAGAAAAGAATGTTTAGATAACCAGCTGAGCTCTTTTGAAATATGTCCAGCAGAAAATTACAGACCATTCCATATGGTTAACATTCTACCTTTAATGGTGTTTGAAAAGGTTTACTGTACTAAGAGATTGTCAAATAAAACACCAACCTAAATTTTCAAAAAAGGAAAAGAAAAAACTTGCAAAAAAAACAACAGTCTTTATGGAATCATGCAGAGACTCTTATTGAAACATCAGTGACTTGAGTAGAACAAAAACTTGTTAACAGAAACAGGCAACAATGGAAGAGACAGGAAGAGAGAAACTTATTGAACTCTTATGATAGACTCTCTTCCTGTCTATCATGCTATAGACAGGAAGAGAGAAACACGATTCATATTTGTATATTTGTCACCCCTCCAGATGGTCCCAAAATTTCAGTGAGCAACAATTTCCTAACTAAGCTTGTTGAATTCACAATAAGATATAAAAATTCTTTGTCAACATGGACGATAATTGTTCAGTAAAGGCACAAAAGAGACAGACCTTTGGCAATGTCTCCAAATATACACTTGGAATTTCCATTTCACAAAGCACGGAGCTATTAATCGCTAATGCAGCCTTAAGAATCTGATTTGTGCAATCCCTACATTGCTGCAATCTCTTTCTTGCATCCTCTGATAAACCTTCATGTGGCACCTTAGGGCAAGGGAGCCACCACTTTTCTTCCTGTCTAATTGAATGCCTCCCATTAGACGAAGACAATGGATACGCATCACCACCACCATCATCCCCCTCAGCAACAATCACTCCACGCTCAACATACCAAAACTCAGTTTCTCGGAAACTCTCAAGCATACTAAGCAACATAGCATCAAGCTTCTTTAGTGCCGGAAGATTTACATATAGATCAGACCTTGGTCTAGCCTTCATCACCTCAAATGTACCACCTCCAGGAAAATCTTGAACTGAAGGAATTAGCTCCACAATCGAATCACTAACACTTAACAACCATTCCATTTCTCTACACCACATTGACTTCTTCTGTGGTGCCAATGGTTCCAACCTCCATAGTTCCCCAAATACAGTAGCTGCAATTTCACAATCCCTCCAAACTATTAAATCCAAAAAACACCCAAATCAAATTGACAAAAAAAAGAAAAAGAAGAAAACCTAAAATTGGACTAACCAGATAGATTAGTAATGGCATTGGATATTGCAAGAGCTGTACAGACTCCTTTTCCTCCACCTGACATATCTTCTCCAAGTAGTAGCTTTGCAAATCTTTCCTTCATCATTTCCACTTCTGCATCAAATTCACGCCATAATCAATTAGATCTTCCCAAAAAAAAAAAATGTTAATAAAAAAATTTGGGTGAAAATGAATCAAAATACTAACCAGATAAGTCAGCTAAACGTTTCTCAGGTTTCTCATCTTCCCAAACAACAATATCTTTACCAATTACAGGTAACATTAACGAAGAAGCAGAAGGGAAAATAGAATTTCCAAGACTACTCATAACACGAGAAGATGTAAGTGGAGAAGAAGATAAAGAACTTGAAGCACCACCATTTCCATTAGCTCCTCCACCACCTTCAGTTCCATCATAACGTCTACAGGAATAACTACTAGAACTTTCTGATTCACTTACATCTGCACTTAAACTATAACTACCACCATATCTTTCACTTTGTTGATCATAGCCTTCTTCATCTGATGATATACTTCCCATTATTTATTAAAAAAAAAAAGAACAAAATGATGATATCACGAGATCTGAACTGAACCCACCATTACTACTTCTTCAGAGATCCAAGAATGATAGCAGCAGAGTGAGAGAGTTGGGTTTGGTTTGGTCTTTCTAGAGAAAGAGGAAGTAAATGTGATAATGATAAATGGTAATGATGATGATGATGGAGTATGAAGTTGTTTGTTGATAAAAGTAATGCTAATAAAGAAGTATGAAGCAGCAGCAGCAACATCAAAGCATTACGCTCTTCTGGGGGGTTGAAGTCTACTACTGAGAATACTGATGCCGCAAAAGTAAAACATGAGTCGACAATTTTTGTGAATGTGAATCTACTGTGTTTTCGTGAAAAAAACGATTCCTATAACATTTAGACAGTCGAATCGGACACTACTGTCCTTTTCTTTTTCTTTATTGGTTTTAACCCTTTTTCCTCCCTTTCAATCCAATCTCATCCACTCTTACGTGGCACTTTTCATGCTGATTCATCTAATCTAACTAGCTCGCATAGGAAAATTGAGAGAGTTAATTTGACATTTTCATGATAACATATGTAGAAGTGCTTCCAGAGAAGAAGCACCACTCAAAGGCAAAAACATTCGACTTCAAAAATGTTGATTTTTTCCGTTTCTAGTAATTATTCTAAAGTTTTGTATTCAAAATAATTTTTGAATTTTTGAATTAGGAAATCGAAAAAAAAATCAACTGTTTCAGAAGTGCATCCGGACATGCTCTAAATAATTACCAACTGAGTCATATTGTGTTAAAATCTACCATCTAAACTAAAGATGGTATTGAGATATCACGTGAATATATTTTTAGAAAATGCACACAAAATCGGGTTCCTAGCTTGAAAATCTTAATTGGTTCTAACTGAGTCGGGCATTGTTCCGGTGACACACATAATGATACTAAATTTTTGGCGATATCAGAAGGAACATCTCATTCAAGCTGTCAAAATAACATTTGGTTACGTTTCAAAATTACATGATTTATAGGATCATACTAAGATTAACTAAATTTGATTTCCAAATACTTATTATCCATAGTAACTTAAAATTTGATATGTACACCCCGTTACGTATGCTTTCGAACTCTCAATCTACTTTGTAGGTAGGAAAATAAAAACATATCATACTGAAGGATCGTTCTTAAATATTAATACTTCGTGCTACTTTTTTTTTCTTCTTAATATATGTTGAATATGTAAGATTTTATTAAGATGGAATATTCGGTCTAACAACAATTGACTCTCAATAGAACTAGGAGGACTCACTAACTAGACTCTAGTAATACCAAACTTTTTGTTATACTTCGCTAGTTTGTCAACAAATTTATTACCATTTTTAGGAATAAAATGACACTTCCAGATCGGGTACCGTTTTCAATCTCTCAACGACATCCAACAGAATGACTTCATTCTCCCATGTTATCACCGGAAAGGCACTGTTGATGTAGACTTCAATACTCTTCAGGTCCGTTTTGAACACACAATATAATTGTTCTGTAACTCTTTGCTCCAGATGACAGCTTCAAGGAATGCCTATTAATTGCGTATTTTCACTTGAGGCATTTTGCGTACTTATACTTCAAGACTTCTGAATACTATTAAGATTTCCAAAGTAACTAGCAAAGCTTAGTGCTTTTCTAGCAGTTATTTCTGGGTTTGCCTTTTTGTTTTGAAATACGACATTACATATGTCAATCCAAATTCTCCGCAAAACTATCATTGCAGTAATTAGCCAATCTGCCTGGGGAACCTGTTGTTGATTAGCAGTCAACCAATCTTCAAACATTACAGCAACATTGGTGTGAGCACCGGAAAGAAAATTTGAGCCACCAAAACTTCCATCCAAACTTCCCTTGAGAAAGGGCAATGAAATAAGATATGCATTGTAATTTCAATCGAACTAATTGCATAGAGGACACAATATGTATAATTACCTACAAGCTCTTGAAAATCTCTCATTTGTAGGTAGTATATCAAATAAACACTTCCAAAGAAAGTGTTTAACTCTCGGCCAAGTCTGGATACTCGAAAATTCCTTCCATCTTACATTAGTGTCCTCAATCTTTGTGGATACCTGCAAGTTGCCTAAGAGGGTGAATAAACCATTTCTTGTAAGCTTACAAATTAACTTATCTTCAGCGGCTGTTGAAAACCTCATTTTCATGATCAAGTCCGCAGTTTGAAGTTCAAAAAGATAATGAACCAGATCAGAATTTCATTGTTTCCCATCTTGAGTAATTAACTCATTAACCCACACATAGTTTTCATTGTCCATATCATCTTGTCTTGGAACTGGTGGACAATCCATCCCAAGGACCCAAACATCAAGCCATATCTTGATCTCGTCACCTTTTCCAACTCTCCAACAACTATGTTGTTTAATAAAAGCAATATTTTTCTGCACTCCACACTATGCCCATGAACAACTCTTTTTTTGAGTGGCATGAAGCATATTGGTACACATGAAGTACTTGGCTTGCATTGCTTTCATCCATTGTGCTTCTGAATTGATGCATATTCTCCATGCTGCCCTAACTGGTAAGGATTTTTAAGTCTCTAAAACCGTGCCCTCCAACATCTTTATGCATTCCTGGCTTTTTCCAATAAATAATATAAGTACCTCTCTTTTCTTCAAAACCCCACCAAAAATCCATTTGCAGCACATCAATCAACTCATGGAATAAACAGGAATTGTGCTGGTGATTGTCTTAATCATCAAAGATTTCCACATTGCAACACGGATTTACCATTCCAAGATGATAGTCTGCGTTGGACTCTATCCACCAGTTTAGTAAAGCATTGTTTCTTGTTCCTACCAATTAAAAAGGGGATTCCCAAGTAGATCTCTTTGGGGCTCATTTTAGAAACCTTCAATTTTTTAGACAACAATCTGCAGAATCTTTGAGGCACATGAACACTGAAGTATACACTGGATTTGCTGAAGTTCACCATCTGTCCAGAAGCAGCTCCAAAATCCTCAATGATTTTAAGCAAGTTGTTAACATTATGAAGATCGTGATTAATGAACAATAGACAATCATTAGCAAAGAATAAATGGGAGATAGAGGGAGCATCCAGAGCGATTTTGATACCTTCAATTTTGTTGTGTTGTTCATCATGAAGAAATTGTCTTTAGAAAGCTTTCATCGCAATTATAAACAAGTAAGGTGACAATGGATCCCCTTGTAGGACACCCCTTGATGGTCGGTAAGAATTACACGGGGCACCATTTAGGAGAATACAAATCCTAGTAGCTCTGATACACTGCATAATCAAGTGACACCACTCCTTGTAAAAACCCATATGTGTCATGACATCTATCAGAAAGGACCATTCAAGCCTATATATCAAAAGCTTTTGACATATCTAGCTTTAAATCTAGATGCTTTTGCTTTCATTCTTGTTCTTCATTGTATGAACAATTTCTTGAACAACTTATATGTTATCCGAAATTTGTCTTCCTGGTACATAAGCAGCTTATAAAGGAGAAATAATTTATCCCATTACTATTTTGATTCTTGAAGACATTATATTGAAAATGATTTTATAAAATTAATTGCAGAGAGCTTGAGATTTATTAGTGTAGCAAGGAATTCTTGAGCTCAATGGAACTCTGGACGTAGATAATACCAATAGGTCCTAGAAATAATATATTAGAGCTAATTTGGTCCAGTTGACTCAGTCAACTTTATGTTTGGTCCTTTTTGGAAAAATATATTATAGTTTGGTCCTAGAAATTATGGTTTGGTCCTAGGGTGTACAATACCACGCGGGATGATGTCATGGATGATGTAATTTTTGTTTTGTAGTGACAGATATACCCTTCCTTATATATATATAGTCAATTGGTAAGAGAGAAGAAATCATTTCTCATATCTATTTTCTCTCTCCTCTCGGTTTCTCCCTTTCTCCCTGCTGATGCGATTTTTTTAGGGTTTTTTTTCTCTGCTGCTGCAATTAAATGATGAAGACGACGAAGAAGATTTGAATATTGGTTTACAGAGTCTTGAAGATTGATTTACAGGGATCTCAACGATTAAATGATGAAGATGATGAAGAATTAATGAGCTATTGTTGTTGTTGATTACAGAGTTCATCATGTTGCTGCTGCGAAGAAGACGACGAAGAAGAAATGAACCGCTGCTGTTGTTTGATTACAGAGTTCATCATGCTGCTGATGCTTGATTCTAGATCTGAAATTAAGCTTTTTAGAAATTCGTTTTTGATAATGAAATCAGTTTTGTGTGTGTAGATTTATGTGTTTGTTTAGATTTAAAATCTATGATGTTTTAATGATGTTCATTAGGCATCAATAATTACTTGAAGGATGAAATCAGATCTGAAATCAGGTTCACTCTGAATGATGGACTGATATTGATGTTGCTGCTCGTGTTGAGATGAAGATGAAGATCTTGATTCTTGATGTATAAGATCTTGATTTTGTTGAAGATCTTGAATCGGTTTATGCTGCTGTTGCTGTTGAAGTCGATGAAGACGATGGATTTTTTGATAAGGTTCATTGATAAAATGAAATTTGTTTGAAGAATGATGAAGACGGTTGTTGTTTATGATGAAGATGAAACTCCTGAGTTATGATGAAGATGGTGAACTCATGTTACTGTTACTGCTCGTGTTAAAGATGAAGATTCATTGATGCTGCTACTGTTGAAGATGACGGAGATTTTATTTCTGCTGCTGTTTTGAAGATGGTGAACACGATGAAGATTACCGAACATAATGAACTCCAATCTGCTGCTATTGAACATGATGATGCTGCAGCAGTTCATTTTGACGAATGAACTCGATTTTCTTATAGGTTTTATTAGGAGTTCATTTGAAAGAATGAACTCGGTTTTCTTATAGGTTTTATTAGGAGTTCATTTGAAAGAATGAACTCTGGTTTCATATAAGTTTTATTAGGATTTCATTTGAAAGAATGAACTCGGTTTCATATAGGTTATATTAGGAGTTCATTTGAAAGAATGAACTCGGTTTTCTAGTTTGAATTTTGGTTTGTTCTTGTTATGTGTTCATTACAAAAAATGAACTATGTTTTTTTGTAATAATAATGAATTTTGCGTTGTGTTCATTTTACAGAATGAACTCTTTTTTCATATGTGATTTAGTTTGGTTTTATTAGGTGTTCATTTGAAAGATTGAACTCTGGAGTTTATCAGACATAATGAACTGCTACAAAAAATAAGTTGGAATTAACACGGAAAGGTACTTTGATCCATTTAATATTTTTAAATAATTATGGACCAAATGGAAAAGGTAATTTCTGAAAGTACCAAACTGACTTGGGATCACCTAAAAAAAGATCAAAGATATCTTCCCCACTCTAGACCGCGTCATACAAAACTACTACATCCTTCGCAAGGATAGCATTTTTGTGATGAATTAAATGATTTCAGTTGTATCCTGCACCCAATCCCAAGAATTCCCATGTTGGACCATGTCAAAATATGGAGCAGAGAGACTCTACCGACCATGTCATACCCATATTTGCTGATAATGCATCGGACGTGGACAGTGAGTCATACGGGGAATCCAAGCCCGGGTCCCTCTCGAAACGGTGGGTAGTCGTGGATCGTGGTTGATCAATTGCGTGTGGACAAGACATAACCTGCCAATTTCTTTAGATTTTTATTCTTTTCGATAATAGCGGAGAGAGAAACATAGAGAAAACGATGAAAACGAATATAAAAATAGACCGATTTAACCTCACATAGTGTAGCCTTTTTGGTCGTTGCCTCAACTGTATTTTAGTCGTTGACTGTATTACGTAAAACCGGTACACAGTACATAGTCTTCGGCCTCTTTGATGTTGTATCTGGTCTTAGATTTTCAAAATAACAGTACTCGCCATTGGGCACGTTCCTAACGATGGAGATATTCTTACGTGAAGAGATCCCGCGAGAATCTGTGTAGTTTGTGCCATCTATTCTTAACCAATTACTATTTGTCTTTCTGCTTTACAAAATCTTTGCTACTGTCCAAACGTCCAGGCTAAAAAGTGAGATTTTTCTTACGTCCAGAGATCGCACAAAAAAAATTGACCAGTCTAGCAAGATGCGAATCATGGTGATCAATATCTTCAAAATTGCTAATGGGGTGCCATGATTGGTGGGGTGTACCAATCCAAAGCAAAAATTATTTTGTCCTATATAAAAACTGTTTTTGTTGCGAAACTAGAAAATAGAGAAGGAGACACAAAATAGAGGGGAAGAAGAGAGAGCGAAATTCTATTAATGTGCATCAGTTTACAAAGGTTTGGGACTCTATTTATAGAGTTTACATACTTGATGCCCAAGTAATAGGGTCCCACTAAAGTGGGCATCTACCTAATAAACTTCCGTTTATAACACTCCCCCCTAGATGACCATTTGTATCCAAGTAATTGCCTCATTAAAACCTTGTCAGGGAAAATCCAAAGGGACAAAACCCGATCGAAGGAAAAGAGAGTACAATTATGAGAAAACTTAGAACAGAGTTGGACATGCATATGTTGCCTCATTAAAACCTTGACAAAGGAAAACCCATTGGGACAAAACCTTGACGAAGGAAAAAGAGTACAACTAGATAGTCCAAGAAAATACCTTTTCCTTGGATGCTCCCCCGATAAGTACTTGATTAAATCTTGGCTTCCAAATCTTGAGTCGACACTTCCCAATTTCAATAAACGAATTCCTTGAATTGTGGAGATAACAATGCTTTAGTGAGAAATCTGCCAGTTGATGAAGTCTTCTTTTGTGTTAGTCTTCTTTTGTGTTAGTCTTCTTTTGTGTTAGTGTTCTCGAGTCTTCACGCTTCTTTAAATGCATTGATGACTTGCTTCTTGGATTGCTATCTTCTCGAAGATGATTTGCGGAAGTAGTTGATGTAATTTCTTCAACAAAGTGCCAATATTTAGTTCTGATTGCATAGGTGAACAAAAGTTGTGATCATACCATATATGGATTAGAATAATATCCAAATTCATAGGAGACTATGGTCTAACAAAATGACCTAGTTAATGGTGGGAATTCACCAAATAACCAAAATTTGATATAACTCCCCTTGGATGACCACCATGTTAAAAACCTTGCCATTAAAAACCCAATGGAAAAAATATAATGGACAAAAGGAAAAAAGAGCAAAAATATCAACATTTTGAAATAAAATAAAATAAATGTCATGTTGCCTTCCGTTAAAACCTTGTCAAGAAAACCACATGGGACAAAACACGAAACGAAGGAAAAGAGTACAACTTTTGAAGATTTATGGATGCTAACTCAACTATATGAGTATTACGTAAAACGAGCATCAAAATCATAACTCTAGTCTATCTCAAAACGAGTTTAAGCTAGCATAATTCTAACCGCATTTAAGAAAGAAAGAAAATAGAATTTATCTTTGCTAAAGCATGGATTTTAGTGTTTTTATGGACTCTTGAAGAGACCTATGAAGTTGACATAATCAACTAATTGATCCGGATTTTTGGTCTTTTACCAAATTTAAAAAAACAAACACATATAGGATTGTTCAACCTGATATAATCGAGTCAGCTGGCTGTCTGAATATGATTTGAATCCTACAAGGATTACAAATTCGAATATGTTCCCGACCACATGCAAAATGAGTCATTCAATGACTACCACGCAAAAGACATCATACACGGAGAACAAAATTTATTTAAACAATCCTAGGGTCTGAGCAAAAATGGAACCCTCAAATCGTTTTTACAACGAACATATTTCTCGTACAACACATTATGACTACACCCGACTTGGCAATTTTAAGGTGTTATGTCTTGGATCCAAAATTGCGTCAATCGAGAATTTAATCCAGTCTAATTTGGATTGTATGCCAACCAAATCACATATGTCGATATTTCTACGCAGAGGGTTCAAAACCACCATCATGTATTTTAGTAGCTACTTTAAATGAATATTCGACAATCATATTAGCTTATCACGATCTCATATACTTTCCAGTTGTATGC
The DNA here is from genome assembly GCA_023531295.1 of Papaver armeniacum. Classification (NCBI taxonomy): domain Eukaryota; kingdom Viridiplantae; phylum Streptophyta; class Magnoliopsida; order Ranunculales; family Papaveraceae; genus Papaver; species Papaver armeniacum. The sequence continues at coordinate 77,462 of JAJJWW010011759.1, read as the reverse complement.
ATACTTTGAAAAATTCAAAATTCTTCGGTACCAACGCAATAAACTCCTACTATTCAAATGAGGAGAAATGAATTTTGTGAATGTGAATCGTATTATGATAGACTCTGTTGGAGCTATCTCGCAGCCTATATAAAAATGCTACTTGATTGCTAGATGTGATTAAGTTTTCCTTTTCAAACGTCATAAGCTTATATAAAAGCTAGATGAGATATATTCACGCCTAGTAGACAACCCTTTTTATTTAATCAAAATGGGAGAGAAACGTCTGGTATTGTATAGTCTCCCGATTATGGTGGAAATATAATCATCTCATATACGAAAACAAGTTAAGTAGAGTATTATCCGATTAAATCGAGGACATATACTCCAAATTACATCTGGATTTTAAAAACACAAGTTGGACTGTAGATAATGACTTCAAAAGCCATAAAAAAATGTCCAAATAAATAAATAAAATTGTAGTCTACTTGACGTTACAAATTTAAAATCAACCATGGATTAGTTGGTTAGAGCAAGAAAAATATAAATCTCCAATGACCTATAAAGTGAGATATTCATTCACCTAAGAATGAAATTATAGACACTTTATTTCGTTCAAAGAAAATAATATCAAGACCAATATAGTCACTACAGGACTAATTAATGATTTAGGGCTAACAAACCTAGGTCTGCACCCTTTTGTCTTTTGTGTCCATCCATGTTGCAACTACAACGAACAATCCGAATTTTGGAGATTCGAATTTTGGAGATTATCAAAATTTCTAAATACCGCTCAAGAATGTAGCAATCCCCGGTAAATTGGTATTGTCAATTGGTTTTAAACCACAATAACGATATCTTATTTCTGAGATTGTTAGAAAAATCCAATTCGATTGGTTTAAATGATTCTTTTGAGAAAAATAAAGAAATCATTATTCTTTGTAGAAAATCTAGTTTTCTGGTTGATGAAGATTTCTTTGAAGGAATAGAAATCACGAATCAAATCGGCTAAAAGTTCTTAGAATGCCAATTTTACATCTCATTATAGAAAATTTATGGAGAAAACTAATACTGATTGGTAAGCGATATACCAAAATCGTATCGGCATTTGGAAAGAAAATGTCGTTTGCTATGGAAAATCCATTGTGTGGTAAAAGAATGGTTTCTATAAAGAATGAAAACCAAATACGAATCACATGATCATTGTCCAATGGACAAAGATACCCGAGATAAACCGGCCTGGAGGTTTTTCAACCATGCACGTGATTGATTACAGAACGTGATCAAGTCCGAATCAACACCAATTTTTGGTGATTATAGTTTCATTAGAGTAATAGAAACTATGAACCATCTTCGATGGATTTATTTTTCTTCTTTATTCTACGAAAAATTAGAAGAAATAAAACACCGATTTTTGGTGATTACGGTTTCATGAAAAGGTATAGAAACCGTAAACCATCTATTTGATTTTTTTTATTCTTTCTCTATAAATAAATAAGAGAGAAAAAAAATAAGAAAACAAAGGGAATTAAAAAAAAATCGGTGAAGTTAATCTCCCATATATATCCCGATAGGATTCACCAATGGATTCACCGGAAAGAAAAACCTGGTGAAAATAATCATATGAGTCATGGTTGGTGCAATAAATAGATAAAATCCTTTACGGGTAGAATATATTTGTGGATGCACACAAAATACGCGAAGGATGATAATGGAGAATTATTGCAACAAATAATCAATTACGCTATGTATAAAAATAAAATAAATAAATAATTGATACAAGGAAAATAGTTAGTGAATCAATTAATTAATAGTGATTAGATGTTATAAAATAAGTATCATCATTGATTAGATCCTTATAGTAGCATACTGTGAGGCGCGACCGCGTGAGTGGATACACAGTTTACATCATTGATTTTGTTTCGATCCACCAAGAGGAGTGCCATGAGCGGATAGCGGGACAAATTGCTTACACCATGATCAAGGTATTGTCGGGCGGTTCTGATTGTTTTTGCCCTGAAGCGTCTGGTTTTTTTGTTGCCCCCATAATTACATCAATGATCATTTTTTCTACAATGATCGAACAATAATAATAGCGAACTATCAAGATAATGAACATATACAAGCGTACAAAGAAGAATGAGAGATTAAAGATGAGAATTAGAAAAACATTTACAACTTCACTCTAAATCCTAATAGCTTAGATTGTTTTTTTTTTTTGTAATTAACACTTGATAATGATTATCTCGATGGAATAGGGAAAACACTTAGTTTTAGCATTGACTATTCAATATTCTTTCGTTATACAACACAATTATGAATAAGCCCCTAAAATATTTTTATTTTTAACAAAAACCAAATAAGCGAACAACTATTTTGTTGCCCCACAGGCCCTTGTTTGCCCCTGAACCGGCTTTCCACACTTCCCCTATTGGCCCCACTGGTATTGTGTACATACAAACACAAAACAAGGGTTAGTAACTAGTATGATGTGGGAAAATAATAAAATCATACTTGATATCATACTATTTGTGAAACCAATGCAAGAAAAAATAATAGCCGTCGGTTAGAGGAAAAAAATAGTGTAAAAGAAATTTATCACATCGACTTCCCTTTAGTTCTTCAATAATTTTAGGGCTCAAGCGTAGAGCGTGCGATGACGTGTTGCGAAACTAGAAAATAGAGAAGGAGACACAAAATAGAGGGAAAGAAGAGAGAGCGAAATTCTATTAATGTGTATCAGTTTACAAAGGTTTGGGACTCTATTTATAGAGTTTACATACTTGGCGCCCAAGTAATAGGGTCCCACTAAAATGGGCATCTACCTAATAAACTTCCGTTTATAACAGTTTTGTCTTATTATAATTTTGGTACACCCCCACTAATCCTGGCACCCCATTAGCATCCTTGAATAAAAAAGATGTTACATCTCCTTTCTTAAATATCATCATTGCCCTTTTGCTTTTTGTTTGGCTCATGTATACTGTATAATTTGCTCTTTTCTCAGTTCCATGTTAGCTTACCTAGCTCGATAAATGGGCAAGCCAGGCAATTTGCATGGTCCTGTTGCGTTGTGTTGTTGGCTTGTTGCTGCAACCATTTTTCAGGCCCAGACTCTAAATAGAGCTAGCCTACCTACCTATATGTTTCTCCTTTGAGTTGACAAGTTTTCTTTTCTGGTGTAAGTTGTTGACAAGTTGGGTTGCTATCTTTCCTTGAGACCAGGCTCTCTTGTCTTGTCGTATAGTTTTCTTTACCAATAAAGTTAATCTTGACTATCTTTTTTCTTTTTTTTTTACTAGAAGAAAAATGAAAAGAGCGGATATATGTTTTTTCCATATATCATCCTGTTTAGACTCTACTACTCTAGTGAAGTCTAGTGTCTTTTTTCACATCTTGGTAACAAAATCCTGATCTACAAAAAACCGGCTTGTAGATCAGCTGGTTTCATGCCCTCCACAGAGGTTTCATGCGCTCCAGGAGGTCCAGGCTCGAGTCCCAGATGGCGCAATATTACAGAGTTTAACATGGGCGGTAGAGTTAGTTTGCCCCCTTGCGAAGACATTAGTCACACTATCCGTTTGGCTCCCCACTTTGTTCCTCATGAGGCTGTTGGTAGGCTAAGACAGCGCAACCCATTCAACTTATGTAGTAATCTGACTGGGAGCAAACATTACAGCTCCAAATTATTCGTTAATTATTTAATAATATTATTAGGATGAGATGATGAAAAAAAAAATGAACTGCAAAGACTTGGGAGGACCACAGATAATTGGAAACTTAAGCTACCAACCACCCCCAACTTTTTGGCCATACCAAAAACACCAAAAGGAATTTACGGTAAATATAGAATCCTATTGGGGCGGTTGGGGGAGAGTTTTGGGAGGCTAAAATGCTATGTGTAGCAAAAAAAAAATGGATAGGGACTCAAGGTATATTAAAAAGTCAAAAATACCCTTGCCTAAATTTCACTATTCATTTAAAAAAAAAATCTATAATCTTTTCCTTCTCCTTCTCATTTACAAATCATGATGAAGATCATTAAAAAAAAAAACAACTAAGTCTATTATCTTATCCCCATCCTTCTCTTCCCATTCATAAATTGTGATAAAGATGATGATCATAGTTTCATCATGATGAGAATCATAAAGAAAACCCAAAATTATTATCTTCTCTTTCTCCTTTTCATTCATAGATCATAATAAAGATGGTGATCATCATAAAAAGAAAAAACTAAGAAAACCCACCATTTATTGTTGCTTTTAAATGGTTAAAAAATATGATTCTATGAATTTCGGGTTAAAAAAATTTAGAAAGTATTCACAGTGGGAGTTCTTAGATTCTCAATGGAAAATACATGTTTCGGCTTGGTTTTCCCAATCGAAATCGGTTTTGATGTTTTGGTTTTCAAAACCCGATTCTGTTGGGAAAACCCACAGAAATCAAGCTGTTATTCTGACTAGAAACCAGTGGCTAAATCTACATTACGGATGTGAAAACCAGGGCTTAACGGGTTACTAAAAACAAAAATAATCGGAAAAATGATTTGATTAGGAGTTCTTTATTTCCACAGTAAATAAAAAATACGGCTTGGAACACCATTATTTCCCAACCGTTTTTTGGTTCTAAGGTTGGGTCGACAAATTATCCCATTAGAAAACCAAAACCCAAGAAGTCGATTAAAAATTTGAAAACCTAGCCGTAATCGATCACGAAAACCAAAAAAATCGAAAAAACTTTCGGTTGGAAAAACCAAGTCGAAACATGGACTCTCGGTTGGGTCGACAAACTATCCCAGTAGTAATCTTGATTCACGGTTGGGAATCTAAGAACTCCCAGTAGTAAATACTTTCGAAAACTGTTTTTTAAAATTCATCGAATTTGATTTTTTTAACCATTTAAAACAAAAATAAATAGTGGGTTTTCTTAGTTTTTTCTTTCTATGATGATCATCATCTTTATCATGATCTTTGAATGAGAAGGAGAATGAGAAGAAAATAGTTTTGATTTAGGATGATGAAATCTATAAATGAGAAGGAAAAGGACAAGGAGAAGATTATAGATTTAGGATGATGAAATCATGATCATCATCTTCATCATGATTGTAAATGAGAAGGAAAAGGAGAAGATTATAGATTTAGGATTTTTTTTTCTTTTTAATGAATAGTGAAATTTAGGTAAGGGTATAATAGACATTAGGAATATGATGTGATAAGGGATAACCTCATTTACTATTTCATGACCCTAAAAAGCCCAAAAGACCATTGACTTTCAAAGCCCAATAATAAGATTCTAAATATAACTCTGGATTTCCGAACAAAATGCAAAAATTAATGCACCATACATACTAGTTATAACGGTCTTTAGTGACGCATAATGATTACGCGTTACGGAGAGTTGCAGGCCAAGTCGAGTTCCACAAGTGATGGTGCAACGCGAAGCCATAATAGTGCAACGTAAGCTATAATAAGCGCAACGCAAGCCATAATAGCGGTATTACGGTATAGATTGGCAAGTGTCAAGAATGACATAAACCCACTGGGGCCAATGTAGTGCAAGTGCGGCATTACATTGTAAACACATTTGGCTAAGTGATGAAGCTTATTGGCCGACACAATGAAGCTTCATTGAGGAAAGGCAAGAGATGGCCAAAGTGACAAATGCAACATGCGATGTTGGCATCGATGCATATCCATGGAATTGAGCTAGCCCAAGCTCAAGGAGGATGCAAGAATGAAGAATAGACTAAGGGATGGTCTATGACATATATTCAAGGTTGGCCAAAGCTTGAATAATGCAAACAAGCTAGCAATGCAAGAGTTGCATTCTTTGTTGTCAAGCTAATTGGCAAAGTGAAGCATATATGACGCATGAGCAACTAGAGTGAGCATAAGGAGCTGGCATCGATGTTTGAAGCTTGAGGAGTGTTCGTGCATGAGTTTAGAATGATAAGCATGCAGGGCCAAGAGGGCTGAACATTGGCGCAAGGCAAAATCCGGTATGCCAAAACAAGTGGCACAATATGGCTCAAGTGACGGTTGCAAGTTAGTTACGAGCTTCACAAGCATGCCAATGATGCGTGATGAAAATGAGCGGTTATAAAGAAGTTTATAAGCGTGGGAGAAGAGTTCTAACTGCTAAAGAACAGGTGTTGGATGATTGGTGCGAGTTGGAGTGGAACGGCAGATTAGCACGATTATTGGCGGTTAGCGAAGCTGCTTTATGGGACAGATGGCTGTTCCATGCGTGTGTAACGGTTATGCACGGTTTGGCCAAGCAAAGCTGCTGTATAAATAGTCCTAAGGAGGGGAAAATTCGGCAGGCTTGCATAGAGAGCATATGTGAGAGTGAGGTTTGCATATGTGAGTGAATAGGAGAGTTTTTGTAAGACTAAGACTTGGTTTGAAGGCAAACAAGTCTGTGTAAGTCCCCAAGTGGGCAAGTTTTGTATTTCTTCCCTTTGATGCAATAAAAGAGTTGATTGTGTCATGTTCTAAGTGTTCTTGGTTGGCTGATTTGTTGTTGGTAAAGTATGGCAAAGATTGAATGTATTATGGGGTGCATTTGATGAGTTTTGAGAAGTGAAAGAAGGCTGTAAAGACTTCTGCTGATTGACCTGATATGTTGGCTGTTTGCATAGGTGCAAACTTATAAGGCTGAAGTGCAATTGGGTGAAGCTATTCACGAACCACTTGTCTTTGCCGGGTTACACTTTCAGAGAAATTTGCAAAGGCATTTTGGAGGTGTGACAATTCGGGTATCGAGGCATGTTTGGTACACCGTTCAAGTGTATTTGTTGGATAATACACTAGTACTTCTTTCTCTCTAAAGCTATTTTCCCGTGAGCAAGTAAGTGGCGCATTATTTTCGAGTTTTTGCATTAGAAATGAGTTCTAATGGCATGATGATCGAACGAAGAACTACGGATTTGCGTTTGATCAACTTGAGGAGTATGGTGATCTTGGTGATTTAACCATTGATTTCGGTGCTGATGGCATTGAAAACCCTCTTGTTTACGAAGAGAATGGCAGGCTAGACCTACTTGAAGGAAGAACGTCAGTTGGTTTAAAGAATTCGATGGCGGGGTAAGTCTTTGTGGAAGACAAGGTGTCGATGCAACCCTTTTGAATTGCGAAACCAATGTTTGAAGTGACTCGAGTTGAAGGTGCAATTCAGTGACATAAAGACCATACTAACAAGCCATGCGAAGCAAAAGATGTAAAAGGTGTATAAATATGGAATATTTGGCCGAGGAAGTGGCAAGTATTCGGGGTTAATCGATAACGGCATGTTTGTAGGGCGAACGTGCATGGAGAAAGCTCTAATCGAGTCTCAGAGCCAAGAATTTACGCGAGTTCCAAAAATGCTAGAGAAATTGAGAATTTCTTGTATGACGTTGAGGCATACTTTGAGGCGAATGGAACTGGGAAGAACAAAAAGTAACTCTCGCAGGCAATTACCTTGGTGGTGATGCAAAGGTTTGGTGGAGAACTATGCTTACAAGAAGATGAAGTCGCTAGTTATGCCAATCCTATGTCATGGAATGACATGAAAGATGGACCGAGATGTCGATTCCAATTGGTGCTTGGTATGCAAGAGAAAGTTTACGTAGGCTAAGAATGACAAGTACACCACAAGCCTATGCTGAAAACTTCTTTGCATTGGTGCAAGAGACGTGTGGCATGAGTGAAGAAGATCGGATGTTCCAATTTAATTTGGCGCAAGTTCAAGTGTGATTGCTGAACTTAAGAAGCGCAAAGTGCGAGTATCCGATGGCTATGCAGACGGTAAGAGAGCTTTCCAATAGCACAACGATTGAAGATGTGCAAAGCTGCGAAGGAAAGGCCAAAGGAAAGGAAAAAATCTGTTGGCAGTAAGCGCAAGCATGAACCTAAGGAAGAGGAACTGCTCCCCTCATCCCGGAAGTATAGGGGATGTTTCATTTGCAAAGGTTTACACTTCGCTAGAAGCTGTCCACTCAAGGCACAACTCAATGTATCAGTTGGGGATGATTATGGGAATCATTCTAGCAAGACTCGCGAAGGCCGAAGTGAAGGTTCGAGGAAGAGACCTCGTAGCGAAATAGTCGCTGACTTCGACAAGAGAAACTAAGCTAAAAACAAGCAAGTGTTGTTGTCTCCATTGACAACACTTTGAATGCCAAAACAGGAGTGTTTTTGGCCTTGTTTTATGTAGCTTGAGTTGTTTTATGTTGCAAACTTTGTGTGTAGAGTTTAGTTGTACAGACTTTTATTTGAGTCTTCAAGTTTGTATATACTTTGCTTTGGTGTAAGCAAGTTGCTTTGTTAATGAAGTTTTAGCTTTCCAAAAGTGATCGAGTGGATCAATCATGTAATGGTACATGGTATTGTCATGTAAGAGCAGTAATGAATGAAGGTGTTTTCGTTTATAAAGGCTTGCCTCTTTATTTACGATGTAAAGCTAGTTCATGGGGAGATGCTGCAAGTAACATACTTAGCCTAACGTATGCAATGACAAGAAAAGTTGAAAGCTAATAAGCAAAGCATAGGACAGGGGTCCTAGTTGATGAAGAAGTGGTGTTGCTGTTTGGGAGATTGCAAAATGGCACGATGGCGGATGGGCGGCGAGCAGGTGCAAGCAATACAGCAAGTTAGAAATCATTTTATCAACAAAGCATGAGTTGGGTAGAACTCATGGCCTTAGAGAAAGACACACACTTTCCAGGCGATTAGCGATGCAGTTCAAAGGAATATTTGGAGACATGTTGGCTTTGAAGGCATGGCATATGGACAGCTAAAAGGTTAGCTAATGATATGTCCAAGAGATAGTGAGTCACAGTTTTAAATGGGCTGTGCAACTCAATAGTTTTGCTGCATGGAAGTTGAGCAAGGAAAACTCACCATTTAAGTACGGGTATGCAAGATGGCATAAGTATAGAGCTTATACTTGATGGCTACATTCATAGAAATGAGTTCTTGAATGATGTTTGCATAGTCAGAGTTTGGCGAGGCATGAAGTATTGGATGCGGGTGTCTAATGCAAAGAGAACCCCGGTTACTTTGTGACATGTTTGATGAGGATCGCGGAGAACAACAGTTCAAAGGCGGGTTGCCAGCAAAATTGATTGAAACCAAGGCCAAGTCGTTTACAAGTCCTTGTCACGTTGAGTGAGATGTAAGAGGCAAAGTCGGGAAGCGATGGCAATGATCGTGGTGATCAGTAGAAGAAGAATCATTCAGTGCGTACACTTAGGCGTAAATGATTCGAGGCAAAATTCAAGCTAAAGGGAATTGGCTAAGAAGAATTTCAGATTTGCATTTGGGTATTGATGCATAATTTGAGTAGCAGCATAAGCGTAGTGCACAGCGCCGAGATGTGGCTCAAACATATGAGATCAGTAGCAAAGCAACAAAACTAAGTGATGCGGATGCAGTCGGAGGGGACCATTGGCAAGTGTTAGCCAAAAGTAGTTACCGATTTTCAGAAAAGGTTCTGAAAGCAAGTGAAGCAAAGTTAAGACAAGTATGGTGTTCATGCGTGTCGCGTCCAACGAGGCGTTGAGCGGATTAGGTGGGGGAGGTCTATAACGGTGCTGCAAGTGACGCATAATGATTACGCGTTACAGAGTTGCAGGCCAAGTCAGAGTTCCGCCGTGATGGTGCAACGCGAAGCCATAATAGTGCAACGTAAGCTATAATAGCGCAACGCAAGCCATAATAGCGGTATTACGGTATAGATTGGCAAGTGTCAAGAATGACATAAACCCACGGGGCCAATGTAGTGCAAGTGCAGCATTACATTGTAAACACATTTGGCTAAGTGATGAAGCTTATTGGCCGACACAATGAAGCTTCATTGAGGAAAGGCAAGAGATGGCCAAAGTGACAAATGCAACATGCGATGTTGGCATCGATGCATATCCATGGAATTGAGCTAGCCCAAGCTCAAGGAGGATGCAAGAATGAAGAATAGACTAAGGGATGGTCTATGACATATATTCAAGGTTGGCCAAAGCTTGAATAATGCAAACAAGCTAGCAATGCAAGAGTTGCATTGCTGTTGTCAAGCTAATTGGCAAAGTGAAGCATATATGACGCATGAGCAACTAGAGTGAGCATAAGGAGCTGGCATCGATGTTTGAAGCTTGAGGAGTGTTCGTGCATGAGTTTAGAATGATAAGCATGCAGGGCCAAGATGGCTGAACATTGGCGCAAGGCAAAATCCGGTATGCCAAAACAAGTGGCACAATATGGCTCAAGTGACGGTTGCAAGTTAGTTACGAGCTTCACAAGCATGCCAATGATGCGTGATGAAAATGAGCGGTTATAAAGAAGTTTATAAGCGTGGGAGAAGAGTTCTAACTGCTAAAGAACAGGTGTTGGATGATTGGTGCGAGTTGGAGTGGAACTGGCCAGTTAGCACAGTTATTGGCGGTTGGCAGAACTGCTTTATGGGACAGATGGCTGTTCCATGCGTGTGTAACGGTTATGCACGGTTTGGCCAAGTAAAGCTGCTGTATAAATAGTCCTAAGGAGGGGAAAATTCGGCAGGCTTGCATAGAGAGCATATGTGAGAGTGAGGTTTGCATATGTGAGTGAATAGGAGAGTTTTTGTAAGACTAAGACTTGGTTTGAAGGCAAACAAGTCTGTGTAAGTCCCCAAGTGGGCAAGTTTTGTATTTCTTCCCTTTGATGCAATAAAAGAGTTGATTGTGTCATGTTCTAAGTGTTCTTGGTTGACTGATTTGTTGTTGGTAAAGTATGGCAAAGATTGAATGTATTATGGGGTGCATTTGATGAGTTTTGAGAAGTGAAAGAAGGCTGTAAAGACTTCCGCTGATTGACATGATATGTTGGCTGTTTGCATAGGTGCAAACTTATAAGGCTGAAGTGCAATTGGGTGAAGCTATTCACAGAACCACTTGTCTTTGCTTTGGGTTACACTTTCGCAGAAATTTGCAAAGGCATTTTGGAGGTGTGACACTAGTCTACTTCATTGACAGATGTTACAAGTTGGGGACCTTAGTTAATCCTTGAGACGTACGTCCACACGAAACGCTAACGCTAGCAGGGAAAAATCTAGGATTTAAGGTAAAATTAGGCAAGAAAAAACCCCAAAATATGGGGACAACACAATACTGAAGAATAAGTCCGGTGGATTTCATGAAATTTGCGCATAATTTAACTTTAGATGTCAATTAGCAAAGGTTTTCCCTATTTCCCATCCCCATTTTTCCTATTTTCCATCCCACTTAATTCCTATCCCTAATTATCCTAAGCACCACTCATACAAAATTTCAAATATCCTAAATACGATCTCTTGACTTTTATTATTTACACCCAACAATCAAACCATTCTACAACTAAATAATAATAATAAAAAACCTAGGTAACAATTCACGTTTCCGTCTTCATCACCACCAACCGGTGCCTGCTTCATCTATAGAATTAATCACCAAGTGAAAATGGTAACGAGGGGGACTAGGCCATCATGTTACTTAAAACTAGTTGGAGCTTATATGTTGCCTCGGTGATTTACATACTAGTTGGATCAGTCACTAATTTTTTTTTTTTTTTGTTAGATAAGAATTTGAAAGCATGTGCTACTATCTTTTGAACTCCAAGCTTCCCATCACCCATAGATAGTTTTACATCTCGTGTGTAACTTTGATAATCGTCCACTTCTCTTGATCTACATAGTAGACAGATGTTTTTAGTTAACCGATGAAATCCCCCTCACAATGATATCTAAATCTGTCTTTATTTCCGATATACGAAGTATTTTGAATTGCAGCCTTGGGAATGATTTGTGTATTCTTTGCTACACTGGTATGAAGAGCAATAAGACGAGTTTTTTACCTGGGCATCTTTTCCCATTCTCTTGTTGCTGGTTTACAAATGTGATTAGCATGTACACAATCTATAATGGAGTGAGGGTTAGATTTTTGGTAGATTTTCAATAATGGATTCTACAAGCCGATTAGCAAATTAATGGACAAAATACAAAGACATGGATGTTTCAAGATAATTAATTGAAATCTAACCTCGATTATGTTTAATAAAAAAGAGGGATGATCATGTTTAATAAAAAAGGATGAACGAAGAAGAAGACAAATAAAAACCGGTAATAGTTATAGTCAAGATCAATTTGACTTTTATGGGTGGTACATAGGAAAAACAAGAATTGAAAAGTAAATTGATTTTAGAAATTGTGAATGGGATGGGAAATAGGAAAAATGGGGATTGGAAATAGGGAAAACCTTAGCAAATGGAGCAAAACCTTCCGGTTAACTTAGCCTCTTTTTTTTTTGCTGGGATGTAACATGATTCTAATGGGTCTTATATATCAACTCTGATGAGTAATACCTAGAGTCCAGGATGGCCGATGGGTTAGCATGGTGCCTTACTGGAATATATGTTCAACTACTTTATTTTATAAATGACAAAAGTTACCCCTTAAATTTATATACATTCAATTTTTTTACTATTTCTTATATTGCATTCTTTAATTTTTTTTTAATTTTTTAAACTATTTTATACCATTTCATTTAATTTGTTAACATTATAAATAAAAAAATATTAAATAATTACTTAATTTTAGTTTCATTTTTTGTTTTAAATATATATATATATAAGTATTTAAGTAAAATAATTTTTTAACAATCATAATAATAGTGGTAATTAGTATGAATATTAATATTATATAGTAAAATAATTAATTATTTTTAAACCCCATAAAATTGAATAAACCTACCATTAGAGATATGTCTGTTTTTTTCATTTGCTACAACAACTATGGTTGAATATGAAATTTTACCAAACACACTTTGATTGTTTTTTTAATCAACTTCGACTTTAATTAATATTTTACTAGACGTCTAACTGTTTTTTTCTCACAGCACAACACAAAGAACGCACGACGAAAAAGTGCTTTTACAAAATCAAGCAATACCAAACTAAGCCTAAGTCTGGTTTTAAAAAAGGTGAGCTCACACGCCCCCATTCTCGCATCCGCATATGAGATTAGCACTTCAGAATCAAAAGTCATAGATTACTGCTCCTTCCCAAAAAAGAAAACGTTTATAGGAAAGAAAAGAAGGTTATTATTGGGGCGTCACACTCCAATAGAGGGGCTTCACTTGGATTTTTAGTGTCCAAAAAAGTGGTTATGGGATATCCTAACACAAATACAAAATGTTTAGACTACCCTTTAACTAAAATAAAAACTTAAAAACCTAATTTTTTTTATTCTAATTCAACAACAACCGATTCAAGCAACTAAAGAATCAGAATTTCAAACTCCTCAACAACAACCCATGGTGTATGTTAGGTAATAATCAAATAAACCCATCTTTGTTTACTCGTTTTTGTGTTTAAAATAGGTTAGATTGAATGAAATTGAAGTAAAATCAGGGTTCCAGTACGTTTCTGCTAGAGTTACATCTAGGTTCGGTACTGCTTTTCTAGCCGTAATTTTAGTTTATGAAGAACTTACGGCCAGGTTTGGATTAATTCCAACCGTAAATTTTGTAATTTACGTCCGTGGTTTTGTAAAATGGATCGGGTTTTGTAATTTACGTCTAGGTTTTTGTAAAATGGGTTTACGTCCAAGTTTTTACTTTACAAAAATGAATTTACGTCCAGGTTCCTTTTAGTAAAATGGGTTTACTACGTCCAGGTTCCATTAAAGTAAATGGGTTTACGTTCAGGTTCCTTTTAGTTTTACGTCTAGGTTTCTTTTAATTCCAACTGTAAACATTGAATTTACGTCCAGGTTTGGATTGATTCCAACCGTAGAAACAGGTTTTACGTCCAGGTTTGGGTTGGAATCCAACCGTAAAAATTAATTATTATCTAATTAAATTAAATTAAAATTAAGGGTTGTTCGGTCATTATAAAATTATTTGAGATAAGGGATTTTCGATATTACTTTTGGGTGACCCGTTTTTGTCCTATTAGGTGACGCCCCTCTAATGGAACGTGACGCCCCAACAATAGCCTTCAAAGAAAAAGATTGGTTTATATGCGATGCGTTTGGCGTACTGTTGATTGAATGTTTCCTAACGTAGAGTAGACTTAAGACGTAACGCTGTACTAACCAGCGCACATGATGTGCCTCTCGGATGGGTCCCATATTAACTAATATCCTAACCCAAAGGGTATCCGATGTGTAATGGGTATTTGGGTGGTTTCAAAAAAATTTTTAAAAAATGGGTATTTGGGAACAACTCTTATATGCCATTAAGCAGGGTTGCATGGTGTTTTTTTTTTATACGAAAAAACAGAGTAACGGCAATTAGCAAGAAAGCCTACCCTCGGTTACATCCGTTGTGATACCTGTTCTAACTCTAGCAACAGGATCAGTTCTCAAAATAGAATTAGTGTTTTTACGAAATTTAGATCAAACTGATTTTGAGGAATTTGTAAAACATGCATGATAGTAGATAAATTTTCTCCTCTCCATATAGGAGTCGGTGAAGAAAGGAAGTATCTCGGCCGTAGTTGGCTAAGTTAATATTTATAGTTTTGTTGAGTAGTGATTCTAGTGAGCTTCCCTAGAACAAAAGTAATTGGTTGGCTTTTGGTATTCTTGCTGACAGTTGATGAGTATTTTGACACCTGAATCTTTCTGAACTTCCCATTTGTATTTTGCTTTGATGGTTTGTAGAGTGTCTTCGGACTCGCAAAGAAAAGTGATGTTGGCATCTTTGCATTGTTTTCCCCATGAGAGTGCTAGTTCAGCTCCTCTGCTTGATCGTTCTGCTCTGCTGATTCCAGTTGTAAAGTCCTTGTAGTTTCTGGTTCCCATACATTTACCTGAGAAGGTCATAGCAACAAGAGAATAGTTAGTAAAAGAATGTGTTTCACTATTAGCTTTGGTAGTGATCAGCGGGATCAATATGCATGCTAATAGTGATTCCAAATTATCGGATAACGGTTTGTGTTGATTATGATTCTCTTGAGAGTAATTGGTATTGGTGAACCGGTAGTAGAGATTATTCATGATATGCCGGGTTTATTGTGAATCACAGAATGGTTGCATAAATGTTGTGTAATCTCCTGCGATGGCATTAGTGCGATGGGGTAATCTTTCGAAGACCCAATCACATCTTGCTTTCGGATGAACCAAACATATCGTTGCATATGTGTCATTCCAGACTAGTGTTATTGTTGTCTCCGCCGGAACCGGGTGTTTAGCTTGATCATGGAAGGAGTGGAAGGTGGTGAATAGATTATGGTGTTCTCAAATAGCCTTTTCCAAACTTGAGGCAGCGAGGGCGGGATATTAAGACATGTGTTATATCTTCTTCTCCATTCTTGCAAAAGGAGCATATTGGATCAATGTAATTCGGGATGCTAGTTGTTTTGGAATTAGTTGGCGAGAATCTTGGTAGCACATTTCGGATGAATAGTTGGATTCTTTGGATTGGTATCAAGACTCAGATTTTACTCCAGGGGGCTATTTGAATATCCATAGCATATTTCTCTTGTATCTGCTTATCATATAAGGACTTGACGAGAAAATTTTTGTTGGTGGTGAGAGACCATTCGACTTGATCCTGCTCAATATGGTTATGAGGGTTTGAAGGATGAGGCTTGAGTTTCAGGTGTGAACCATTGGTTTAGGATAGAAGTGTCCCAAACTCCATTGGTGTTGAAAAGTTGGTTTACATTGTTGAGGTTGTTTGGACAAAGGGCGGGGTTTTATGAGTCTTCCCGGAGAAATTGTGAATCCATCTTGTCATTCCAAATGTGAATTTTCAAGCCATTGCCCACCTTCCAAATATAGTACTGTTGAAGCCTTGCTATTCCTTCCAAATATTCCCTTCCATATCCAAGAGTCGGTGCTTTTGGTTTGGTTTCTAATCTTAAGACTTAGGTGTTGGGATAATGGGAGGCCTTCATGGTCTTTGCTCCATAAAGAATGCGGTTGAGAGACTAGTCTCCAAGCAATCTTAGTAAGCATGGCCATATTGAAAATTTCCATATTCTTGAAACCCAAACCTCCCAGCTCTTTGGGTTTGTTATGACATCCCAAGCAAAATAATAAACTCCTTTCGATTTATCCTGATCTTTATTCGAAGAAGTCCTTTTGGATTGCATTGATATCCTTGCAAGTAGCCTTTGGGATTTTTGAAAGATTCATCGATATATGCTAGTTGTGGAGGTTCTTGTTGTATCATTGTCATCTTCCCAGCAGTTGAGAGATTTGTTTTCCATCCACCAATCTAAATTTAAGTTTGTCCACACATGGTTTGAAAGCTTGGATTTTACTCACGGTAGTGAAGAGCGGAGATCCAAGATATCCGGATGTGTGATCGTGTGTCAATCCGTCAAATATAATTTCACTTTCTTACGCACTAAATTTAAATGAAGCACTGAGAGTAAGGAAGAGTTCGTATCCACAAGAGAGGCGTTTGTTGTTATGTAAATTTCGGTTTAAAATAACCCAAGGTATGTTTGTTGTTTAAGAAATAAAAGTAGTTGAAAGCAAAGTAAATAGTTTAAGAAATCAATAAGGAGAAGATATTGGTCAAGGGATAGTATCATTCACAAACATGTATTTTCATCAATGATTAGAATTGGTATTTTAATCTCGTATTTATTAAAAGTCCTAGGATATCTTGATCGCAAGTATAACCCGTTAATTCCCCTGTTTTCATCACAACCACATTAAAAGATGCATATGTGAATTCTTAAATGAAAGCAACCTAAAGTGTAAAAGCACAATTAAGTTTAACTCCCTAAAGAGCATTAAGATTTATGGAATAAGACTCATCAATGCAAGCGAATGTGTAAAAGCACTAGACGTTTTAACAAAGTTATGATTCACTTGTGACTAATAGGATGTATCACTACAAGCATTAACCACAATTATGCTACTTAGAATCGGGGATAAACAACTTTTTCTCGTATTGAAAACCCTAATATAGCTCTAGAGATGAACACAAATCGGATTGATTAGGACTCAACCTAACAAGTTTTCAAATCTTATAACACTATTAATTGTGAATCACAAACAATAATTACTGAGACAAAACTAATTCATTGAATCAAAAGCATGTTGAAAATCAACTTTTATCCCATAACCAATAAGATGTTTAGCTACTCATAGCTATGGAGTTCATCATCATCAATATTCAATAATAAAACAAGGAAGAAGAAGAACACAACCAAACCCTAGAAGCGTAAACAAACGTGGCTCTCCCAAAAGAATTCCAAGCAAAAAGATATCCCCTATGTGTTGTAGAAAACCTCCCTTTTATAGCTTTTCTCTCCTTCCAAAATTAGGTCAAGTCTTCAAAGTCCATTAGATGAGAGTCCACCAAGCCCACAAGGATGAGAAACCGTGTAGAAAATATCCCCAAAACATCGTGGAATCCTTGTATTGTGGCCTCTGAAATCGCCCTGAAAAGTTCGCAGGATCAGCGGGTCAAACCGGGTTGGATCGGTCGGTCAATCTTGAGTCGGGTCGGAGCATGGTTTGAGTTGGATCAGGTCAACTCAAGTCAGGGTTGATTTTTCAATTAAGAGTCGACTTCAGTAAGAGTTGGGACTAACTCGATCTGACCCGGGCTTGGAAAGAGCCATTTTGCCGGGCCGATTGCAGAACAAGCCAGCGATGCACATCTTCATTGCCAGCCATCATGGCCTCGGGTAATTCCACCATTCTCCTTTCAAGCCACACTTCGGGGCCAATTTGCTCCACTTGAACCAACTCCCAATGCAATACATTCTGCAGCTCAACTCCATCTCACCTGCAATCAGTTGCAGCTCCTGCCAGAGCCTTCCATTCCCGAACTGCAAACACACAAGCACATAACTCAAGCGGACCCTTTAAATCCCGTAGCATCCTCTCCCATGTGTACATCTTTCCTTGCACTAATACCAGACATCAAGCCAACTCAGTCCGGCTAAACCTGGTGCATAATATGAGAAGCTCCATTTTTCCAGGCCCGGCATCTCCCCGTCATATCTCAATCTTTGCCCAGACTCATTTGTTGTCTAGAACTGCGGCAATTCCTAACAGCACCAGGACTACCACACCAGCTCTACTCTGCCATTGCACAACCAGATTCTGACTTGACTGCAAAACCTGTAACTCAGCATCTCAACTCCCCCTGTAATGCACACTACCAATTCCAGGCCTGCAAAAATACACAAGCACAAGCCATAACACCATAACACGCTCTCTGTCCACAGTCCACGGAGGCTCGAGGCCATTCCACAATGAGCACTAGGGCAACAACCACCAATGCCATCAAATACCCATAGCCTGAGTTCATCCAAATCTGTCACTCCTTCCTTCTCAGGCCCTGCAATCATTCCTCGATTTATGCCTTGCCATTCCATGCTCCTCATCTTACAGACCATTGCCGAGCCTTCCAATCCTGTGCCGAGCTGTCATTTCTGTCTTCTTAAACAGACTAACCCTAGCCCCGGACTCTAGCTCAACTCAATCAAGGCAACCGCACTTTCGGTCAATCTGCACATCACCTGCATTGTTAGCCTTATGACCCGTACCTCAGCAATTCCATCTCCTCACCGGCAAACAACAACAACACTGCCATTGCTTCTCTATCTCGGTACCACCTCCACAAATCCACTAGCTCAATACCCATTAGTTCTACCAACATGACTAGCTCTCACCTGCCACTCGGGACCACCACACCTTTCGCGGCTCAACAATGCTTCTCTATCTCATCACCGAAACCCTCACTTCTTCCATCACCAATAACATCAGCTAGACAAATTCAGCCCACAACCCAATCCAACCTCGGATCCAATCTACTTACTCAAGACAAAACCCATAATCGACAACACTGAACCCATCTTCTCTTACTCAATGCAGAATAAAGACATGAGTGACAACCTCCCATTCATCTCTGATTCCTCCAAAGCCTTCATACCACCAGCAATAGTTGCTCCCATGAAACAACTCAAGAGACCTTCTTCTCATTTCCCGGATCTGCTAACCCTTGAGTCCCATCGCCGATTCAATTTGCAAAGTTACCCTTCTCAATTTCTGAATCAATGGCGATGTGACTTCTTTCTCACCATTTTCTTCTCTATTTCTTCACCGGGAGCTCATCTACTCAGACTCAAATCGATTTAGTAACAGTAGAACCCATTTTCCGATTAACGGCGGACATAGTAACCCTCTCTCTCTCTCGATCCGGTTTCGGTATGCCTCCTCACGACAATTGATAATGAAGAAGAAGAAATAAATTTCTTCTCTGAATTTCAGGTATCATGTAAGAACCCGGATGTATCCACCCCAACTGGTAGGATAAGGGTAGCCAGGAAATGACTATAAACACCCACTCATTGTTAAGGGCCACCTCCAATTGCTTTGGCTGTCGGTTCCGTGTAACAAACAGACCTAATTCTCTTCCGCTCCCCCTTGCCGTTTCAGTTGCTCACATATAGCTCTCCCTGTGAGATGACAATTTCGCCCTTTGGCCCAATTTGGATAATTTCTTCTTCTTTCCTCCGTGCGACTCCATTGCACCTATAAGACTCAAAAGCACGCTTAAAGTACATAATTCACAAGAAAAATAGCAAAGAAAGCATAAACTCTATATAGTAAATACGGTGTATTCTACACTGTCCAGTTCCCCCACACTTAGACTTTGCTTGTCCTCGAGCAAATCAAACAAAACAATAAAATACAACAACTCCGCAAATTATGCGAGGCTACGGTCACTTTTAAGATAAATAACAAGCCTTTAAACCCCTAGGTGTCCCTAGTGGACGAGTTATAGTCTCGTGAAGGTTTACTAGAGATATACCCACAAAACCTATATTTCAAACTCCATCTATTCGTGACAAATCAATGAATGAATCCAATTTGACTACGGAGGAGGTACTTTGCAAATTCAATTCATATATTAGTAAATAAACTCTAATTAGATAGTCGAACAAGCCACAATACTCTAAAACTAACAAACCACAATCACAATGAAAAGATTAAGAAGATGGACATAGATGTAGATGTTGGCGAATATTCTCAAGTGTTCGATGTTTCCCATATCTGTCACGAGGTCACCGCTAAGATGAACCTAATCCTATTGGATTGAGCTACTTAGTCTTTGAATGCTACATCAAATCAATTGGCATATACAAGGGAACCAAAAGTGACTTTATTCAACACAATAATATATATATTTTTTTTTATTGGATCAAAGCGGATCCAATTTTTTAGACTCGCATGATTAGATCTTTTGGATCCAAGCGCATGCTTCTTGTCGCTAAGTACATGATAGTTGCCTTGGATCACGCATTCCCACGCTTGTTTAGGCGACGAGACGGACTACGTTTCACACATCTGCTATTCCCAAGTGTCTTTTTATTCCATTTTGGTCTAATTGGTCGGTCCTTTTTTTTTTTTTCATATATATTTTTTTTTTTTTTTTTTTTTAGTTTTTTTTTAGTAACCACTCTATTTCATCCTAAGCGTAATAACACGTCGATGTTTAGTGACCCACCAAAGCACTTAGAGAACAATAGATAAATATGGAAAAATAAAAATAGAATGTGATATGAGTGATATTCCGAGATATGGTAACAACTATCATGTTAATTTGTGATTTCGAGCTATGTTCGTCCCTTTTAGTTAATTGGTTCCTCAACTCCACCGCATTC
Source organism: Papaver armeniacum (assembly GCA_023531295.1). Taxonomy (NCBI): domain Eukaryota; kingdom Viridiplantae; phylum Streptophyta; class Magnoliopsida; order Ranunculales; family Papaveraceae; genus Papaver; species Papaver armeniacum. The sequence goes on along the minus strand of JAJJWW010011759.1, from coordinate 56,856 downwards.
AAAATGATTCCATCCACTAATGGTGTCATCCTAAAGGCACAAGTTTCTAGATTTGAGTTCAAAAAACACAATTTTTTGGTTTTTCTATTTTCTGATTTTTTTTTTTTATATAAAACAAACTAAAACATATAAATGTCCCCCACACTTAAACTTTACATTGTCCCCAATGTAAATTGAATCATCAAAGGGAAGTCAAGGTGGGAAATCCTAATAAGAAATCAAAAAAACAAAGTAAAAACAAAACAAGAAAGAAATAAATACAAGACAAGAAATACTCATCGTTTGGGTTGCCTCCCAATTAGCGCTTGGTTTAAAGTCGTCCAACCCGACTATCTCCTTGCTTTCTATGACTCCTCCGGAGGGAGCACGTCCACAAAGTTAACTCCTTCCACCACTTAGATGAAGTTCTCATAATATGGTTTCAACCGGTTGCCCATTAACTTTAAGTTCTTTCCCCGTAGATATGCTACAATTTCCACTGCACCATGAGAAAACACATTAGTAACAATAAAAGGTCCGATCCATCGTGACCTTAGTTTACCCGGAAATAATTGCAAGCGAGAATTAAACAAAAGCACTTTACGCCCAATACAAAATTGTTTTCTAGAAATCATGTTATCATGGAATGCTTTCTTGTCTTTTCTTTGTAAATCCGTGAGCTTTCAAATGCATCGTTGCGAAGCTCCTCTAGCTCTTGGAGTTGTAACTTCCTTTGCTTTCCATCCCCATCCATCTCCATGTTGCATTGTTTAATAGCCCAAAACGCCTTATGCTCAATTTCCACGGGTAAGTGACAAGGTTTACCATACACAAGCCTAAAAGGAGACATTCCAATAGGCGTTTTATATGCTGATTCTACTCCCACAAAGCATCGTTAAGTCGCATGCTCCAATCCTTCCTTGTCGGGTTCACCGTCTTTTAGAATTGATTTCACCTCCGGTTAGACACCTCGGCTTGTCCATTGGTTTGGGGATGATAAGGTGTTGCAATCTTATGCGACACATTGTACTTCCTTAACAAGCTTTGCAAGAACTCCGTTTTTTGAAGTGAGAACCCCCATCGCTAATTATCGCCCTTGGAATTCCAAACCTTGCAAAAATATTAGCTTGCACGAAATCAAACAACTTTAGAATCATTAGTTGGGGTGGCTTTAGCTTCCACCCATTTCGAGACATAATCAACCGCAAGTAAGATATAAAAATTCCCATGGGAGTTGACAAAAGGCCCCATAAAATCAATACCCCATACATCAAAACTTCATAAATTGAATAAAAGTTTGTGGCATTTGATTTGGACACCTAGATTAAGCCGGTTCTTTGACACCTATCACAAGTTGTACAAAATATATCGCATCCTTAAACAAAGTTGGCCAATAAAAACCACTTTCAAGTACAGCATGCGCGGTTCTCTTACTCCCAAAATGTCCTCCCGCAAGCATAAGAGTGACAAAAAGACAAGAATATAGTTAAATTCAGATTCGGGCACGCACCTTCGTATAACTTGGTCACTACCATGTTTCCATAAGTATGGATCATCCCATATGTATTGGTTCCCTAACCTCTTAAGTTTGTCCCTCTCCAAGACGAGACAAGTTACATAGGGATTTGTTTAAAACTAAGTAATTGACAATATCGGCATACCATGGTTCTCCAAAGGCAATCGAGAAAAGTTGCTCGTCAGGAAACTTTCACGCAACGGGATAGTCTCCTTGTCCAGCAAGTGGCTCAAGTGATCCGCAACGGTGTTCTCAATCCCTTTCTTGTCTTTGATTTCAATATCAAACTCTTGCAAGAGTAATATCCATCGTATGAGCCTCGGTTTCGCCTCTTTCTTTGTAAGCAAGTACTTAAGCGCCGCATGATCGTAAAAAACAACAACTTTTGCCAATTAGATAAGAGCGAAACTTCTCTAAAGCAAAAACAATGGCTAATAACTCTTTTTCGGTGGTTGTGTAGTTTTGTTGAGCCTCATTTAACGTCTGTGAAGCATAATAGATAGCATGAGGAAGCTTTCCCCACACGTTGCCCAAGCACCGCACCAACCGCATAATCACTAGCATCACACATGAGTTCAAAACGGCTTACTCCAATCCGGTGGTTTAATGATAGAGGTGAGATCAAAAGTTCTTTCAAGCGATTGAATGCCGCCATACATTTCTCATCAAAGTTAAAAACCACATCTTTTTGCAATAAGTTACAAAGTGGCGATGCTATTTTTGGAAAAGTCCTTGATGAACCTACGATAAAAACCCGCATGACCAAGAAAAGAACGAATCTCCCTCACCGTAGTGGGAGGGGTTGAAACACGAATAAGGTCTATCTTAGATTTATCGACTTCCAAACCTTTAGAAGATATTATATGGCTAAAACTATGCCATGAGTTACCATGAAATGGCACTTCTCCCAATTAGCACAAGATTTGTTTCAACACATCGTTCAAGGATTAGAGACAAGTTGTTCAAGCAAAGGTCAAAAGAATCACCAAAGACACTAAAGTCATCCATGAACACTTCGATTATGTTTTCAACATATTCCGAAAGATACTCACCATACACCTTTGAAAAGTAGCCGGAGCATTGCATAGGCCAAAAGGCATCCTTCTATAAGCAAAAGTACCGAAAAGGACAAGTGAAAGTGGTTTTCTCTTGGTCCTCCGGTGCTATCTGTCGATTATAACCTGAATAGCCATCAAGAAAGCAATAGTATGAGTGTCGCTAAACGTTCAAGCATTTGATCAATAAAAGGTAAAGGAAAGTGATCTTTTCTAGTGGTGGCGTTCAATTTTCTATAATCAATACAAACCCTCCAACCGGTTTGCACACGAGTTGGGACAAGTTCATTCTTATCATTCTCCACCACCGTTACTCCGATTTCTTTTGGTACTACTTGTAGGGCTTACCCACTTGCTATCGGATATGGGGTAGATAACACCCACTTCCAAAAGCTTGAGTATCTCCTTTTTCACAACTTCCATCATGGGAGGATTCAAACGACGTTGCGCGTCCTTTTAGGCTTTGCATCATCCTCCAAACGAATTTTATGCATACAAACGGCGGGCTAATACCCTTGATATCGGCAATTGTCCATCCTATGGTCGTCTTGTACTTCCTTAGCACCCTTAGAAGTTTTTGCTCCTGTAAATCATTAAGCTTATTAGAAACAATCACGGGTAACTCTTCATTATCACCCAAGTACAAGTACTTAAGGTGGTGGGAAGAGGTTTCAATTCTAAAATCGGAGATTTAATAATTGAAGGTACAAGCTTTCATCACTGCATGGTAAAGAAATAAAAGAGATATTATGAGTTTTCGGGCATCCTTGGAGTGAATTAAGATCACCAAGAGCTTCCTTGACTTCATTACCACACTCTACACCATTATCTATGGATGTAGTTAACACGGTTTCCAAAGCATCATCACCGTTTAATTCAAACATTTGTTGTGCCAATGTATCCATCACATCAATGGAGAAACAAGAGTGGACATCGCTAGGATATCTCATCGTCTAGAAAATGTTGAACGTATTATTTCTCCATCAAACTCCATAGTTAGCGTTCCCTTATCCACATCAATTATAGTTTTCGCCGTTTTCATGAAAGGACGCCCGAAGCAATGGAAGAGACGAGTCCGGTGCACCTTCATCCATCTCTAACACACAAAAGTCCATTGGAAATACAAGTTGATTAACACGCACAAGAACATCCTCAACAATACCCATTGGGTAAACATTAGAGCGATCGGCTAATTGCAATACAATTTCAGCCTTTTTCAGAGGACCAAGATCAAGTGAATTATACATTGACGCAGGCATAACATTAACTGAGCACCTAAGTCCAACATAGCTTTGTTAAAAGTTGTGTTACCAATTTTTGACGGAATGTCAAAACTACCCGGATCCTTGCACTTAAGTGGGAGTTTGTGTTGTAAGATTGCCGAAGCATTCTCCCCACACTAAGCACTTCATTACCTTTGAGCCTTTGTTTGTTGGTACACAAGTCCTTCAACACCTTTGCATACTTTGGAACTTGCTTGATAGCATCAATGAGTGGTATGTTCACATGGATCTTTTTAAGAACGTCTAAAATCTCCTTTTCTAATTCCGCCTTCTTAGAACTTGCAAATCTGCGAGGAAAAGGTAGAGGAGGAACATAAGTAGAAACCGGAGTTTTAGCGTTAGAAATAGGTACCTCGAAGTTTGGGGAGAATCCTCGGTTTTCTCCTCCAAAACAGGTTCCTTTGGTGTCTCCACCTTGCCCGAATCAGCAACTTCGGGTTGCACAAGTTGTGTACCGCTTCTCAACGTAATGGCATTGACACCCTCTTTTGGGTTAATAGGTTGAGAAGGGAGTTTCCCACTATTTTGTGCCTTCAAATTGTTGATATCAACCGCCATGGAGCCCATTTGTGTTTGCAACTCCTTAATAGCACTCTTAGTCTCTTGTTGACTTTCTTTGAACATGGTAGAAATACCTTGCATAAAAGTTTGAAGCTTTGCATCGATATCCCACCTTGAGTTTGCATTGATTGTTGTGTTTGAGGTTGCTTGAAATTGTTGCCTCGGCTGGAATTGTTGTTGTTGAGGTTGAAATCCACTTGAAGAGTTGAAGGTAGGTGGTTGAACCGCTCCTTGCTTGTTGGCATAGCTAAAATTGGGGTGATCTCTCCATCCCGGATTGTAAGTGTTTGAGTAGGGATCATACCGTCTTTGTTGATTTGGAAAGATCGCATTAGCTTGCTCGTCTTCATAAGATTGAGGAGAAGTTGGTATAACCACGGATGCAACTTGTTGCAACATTGCTGTCATGTTACCCATTTGTTGGGAAGTTCCTCCACCTCGCTCACTTCACTCACCCTTCTTAGAATCACATCCAGAACCACGACTTAAGAATTGTTGTGAGTTCGCTGCCATGTTTTCAATCAACTCTCTAGCTTGTGCCACCGTCTTGCTAACTAGTGCACCACCACCCGCAGCGTCAATAAGATTCCTATCACTTGATTGGAGTCCTTCATAGAAGTATTGGATGATCATAGCGTCACTAAATTGGTGGTGAGGGCAGCTTGCAACCAATCTCTTGTCTTAGTTCCCAACATTCATATAAGATTCTCCCACGTTTTGCTTCATCCCACAAATTTCTTTGCGAATTTGAGTAGCCTTGGATGCGGGAAAATATCTCTCCAAAAGAGTTTCTTCAACCCATTCCATGTTGTGACACTTAGGGAGGTAAATAGTACAACCAATCCTTCGCACTATCCATTAAAGAGAAACGGAAGACCTTCAACATTGCACCATCCGCCTCAACATTTGCTTTGGAAGCATAGCCGTGACAATGGTGTGGAAGTCAAAAGATGTTTGTTAGGATCTTCATTCACCATGCCATGGAATTTTGGTAATTCTCTAAGCAACCCCGGCTTTATCTCAAAAGTAGAGTTCGTTTGAATACACCCCTGTTGTGTATCAAGCCTATGAGAGGCTAAGTCCTTGAGTGAACGATTTGCATCACCCATTTCTTCTTCTTCTCGTTGTCGGAAAATCTCTTCTCCTACTTCCTCCTCGTGCTCGTCCGTTGTGCCTTTACTTGGTTGGAGTATTGTGCCGCGTCTAGTAGCTATCCCGCACCTTGGATAATTCCAATCTTTAGTAGCCAGAGATTATGCACCTGCAAACAATTCTCCAAAGCAAGTGAGAAACAAGACAAGAAACGAAAAGCAAAGATAAAAGAAGAAATTGTAAAAAGAAACTAAAAACTTAATAACAAGCCGTATGCCTCCCCGCAGCGGGCGGCGCAAAATTTGATCGTGTGTCAATCCGTCAAATATAATTTCACTTTCTTACGCACTAAATTTAAATGAAGCACAAGGTAAGGAATAGTTCGTATCCACTGAGAGGCGTTTGTTGTTATGTAAATTTCGATTTAAAATAACCCAAGGTATGTTTGTTGTTTAAGAAATAAAAAGTAGTTGAAAGCAAAGTAAATAGTTTAAGAAATCAATAAGGAGAAGATATTGGTCAAGGGATAGTATCATTCACAAACATGTATTTTCATCAATGATTAGAATTGGTAATTTAATCTCGTATTTATTAAAAGTCCTAGGATATCTTGATCGCAAGTATAACCCGTTAATTCCCTGTTTTCATCACAACCACATTAAAAGATGCATATGTGAATTCTTAGTCGAAAGCAACCTAAAGTGTAAAAGCACAATTAAGTTTAACTCCCTAAGAGCATTAAGATTTATGGAATAAGACTCATCAATGCAAACGAATGTGTAAAAGCACTAGACGTTTTAACAAAAGTTATGATTCACTTGTGACTAATAGGATGTATCACTACAAGCATTAACCACAATTATGCTACTTAGAATCGAGGGATAAACAACTTTTTCGTATTGAAAACCCTAATATAGCTCTAGAGATGAACACAAATCGGATTGATTCCGGACTCAACCTAACAAGTTTTCAAATCTTATAACACTATTAATTGTGAATCACAAACAATAATTCTTGAGACAAAACTAATTCATTGAATCAAAAGCATGTTGAGAAATCAACTTTTATCCCATAACCAATAAGATGTTTAGCTACTCATAGCTATGGGTTCATCATCATCAATATTCAATAATAAAACAAGGAAGAAGAAGAACACAACCAAACCCTAGAAGCGTAAACAAACGTGGCTCTCCCAAAAGAATTCCAAGCAAAAAGATATCCCCTATGTGTTGTAGAAAACCTCCCTTTTATAGCTTTTCTCTCCTTCCAAAATTAGGTCAAGTCTTCAAAGTCCATTAGATGAGAGTCCACCAAGCCCACAAGGATGAGAAACCCGTAGAAAATACGCCCCAAAAGCGGTCGCAGGAATCCTTGTATTGTGGCCGGAAATCGTAGGAAAGTTCAGCCGGATCAACGGGTCAAACGGGTTGGATCGGTCGGTCAATGCCGAGTCAGGTCGGAGTGGTTTGAGTTGGATCGGGTCAACTCAAGTCGGGGTTGCAGTTTTTCAATTCGGAGTCGGACACAGTAAGCTCTGAGTTGGGACTAACTCGATCGGCCGGGCTTGGAAAGAGCCATTTTGCGGGCCGGTTGCGGAACAAGCCAACGATGCACCATCTTCATTGCCGACCATCATGGCCCTGGCAATTCCACCATTCTCCTTTCAAGCCACACTTCTGGGGCCAATTTGCTCCACTTGAACCAACTCCCAATGCAATACATTCTGCGGCTCAACTCCATCTCACCTCGTCGGTTGCGGCTCTCGCGAAGCCTTCCATTCCCAGGCCTGCAAACACACAAGCACATAACTCAAGCCAGACCCTTTAAATCCAGTAGCATCCTCTCCATATGTACATCTTTCCTTGCACTAATACCAGCACATCAAGCCAACTCAGTCCAGCTAAACCTCAGCTGCATAATATGAGAAGCTCCATTTAATCTCCCTGTCATATCTCAATCTTTGCCAGACTCATTTGTTGTCTAGAACTCTGGCAATTCCTAACAGCACCAGGACTACCACACCAGCTCTACTCTGCCATTGCACAACCAGACTCTGACTTGACTGCACAACCTGTAACTCAGCATCTCAACTCCCCCTGTAATGCACACTACCAATTCCAGGCCTGCAAAAATACACAAGCACAAGCCATAACACCATAACCTGCTGCACATACCACCGAGGCTCGAGGCCATCTCGAGCTCAGGCCATTCCACAGCAGCACCAGGCAACAACCACCAATGCCATCAAATACCCATAGCCTGAGTTCATCCAAATCTGTCACTCCTTCCTTCTCAGGCCCTGCAATCATTCCTCAGATTTATGCCTTGCCATTCCATGCTCCTCATCTTACACAGCCATTGCGAGCCTTCCAATCCTCATGTGCAGAACTGTCATTTCTCTGTCTTAAAACAAAGGCTAACCTAGCCCCCACTCTAGCTCAGCTCAATCAAGGCAACTTTGCACTTCCCGTCAATCTGCTTTTTCACCACTGCTTTGTTAGCCTTATGACCAGCCCTCGGCAATTCCATCTCCTCCCTGGCAAACAACAACAACACTGCCATTGCTTCTCTATCTCAGTACCACCTCCACAAATCCACTAGCTCAATACCCATTAGTTCTACCAACATGACTAGCTCTCAGCTGCCACTCAGGACCACCACCTGCTCAACAGCTCAACAATGCTTCTCTATCTCATCACTGAAACCCTCACTTCTTCCATCACCAATAACATCGACTAGACAAATTCGGCCACAACCCAATCCAACCTCGGATCCAATCTACTTACTCAAGACAAAACCCATAATCGACGAACCTGAACCCATCTTCTCTTACTCAATCTGTAACAGCAACAGTGACAACCTCCCATTCATCTCTGATTCCTCCAAAGCCTTCATACCACCAGCAATAGTTGCTCCCATGAAACAACTCAAGAGACCTTCTTCTCATTTCCAGATCTGCTAACCCTTGAGTCCCATCGCCGATTCAATTGCAAAGTTACCCTTCTCAATTTCTGAATCAATGGCGATGCATGACTTCTTTCTCACCATTTTCTTCTCTATTTCTTCACCGGGAGCTCATCTACCAGGACTCAAATCGATTTAGTAATGGAACCCATTTTCCGGTCTGCGACGACACAGCAACCCTCTCTCTCTCTCGATCCCCCGGTTTCAGGTATGCCTCCTCACAGACATTTGATAATGAAGAAGAAGAAATAAATTTCTTCTCTGAATTTCAGGTATCATGTAAGAACCTGGATGTATCCACCCCAGCTGGTAGGATAAGGGGTAGCCAGAAATGACTATAAACACCCACTCATTGTTAAGGGCCACCTCCAATTGCTTTGGCCTGTCGGTTCCGAGTGTAACCAGACTGGCCTAATTCTCTTCCGCTCCCTTGCAGCGTTTGACCGCCTCCACATATAGCTGCTTTGTGAGATGACAATTTCGCCCTTTGGCCCAATTTGGATAATTTCTTCTTCTTTTCCTCAGTGCGACTCCATTGCACCTATAAAACTCAAAAGCACGCTTAAAGTACATAATTCACAAGAAAAATAGCAAAGAAAGCATAAACTCTATATAGTAAATACGGTGTATTCTACACCTATCAATGTGTTAATCAGTTGAACCTTCATAGTATTACTTATATTGTCGGCAATATCACAAGTTTGTGTTTTTCTTTGAAGAAGATGCAGTTTTGAGAAGTTTATTAGTTGGCCCGAGGACTTTCCAAACTCTTTGAAGACATGTATGAGATTATTGCATTCTGTAGATTTGCTTTGCAGAATATCATGCGATCATCCGAAAGAGAAGATGATTAATAGCCGGAGCATCCTTACAAATTTTGACTCCATTGAGTTGTTGTTGGGACTCGGCGTGAGTCGATATATCTGGAGAGAGCTTCCATGCGAAGAGAAATAAATACGGGGATAAAGGGTCTCCTTGCCGTAGGCCTCTAGAGGGTTTGAAGAATTTTCTGGTGATCCATTGACTAGAACAACCATGCTAGTGGTGGAGATGCAATGATGGATTAGATTACACCAATGAGAACTGAATCCCATTTGGGATAAAACTCTTAGTAAAAATTCCCACTAACTCTGTCAAAGGCTTTTGCCATATCTATCTTTATGCCCATTATTCCATTGTTTCCTTTCTTCCCCCTTCCTCGTATTCATATGGTGAATGATTTCATGGGCTATAGCTATATTATCAGAGATTTGTCTTCCAGGGATAAAGGCTGATTGAAATGGGGATATTAGCTTGGGTAGAAGGGGTTTTAGTCTCTGGGCAATAAGTTTAGAAATGATTTTGTAGGTTGTATTGCAGAGGGAGATGGGTCTGAATTGAGCTGGTGTGTAGGTTTTTCAGTATTGGGAATGAGGATATGAAAGTTGAGTTCATCTCCTTGAGAAGATGTCCGGTTGTGAAGAAGCTACGGACCATGTGAATAATATCTTCCCGAACAATGTTCCAGTTGGCTTGAAAGAAGTTTGGGGGAATCCATTGGGGCCTGGGCTTTATCTCCATCCATCTTGAAGAGAACGTTCTTGATTTCCAACGGTTGGGGTTACGATAAGAGTATGATTTTCTGGGCGAATGGTGGTGGGAATGAGTTGAAGGATGAACGGATTAATGTGAATGGGTTCAGCGGTAGCCATATCTGAAAAGTGACTAGTGAAAATGTTGGTAATTTCTGCGGTGTCTTGTATCCAAGAGCCATCCCCTTTTGTATGGAATCTATCTTATTTCTTCGTATCTTTTCTTAGCGAGCAATGTGGAAGTATCTGTATTTCTATCTCCCGGTCGATGTGTTGATCTCGCTTTTAGTCTTCCAAAGGCTTCTTGAACATGTTGCCAATGTTCTACCCTCTCGTCTTCTTGCTTTGAGCTCAGTACCTCTATTTGGTTTAAAGCTCAGTTTTTAGTTAACTTGATCCAGGATGATTTATGCTTTTTTCTAGATTAGTCTTAATGTTGCCATAAACATCTTTGTTCCATTTCTTGACCGACTTTTATGTCCCTTAACTTCCTTGCTATTTTTATGGCTAAGGAGCCTTTATGAGTTGTTTTCCAAGATCGGCTATAATGGTTTTACAATCTTCATGATTGAGCCATGGACCAAAAAATCAAGGGGATTTGGCCATGTCTCCAATTGGGATTGGTATTGAGGATGATTGGGTTGTGATCGGAGCCCATGGCTGTAAGGTTTGAGATGGTGGTATTGGGTTGATTGTCTAGCCAAGCTTCATTTGCTAGACCTCTTGTCCAATCTTTGTTCTCGTGAGTTGATGACCCATTCTTTTGTTTGTCCAGGTAAAGGGACATTCGATTGTAGCTCGATCGAGAGAGATTTGCTTCTTCAATCTTGCTCGGGAAAATATCAACTTCAGTTTGATTGATTGGATGTTGACTAAATTTCTCATGTTCATGCGAACAAAGTTACAATCCCCATGATCAACCAAGGTAAAGTGTTAGCGACATGAGTATTTTCAATCATTTTCCGAATGCGTTTATCATTAGTAGTAAAAGACCGCCATAATAACCAGTAAAAGCCAAGGATCTCCATGTTGAGGTTTAATGATTGCATTAATGTGATAATCGAGAGAAGTCTTCAATAGTGACATCTAGGTTGGTCTTCCAAGCCAAAACAAGTCCCCCAGCAGTCTTGGCTTTGCCTTTTGGTTCAACAAACCAAAAGTTAGTGACTCCTATGTTTCCAAGGATTTTCTTTAGATTTCTAGATTGTTGTTTGGTCTCAGAGAGAAAGAGGATCTCAGGATTATGTTTATTTAGCATCTTTGTTTAGATACCTAGTAGTGTCGGCTTGTCCTAATCCTTGACAGTTCAAGCTATAATTGAGTAGAATTGCCGAAATATGATATAATAGGGTAAGTGAAAATAATGATTGTGTATCCTAAATTTAAGGATGTTAACCTAGCTTTGTGGTTCTCTAAAGTTTTGTATTCAATCCTCATACTTATGGTGACATGAATATGTAATTTAACATCAAGCTTTAAATATATTACCCGGTTGATTTCGTTTGTGTTTGCTCCCTCAGTTACTAGTAGTGTTGTCTGTCATTTGCTCTTCATCCAGTGGAGAGTGTTGGGTATTGCTCCTCTTAAGCGGTGGTGCTCATTCCATTTCATCTCCTGGTATCTGGCTGGCTAGATAGACCGAAAATTTTCCGTTTTGGATCAACCCGTGGGGATGATGATCGGCATCGGCGGCTTTTAGGTTCCTCTCACTTCTTCTCCTTTCCCATAAGAGTTTTTTGTTTGTTATGAACTTCCTCATCCGAGATTGAATGTCGGCTAGTGAGGTATGGTTTTGTAGTTGATGTATCGACAAAATTGGTATTGGATCTTGTTATCAATTTTTGGGAAAATGACTGCGGGATCTAATGTTTCCTCTAGTTCCTGAGTGGTTGTCATTGGTTTGTAGCTCTTTCTAGCAGCATCTTTAATATTTTTCTTTCTACCTTGAGAAGTTTTGCTTCTGTGGTTTTCTAGAAGTTTCTTGTGTTTTTAGCGGGCTGTGGCTTGGGATTGGCATTTGGGATGTTTCCTTCGATAGGTTTGTCTAACCCAGCTTGGAAAATCAGGTATTGGGGTGGACCATCCAATTCTTCACAATGGTTTCGAAGAAGAGTCTGCTGCTGCGCTTCTCTCATCTTAAAAGCAAAATCTTCTTCTCCTGATTTATCCGAGTAATGTAGGATGGTGTGTGGTTTTTTGGGGTTGCGCGGAAGGAGTGAGACTTTTGTTGGACGGAGTGGGAGTGGTGGTATGAGAAGAGAGGGAGTTCCCAGAAATAGAATTATACTCATTAGTTGAAGTTGGCTGCGATTTTCTTTTTTCTTCAGTGCACATTGGACCAGGATGGTCAAGGATTAACGCAAATTTTGGCGAATGCAATACCATTCAAAGCATAAGCTAATTCAAGCCAGAGAGGTATTTTCATCTTCATGAGCATCAATACCATATTTTTAGAGCTTTCGTAACATCTATAGTAATTTGAACTTCCAGATTTTTCTCATCATCATCTTGTTAAATGAATGCAAGGATATACAAGGATATATAAGGATATACATCTTCGTAACATCTATAGTAATTTGGCCTAAAGGATATACAAGGATATACTTAAATCAACCAGGACCTTTCTCTCTCTCTCTCTCTCCTGGCCTGAATTCATGTCGGCGGCTTAACTCTCTCCCGTTTCTCGCCTGTCTTTTCTCTCCAACGGTAATATAACGGTCACATTTGGCCGGAAAGTAACCGGATGTTCTAACCGGAAATTCAATGAAGCACAAATTAGTCACTCTACCATGTCAATGCAACTGCAATCACCTCAATCATCACAACTCGAGCTGCAATCTCACATTCACCAAGGAAATTTATGACTTTGATTTATCGAAATCACACAAATCACACAAATCACATATCTCTCAAAAATCACTTAAACCTCACAAATCTCTCAACTCACACAAACACTTCACCTAATCTGGAAGTTCAAGAAGATCTAGTAGCCCAGAAACTCAAAGACACAAAACAAACAAAAATTCACCTTCTCAAATCCAAACTCTTTACTCTTGTTTCCTACTGAATCGGCTTAATGCTTTTTGCTTCTCATGCCCTGACAGTTCACTTCTCCAGTTCTGAACTCACTAATTCTATTTCTTTGATTTCCCTGAGATTCAGTTTTCAGGGTTTCTCTGGTAATCAGTGGAGATGGAGAACCTTAGAGTACTTGAGGTTTTTTTCACTGCACAGTAAAGCCTTATGCCAGCTGGAAATTGTATGCTGCTAACCCTGGTAGACTTCTACCTCTATATGGTTATGGTGAGAAATCTCTATGCTCCCTAATTCACCTTTCTAGTCACATTCAATTCTATTGCACTATCACAAATCAAAACATACTACCAGTGGAAAAACCCCTTTGTCTACCTGGAACAATCATAATCATCAAGAAGATAACTCTTCATTATATATACAACCTCATCAGAATCCCCCCTGAGACCTGTCTTTCTCAGGCCAGATTTTTCTCATCATCATGGTGTTGAGAAGGTAATGAATGCAAATCTTGTTAAATGTTAATGTAAAATTTTAAGTATATCCTTGTATATCCTTTAGGCCAAACACTATAGTAAGGGTTATCCCTTTCCTATCCATTAAATATAGGGAAGGGATATGGGTCATAAGGCAGCCTCATTATGATCTGTTTTCATCCCTTCTATATATTGCACGGAAACTGAGTTTCAGTGTGATTTTCCGTTTTTTCTTGTTTTTTTCTCAAATTTTGTTTCCACGGGGTTAGATAATTAATATTTATATTTTTGGGTAAAAAATTGAAGAGAAAAAATGGAGATATAATAGGAAATAAAGAGTTAAAATTGAAAAACAAGAGTAAAACTATAAATTCTCAAACGGATGCTCAGTATCCGTTTAAAATCACACGAAAACTCAGTTTCCGTAAAGTAGGTTTTTAAATGGAAACTAAGTATACGTGCCATTTCCCTTCCCTACAAGGTGGATCAGATCTGATCCACTTTCAAATGTAGGGAAGGGATATCCCTTGTTTTAAGGGATGTGGGAGACCATAGTAAATGGATTTTGAGGAATTTCCCTACATTTAGGAGATCGGGAAGGGAAATTGACGCCCATAGTGCTTGGCCTTAGGGCAATTCCTATGGCAATGGCCAAATCCATTTTTTTGTTGAGCCAGGTGGATGGTCAAACTGGATTTTCCACTATGGTAAAGTACTGGGCGTTAGATAACTAAGCGCGCGTGCTTAAGACAAATGCTGGAGTTTAAAGAAAAAGTGTGGGTGTTGAACTGACAAACACGGGCATTGGATGTAGGACAAACGCGGGCGTTGGACCTATAAACGCGTTTGTCTTATCTATCGGGCGTGAGATACAAAATCTCAACGTTCATATCTCCAACGGCCATAATTCCAACGTCTATATTTTCAAAACCTATAAATTGGATTAAACTCACTTCATTTATGTCATAACACTACTACTTCCTTCTTCTAAAAACTCTTCTAAATCAAAAAATTTGATACAATATGGCGGTTTTTAAGAAGCGGTCCATAGTGTAAAGAAGAAAAGAGATCGAAGAAATGAATCGGCACCACGACGTGCCACGCTGTGTGTAGATTTTTCTCAAAATCGGGAAGCGAGTTTCTTGCTTGAGTGTCGTTATTGGTCCATCATTAGTCCAAGGTCATGTGTCGGGGCATCAAGATCGGTCTGATAGTTTTTACAGAATAAGAGGCGGATTTTCAGACTTAAAGGCTATTTATGACGTTTTACCCCCTGAAGTCCGAGAAAGGGTTGACATATATCCCCTTATGCCGCTTTATGATGTGAAGCCTAGAAATAAAGGTAGAAAGGTGGTGGGCGACACGCACGCATTCCATTTCAATGATTTTGAAATTGGTAAGCTTGTTTAACTTAACGTAAATTATATTTTTTAAATAATTATTAAATAATCAAAAGAATTAATCATAGTTGATATTATACTTGTAATTGGAATTACGCCCCTTGATTTGTATTTTATTTGTGGGATCCCAAGAGGAATAGGAGAGCCGCCACCGTTCAACCAAGACGAATGGATATCAAATAGTAAATGGGAGACGCTTTTCCCATCGTTTATAGATTCAGGAATACCTGAAGATTATAAACGATTGAAAGGAGGTGGGATTAAATGTTCAGCGTTGAAGTTTTTCCTTAACCAACCAAGAAACCCAGAGCATGTAGATGACTATACTGAACTCGAAAGGATGTTTATCTTATGGGTATTGGGTCAGACGTTATTTCCAAACTCAACTTATGTTGCTCGTGTTGGTTGCCTTCAAGCGTTAGAAGATCTTGACAAAGCACCAGATTATGACTGGGGATCTGCAATTTTAGCAGAATTGTATTGTGGGCTGGATGATGCGTCTACAGGCGGAGATAACTTCACTGGTTTCTGGGGAATCATAGAGGTAAATATCAAAATTATTATTTTAAAATTTAAATAATTTTTATGAGCAAATGTAGATTAAGTCAAAATACTAAAATTATGGAGTAATTTGCAGTATTGGTGGTATACCTACTTCCGTGTTGGTAAACCAATCCTTAACAACGATACCCAAAGATTTCCAATGTTGGATATGTACATCTCGACCAACTTAGCGAAGGGCACTGGCAGCGACATCTCGGGTTCCAGTTTTGTTCAGAGGTTTCATCAGATGACTCGGAGCCACACCAACGTCGTTGTTTACCCTTACATTGATTTTCCTGAGTATGATGCTGATGTTGGACGCGGTATTCTTGATTATTCTCTGCGTAGAGTTGTTTTTTACACTCCACCATTGGATAAATGGGTTTGGTACCTGGGAGAAAGACTGCAGTACCTAATGCAAGGTATATATGCAATTGCAATTAACCCGCCACAACAGATGCAAACCTCTGGATCAGATTTTGAACGGCTAAGAAGAATCAATTGGGCGAGGTATGAACTAAATACACAACCGAATATTAGTGAAGCGGATTATGTCAAATGGTACGCGTCGATTTCGCGTCCGTAATTGGGACACAACAACCACATATATGGGTTGATCTCCCAGCGTTATCACGCCTGTCCCATGATGCAAATATCTTTCCTAGCCAGCCACCTCCAAAAGAGCCATGCTTTATGACTTACTCCACCACGGGTGCAAGTTCTTCATCATCTTCGTCAAATTTGCCCGAAATTCGTTGGGAGATGCCAAGTATTACTTCACAGGGTGAGCCAACCACGATCCCCATTGTTTCCCAAGGTATGGAACGTGATTATCCTTACTACAATGTGAATGCCACTGAGGGAGAGTTGAGGAGCCAACAGAACGATTTGCATTGGCTGACTCGGCAAATTATGGCTACACACTTGGATGAGTGTCGGAAATGGCACGAGAACACAATGTTTGGATTGAGTCCAACTGAAATGATGATGGGCAACGTTCTGGATTGAGTCCAATTGTAAATGATGATGGGCGGCGGTCACAGTCTTCCGATTCCACCAGGAGCAACAGATCAGGGCACGAAAGTGATGATACAGTGGTGGGAGAAACACAAGTACGATATAGTTCTTCTTCACCATACATACGGCACAATACTTCTTCACCACAAATTGTGCATGTATCTCAGCCTCAAGTATTTTGGCTAGATCTTAGGCGCATTTCATCATCTTTCTCGCCCTAGAACCCAAATGATAGCTGCTACAATTTTACACCACCACCACAACAACAACAAACATCTTATATGCTTGGAGGACCGAGTGTACCGAGTGCTTTCCAAGAATCGCCTAATGCTTTCCAATCGCCTAATGTTGGTCAACCATGTCTATCCCCAGGTTTATCAACATATGGAAATTTATTATATATGTTGGCAAGTGGGAATGTCCCAGGTCTATCCCCAGGTTTTGCAGAATTCTGGACTCCAGAAAATAACAATGTGGATTTAGCGATGAGGGACGTTAGAGAGATTGTAATTTTTAATTATGCTACATATGTAATTTTAGTTTTAAAAGTACGACGGTGTTAATTAAATAAAATTACATATGTTTAAAATTAAGCGTTTTACATTAGCTTCACTGAATTACGACGGACTACATTAGCTTTAAAATTAAGCGTTTTACATTAGCTTCACTGAATTACGGCGGACTACATTAGCTTCAAAGAAGGGGTTGAAACTGTTCAACACCTTAAAGATTTCGAAACATTTTTCGAAAGGAAAAGCCACATTTTTCCATCTTTGCCATTCAGCCAAAGATCTTGTTACCATCTCAGCATCAGTTTCAACTCTCAGTCTATATCGATTGTCTTGTATGGTTAAAGCTACAAACTCACTGACTTTTTTCTTAATTGTACGAAAATGATTTTCTATGTTGCATATAGCACGACGACTCGGATTACGGGTGTCACTGCAGAACCCGTCGTGAATAACCACCCAAAAATTCACCCATAAATAGTTTGCTGAAGCAAGTTGAGTAAATAAAAAAACATAGTTTCTGCAAATAAATTCATCTTCTTCTTTAGTATACGGAGCGCTCCGAACTAACAAGGGCCGAGACATGTTCAAGAAGTTGAAAAATTTGTTGAAGTTGAAGAATTTTTTTAAGCTCGGAGAAGAGTAAAGAAGACTAGATGTGTGAATGTGAATTTGGAGTTGAAAAGAGGAGTATTTATAGAACTCAAAAGTTATAAATTTAGATCACAAGAGTTTTCAGTAAATCGATTCAGTAGTTAACGCTTCTATGAAAAATGCGGCGCTGGAAGGACAAGCTCTGGCGATTTATTAAAAAACGCGCGCTGCCCAGGAAAGTGCCAGCGCTTGTGTCTCAAACGCCAGCGTTTGAGGCAAGCTCGCCCGGCCTATCATTAAACGCTCGCTACATCCTCCAACTCAATGAACAAACCAACAAATTTGTTGGTTTGAACATCCATTTTACATGTTTGTTGAGTCCATAGTGGGAACAAAATGAACAAACTTGATGGTTTGTTCATTCCATAGGAACTGCTCTTAAAGAATCCACATTGCAAAGCGATAACGGCTTGTTAGACCATCATGATGGTGGGGGAGTGTGGAATATAGTTTTTTATTGAAGGCACAATTGGGGATACTCATGGCTATATGGGGATGGATTTTGTCTAAGGGGTATTTTTAATTTCGTATTCCCAATTGTGTCTTCTAAATTCAAAACATAAAAAATAAAAGAAAATTGCAAAACAATAATAACAGATCGACAAAGATGGAGAAGAGATTGTTGGGATGAGAGATTCTGAAATTGATATGGCGAGAGGTGTTAACGTTACTGCTGGTGGAGATGAAGTTGATTCAGAGTTGTCTTGAATCTGTGGTTGATTAAGGTTTCGATTGTCTGCAACTGAAGAATGAAGATGGGTTTAAATTTGTGCGATGTTGATACTTTTGTGTGATGGGTTTCTTGAAATTGAGTTTCCATAAGGTTTCCCCAAATTCATTTGGCTATCCAATTTTTTCTTTAGAAAATCCTCAAAACCTTCCAAGAAGCATATGCTTTTGTTCTGTGAGGATACTTATGTAGCATTTATAGAAAAAAATTATTGAAAGGGAATTCTTTCATTTGATATACAAAGCTTAGTGATTGTATATATGGGGATCTTGTTTTGATTAAAAATGCTCAGTTGAAAATCATGGAGCGCCGATGTGGGAAATAACCCTTAAATTCTGATGATGCGCTCAATCAAGTTTTCAATCACTCGTAACTTCGATCAAGCATTGTTATCACACATGAATGCAATACCCAATTCTGATCGGTATTGTTTTGTTGATGAAACCAATACTTCTTGTGTTAGTCGGTATTATCGGGTAACACTTCCCGCTGTAGAAATTATTAATTTACTTGGGGATACTTTAAAATAATTTAGCCATTACAAGAATTATTTGAATAAAGGGTTCTTAAATTACTTCATAATGTTCATTAATGGAAATTCGAGGTTACAATGAGTTTAAGATCGAAAATAACACAATACAAAGTAACAAGAACATATTGTAAAAGTATAATACCAAGAAATCCGACAAGAGAAAGAGAAAGAGAAGGATTACTGGAATAAGACAAATACAAGTATGAATAAAATCCGATTAAATCTGAGGAAGAATGGATTTTCTCGGAATTAAATTCAACAGTTTAGTTTGTTTTCTTCTTTAGAAAGATGTTTTATCAAAGTAATCACCCGATAAAGATTTCGTCATCGGAGACAACAAAGATGAAGATTTAAGGTAAGTTGGAGAGCATCATTGGATCTTAAAAACCCAAATAACAAGAACCACAATTAAAGCAAACATAAACCTCAAAAGAGTAGATAAAACCACCATAATGATGTAGATAAATAGAAAACATGATAACAACTAAGTTAAAACTATTAAATAACCTATAAAGCAAGAAATAGTTAAGAAATCTGCTCAGGTCCAGTCCAAGGGTTGTTGGTGATGGTTATGTTGAAGAAGAAGGAGTGAGAGAGGAGAGAGAAATTAGTTATATATGGTATTTCAGTATGCTAATATTGTATATGAAAGTATCTATTGCTATAAACAATATGGGCTCGATTTGAGATATAGTCTCTTCAAATGCTCATTTTTGTCCTCAAACCCGTGATGGAAAAATGGTTACATTATAACCAGTTAGTCAAGTTCGTTTACTTAGTCAAGGCATTCTTAAGTCCTGTAAATACAACTCAACCTCCAAATTTCATTAGAGAAAGTTCGAGCCTAAGCCTAAGGCGAGGCTTCAGCGAAGACGAATGCGAGGTTTCAACGAAGATAAAGTTGAATCTAGTAAATAATCAAGCGACTCTTTAAATGAGTTTTGGTTCACTAAAATATGACAACCAAACTTGACATACCAACGCTTGGTGGGTTCAGCCGAGCTATGCTCTCACGGCGAGTTTAATAAATTATGTCAAAATACTATTGTTGAGGATTACTATGAGAGATATGAGACCCTCAAATCTCTTATGAAGTCTAAGAACAAGAATCTCTATGAAAGTACTTTACTTTGAGTTTTATTAGTGGGTTAAGTAGGATATCCAGGACTCTTTGTTCAAATGTTTAAACCATCTTCGGACGTGGATGCTTTCTACTTAGCCAGAATGCAACATGCCACTGTTGATTTTTAGTCTAATCAATCCAAGCCTTTTTCTAGACCATTCATACCTTCCACCAGTCAATCTTAACCTTTTACTTTTACACACATGCCATCTTTACCTCAACTCACCTCTATTCCCAAACCCTCTTTCTCTTCCGCTAAACCCATTGTCACCCACCCAAGTCCTACTAAATCGCTGCCACTACTACCCCCTATCAAGAAGCTATCTCCCATTCAGATGAAGGATATAAGAGATAAAGGTCTATGTTATAACTGTGATGTTGTTTACAGGCCGGGACACATCTGCAAGTCTCAACAATTATTCATGTTGGTAGCTACTGAAGAGGAAGAGTCACCTATTACGGCAATAAAGCCTGAACTCGAAGAAATTTTTCATTCTAATCATATGGGCTCAACTATGGAAATCTCTCTCAATGCTCTAACCAGTTTGGTGGCAAAATATACTATCTGAGTTCCTGGTCTCATTAATAAATATCATATCATGGTGTTGATAGGTACAAGAAGCACACACAATTTTGTAGATCTTTGTTCTCCACGGCAGGTTACAATTATACATAAAACCAACTCGCTCACATCTTTGTAATCTGTAGCTAATGACGACACCACTATCTCGTAAAGGAGTTTGTCCACAACTATCATGGTCTATGAATGGTTATCAGTTAACTGCTGATTTATGAGTTCTCCCTCTGGGTGGATGTTATGTGGTTTTTGGAGTCGATTGGTTGAAGCAATTAGGCGATGTCACCTTTAACTTCGCTTTGTTAAAACTATCATTCGTGCATCAGGGTAAGAAAATCACATTGTAAGGTAAATCTTCAACATATTAAATCGCATTTAAGTGGTGAAGCTATTAGGAAGTTCATTAAAATTAATACTCTTGTGTTGATTGGTCGGTTCTTATCTTTCTACGCATGCTTTGTCTCAGTTCTTTCGAAAATTAATGAGTTGCTAGAGTCTTGCCAAGACATTCTTGCCGATCCACGGTCACTTCCTCCACATAGAGTGTTGGACCAACAAATTCCATTAAACGACCGAACTCTACACCTACTTCTCAGAGGCCATATAGATGTCCATACTTACATAAATATGTTGTTGATAAGTTGGTGCAAGAAATGCTATCTACGGGTATTATCCAGCCAATCCACAACCCCTTTGCCTCTCCCATGCTGTTGGTGAAGAAGAAAGATAATTCTTGGTGTTTTTGTGGACTATAGGCGGCTTAATGACATTACAATTCCTATGGGAATGGAACAAACCCATATTTTTGTTGAGCCGGTGGATGTACAACCGGTTTTTCCACTATGGTAAAAGCACGGGCGTTAGATAACTAAGAGAGCGAGCGATGGACAAACGTTGGAGTTTGTAGGTAAAGCCACGGCGTTGGTAAGACAAGCGCCCGGAGCTCAAAGCTTCAACGCGGCGCTTTAACATATGACGCCGGGCGTTTGTAACAAAAAGCATGTAGGTAGTTTTTAAAATTTAAAATTCACTTTTTACCTCTATAAATTAACATCAATTTCAAACAATTCACTTTCACACCAAAATTCACTTCTCTTGAATTTTCTCTTCTAAAATCTATTTCTCAATGGTCAAAAGGCGATCACACTTTTTGCGATGCAATGAAGCCGTTGTTGTTTAAGATATGTGGGAGTTTTAAAAATATTAAAAATTGTAAGAGGGAAGTGCAAGTTTTTGAAGTTGCTCCAAGAAAATGTTCCGCTAAAAGGCAAAGAAGAGCTCCAGTTTTGAAAGTTAACACCAAAAAATTCAAAAACAAAGGCGAAACTGTCAAAGAGCGCGTTGAATGGAAGATACGTCAAATGATGATAAACAGGAGGCCAAAACTTGTACTCTATTTTTATTGAAGTTGTTTAGTACGTTTTATTATTGCCTAAGTTGATATCTTGTAAAAGAATTGGCATCAATGAATGAAAATATTTAGATTTTAAAATAGATATTTCCACTTCAGATTAAGCGAAATTTATTACAATTTAAACTTGTAAATAACATCAAACTACATTTTAATAAACCACAACAAAAACATCAAACTACATCAAATTCAACGACATTCTCTTTGTAGAGTTCATAACATTCAAAATGCTTAAACTCTCGTCCGCTTTCTTCAGTAAACTTGGTCTGAGCGATGGTTTTTTGTAAAATAGATAAACAACAAGTTTAGATATTTATGATGCAGTTGATCAGTGAGGACAAAGGTAAGATACTCACCAAATCTTCGTTGGATAATCCAGAATAGCTACGGTGAACCATCCACAAAACTTCTGTATAATGTTTGACTTCCTTAGTGATGAATGCAATTCTTAGTTCTAGGCTCTTACTGTATCTTATGGTTTC
This sequence comes from Papaver armeniacum, assembly GCA_023531295.1. Classification (NCBI taxonomy): domain Eukaryota; kingdom Viridiplantae; phylum Streptophyta; class Magnoliopsida; order Ranunculales; family Papaveraceae; genus Papaver; species Papaver armeniacum. Next base: position 34,348 of record JAJJWW010011759.1, on the reverse strand, counting down.
GGTCCGCGATGCTGACCGGTTGTCAGCCGAGCAAAAATAATTTCACTTTCTCACTCTACTAATATGAATGAAGTACGTGATAAGAAAGAGTTCGTATCCACAGAGGCAATTGTTGTTATAAAATTTCAGTTTCTAAAGTAACCAAGGGAGGATTTTTGTTTTATCTAAGAAATAAAAATAATTGAAAGCAATAAATAATTTGAATAATCAAGAAGGAGAAGATATTGGTCACGGGATAGTATCATTCACAAACATGTATTTCATCAATGATTAGAATTGGTATTTTAATCTCTCATTTACTAAAAGTCCTAGGATACCTTGATCGCAAGTATATCCCGCTAATTCCCTGATTTCATCACAACCACATTAAAATATGCATATGTGAATTCTTCCTAGAAAGCAACCTAAAGTGTAAAAGCACAATCAAGTTTAACTCCCTAAAAGCAATAAGTTCTATGGAATAAGACTAATCAATGCAAACGAACGTGTAAAAGCACTAATCCGTTTTAACAAAAAGTTATGATTCACTTGTGACTAGTATGATATATCACTACAAGCACCACCCACAATTATGCTACTTAGAATCAGGGATAAACAAATTTTTCGTATTGAAAACCCTAATCTAGCAATAGAGATGAATGTAAATCGGATTGATTCCGGACTCAACCTAACAAATATTCAAATCATATAACACTATTAATTGTGAATCACAAACAATAAATTATTGAGACAAAACTAATTCATAGATTCAAATAACATGTTGAGAAATCAACTTTATCCCATAACCAATAATATGTGTTTAGCTACTCATAGCTATGGAGTTCATCATAAAAATATTAATTGAATAGAAGAAGATGAACAAAAGCAAACCCTAGAAGCATAAACAAAAGAGGCTCTCTCCAAGTTCCAAGAATAATGCGTGATAATCTCAAAGTTGTAGAAGACTTTCCATTAAATAGCTCTCTTGTTTCCAAAACTAGGTCAAGCCCCAAGGGTCCAATAGATAGAAGTCCACCAAGCCCATGTGTGAGGAAAACCCATGTGAAAATATGTCCCAAAAAATAGTCACCGGAAAATCGGTATTGTGGCCGGAAATTGGCCTAAAAATATCTCGGGTGACCAAGCAAAGTCCACCTGGTCACGGTCAACGAGTCAACTCGAAAGTCGGGTGAGTCAACTCGGGTCAAGTGAGGCCAGAGTCACTGGGTCAACTCGTTCGTATTAACATCTTACTCACTGGATGGGCCGGAGTGGCCAAGACCAGAGCCATATTGCACAGGCCATACAGTGTTCTGCACCATCATTACGCTTAACCAGAGCAAATCCAGCGATGATGGCTATGCCTTCTTCACAACTGCAGCTGAACTATTTCTTTATCACAGCTGCCTGCAACCACTCATGGTGCTCTTCCCAGCTGCGCCGTATCCCTCTCCTGCCTGAGATCAACTTAACCACCATCTATTTCTTTCACCAGCTCAAAAATCCCATTACTTCACGCCAGATCCACCACGTAGCATACCTCCAACCCATTCATCATCGCCTCGAGATGCTCCACCTTCCATTCTGCTCAAGTTCGCCATTTCCATTCAATTCACCCTCAACTCGGTTACAAGGCCGGCCACAAATCCCCATGCTCATTCACATGCAACTCCCTGTAGAAACTGGAACTCGAAGCAACCCCATTTTGTTCTTCTCTCGCACTTGAAATCGCTCTAGATCATCACCAATCCTCGTAATTCCAGGTTAACTTGGCTTGAACAACACCACTTCTAGCCATTCCTTTGAGTTTCGACCTTGTATCCACGAATACACAAGACCATCTTGACTGCTGACTCAACTTCATCTTCAGAATTACCAACAGCTTCAAAGACTCGTATCTTCTTTGTCCCGCATCTCGTAGATTCAATTCAACAACTACAACTCCATTCTCGGCTAACCTTTTACTCTCTCTCTACGTAACATGAACCTGCAACCCGAGCATTCAACCACCGCAATAAACCACCGAACTGCAGCTCTACCAATTCTTGCTCAGTTCCAACTCCATATGCCATCTTAAACCATTCACAGCAAGCCTAAGCATTCATCTAGGACTTCAAGCATTCATATATTTCAACACAACTTTCCTTGTAATCTCTGCAATTCGATCATTCCACACATACCCAATATAGCAACAACAACTTCTGCTTGTCCCATTCCCGTGCTTCAATAGCACCACCTATTCAGTTACATGGCAACACTCATCTCAAGTTCTATTAATTCTTGCCTAGACTTCCCGAACCTACGCGTTGAACTCGCACTTCAACACATACCCACTTTTCACCAGATCAAGTCTTCGCCTACAACCCCCCATCTCAAGATGCAATTCCATTCCTCCCCCCATTTATACTGGCCGCACCCTATTCTCTCGCATCAACAACTAACATCCACCAACCCTCAACAACAACATCACCAACTCACCATCACATTAACATCAATAATTGATCAATTTCAACCTCCTAAACATACATCTAAGTTTTGAATCTTCTCAAGCATTCTCAGACCTCTTCTGAGCTTCATCTCATTTGTAATCCATTTATCCATCTGTTGCAGCTCAAAACCATTAAGCTCAATATCCCAAGCCAGCACCAGCTACAGCTTTACCACTAATTGAAACCACTCGAACTCAATCCCGACCTCAAACCCTTTTCAATCAATCCTTCTCGTACTCCTACGGGTTCTAGGTATATCTCGTAAAAACCATCACTAGATTCATCTTCATACAAACTTCAGTCATACCACAGGAGACTAGGCCCCTTCTTTTGCTACAATACACGGCCATGGCGTGACAAGCCATCTTCAGTTCGAGCACTTTCAATTCGGTTCCAACCTCAGATATAAAACCATGGTTCCATAAATAACAACATCAACAATAGCAGCTGCAATTCTCCTCAGCAAACCCCATGAATATCAACAGCAGAAGTTTTCTTCTTCATCTTCTCTGCCTATCCTTGTTAATCGTAAAATCATTGCACCCATTCATTCTTCTCATAGACAAACCCTAAATCTGTTTCTCCCAAGTTCGACACTTAAATCACCAGCTGCAATCGAACCCGTCATAATTTCATCTTCTCTTCTCTATTTCGAATCGATTTTCCATAATCAATTTTATCCGAATCTCTCGATTTCACCTCTCATGAGACAACAGCCATCTCCCGAATTTGAAGCGGATGTAATGAAGAAGACTATTCCCGATAGGGTTGTAATGATTGAAATTTATATTTGCCATCTGCTCTCTTTGGATAAGGGCCACCTCAAAATGATATTTTGGCTCCGTCTATTCTCGCTTTCTTGCTCAACCGTCGATTCGCTGGCTGACAGTTATTCTTCACCTCTTTTGGTGCATAACTTTAGGCGCTCCAAGTATTCCTCGCCGTGTTTTGGACTGTGTTTCTTTACGCTCCAAATGAACGTTTTCTCATTCTTTTTGCTCCCAAGGACTCCATTGCACCTAATAACTCGGAACTAAACATAAGAGATGCAATTCTCAATGACAATAGCAAAGAAAGCATTAATACTAGATATAAAATTAGGTGTTTTACAACACCTATCGGATCTTACAAAATGTCCCAATACTCTTTCCCATAAATAGTCATTGTTCATTGGGTCTCATTAAACGATGTATCCAACATCGAACAAGAGTAACATCTTCTTCCATTGTAAAGACCGGAGTGGCGTGCTTGAGATGAACCATCTTTTAGAATTCTAAAGCACGCTTCATAACAAAAGGTTTGCCATGAGCTTCCTCCCAATTATCAAGAGCTGTTTGGGATCACTTCATCTTCATTACACCGATGAACTTTTCTCGATCAACAAGTGTTTGAAAACAAGTGTTTCTTAATAGTTGCCGCCCGCAATACTCGGGTTCGCATAAGGTACAACGTGTTTGAAATTGCATCTTTGATTCTTTATCCATTCTAAGTCACTTGAAGGAGAGGAATATACATACCTAGTCTTAATCTACAATCTGGCAAAGGGACAAATTACTTAACATCTCACATATGTATCGATCTTTATATCTTCCATCAAATACATGACTAACAAAAAAATTGGCTTGCGTTTCCAGATTATGAATCGGTGTCAATACTTCTATTTATGAATGGATGAGAATGACAGACACATGTTCCACACATGCCAGACTTGCGAATTCTACGAAATTTTTCGAGTTGCACAAAGATCAGAAAGCTTATCATCCAATGGAGTGTTTATAGAGGCCACCGAATGTGAAGAAATTTTAATTTCTTTGTGATGGGCCTCAAAAGCAATCAGGGACTGCTTGGCTCGGAGTACGATTGGCAAGAAGTAGATTAGAAGTGCTTGGGGCGTTGAGCATCGGTGCAGGCTCCACAACTAATTAGCGGATTGGAATGGGCTAAGCGGTTTGCCATGAGAAAATCCGTGTGCGTTCGGACTCAAAGAGTGCGGTCATGCATTCTTCGTGACTCATGCCATGGATTATACGACGAGAGATGGTTAGCGGTGAAAGGCGATTATGCGCACATGACATTTGAGCATGAAAGTTTATCGTGAGATAAATTTTGAAAGTGACGGAATGGCAAGAGAGGTCAGTCTGACGAAAAGTTACACCGGCACCTCCTTTTCAGTTCGAGCACTTTGGTGGTTTCAACCTCGATATAAAACCATGGTTCCATAAATAACAACATCAACAATAGCAGCTGCAATTCTCCTCAGCAAACCCCATGAATATCAACGGCAATGAAGATTTCTTCTTCATCTTCTCTGCCTATCCTGTTAATCGTAAAATCATCACAGACCCATTCATTCTTCTCATAGACAAAACCCTAAATTCTGTTTTCCCAAATTTCTTAAATCACAGTTTGCAATCGAACATATCTGCAATTTCATCTTCTCTTCTCTATTTCGTATCGATTTTCCATCATCAATTTCATCCGAATCTCTCGATTTCACCTCTCACGGACAACAGCCATCTCTCGAATTTGAAGCGGATGTAATGAAGAAGACTATTCCCGATAGGTTCTTAATGATTGAAATTTATATTGCCATCCTGCTCTTTGGATAAAGGCCCTCAAAATGATATTGGCCCACATTACCTTTCTTGCTTACTTTATCGATTCGCAGGCCTTCCGACGTTATTCTTCAACTCTTTTGGTGCATAACTTTAGCCGGCTCCAAGTATTCCTACGCCATGTGTTTTAATTGTGTTTCTTTTACGCTCCAAATGAGGCGTTTTCTCCTTCTTTTGCTCCCAAGGACTCCATTGCACCTAATAACTCAGAACTAAACATAAGAGATGCAATTCTCAACAACAATAGCAAAGAAAGCATAAATACTAGTGTTGATGGTGGATTTTCGTTTAAGGTTAAATTTGTAAAAAAACCGGAAAAATCATGCGCTGACATCTTGTAAAAGATAAAGCCATTTATAAGTGTTGGATACTCTCACTTAATTCACCAAGAATGGAGCATGTAGCAACAATCCCATTCAGTGAATACATGAAATCACCTCAGGTTGGAGCATGTGGCAACAATCCCTTCATGTTAATTTCATATCAGCCTTGTATTTCGGTCTCGTTATCGGTGTGTGACGACCGAGTGTTACTCTTTGATGCAGCAACACGAACCTCCGCACTATAATGAAACCATGTCCCGGAAACACCCGTCTGTGCCGACTCTCGGTGTCATACTAGCCCGATTGAGCCCTCCGTGTGTTATACTAGCCCGATTAGGCCCCTCCGGTGTGTTATACTAGCCCGGTCAAGTATCTGACCGACCGTATCAGTCCTGGATGTGATCTGATCGCAGTCATCCAACTCCATAAGCATGATTGGATGACCCCATCAATTCCATCACCCCAAAGGTGTATGGAATACCCACTACTGAAACCCGCATGGCTCAAGTCATTAGCTAACCAAGAAACCGTTCATACTAAGTATTATGGACTCGAAACCCTAAATTAGGGTTTGCGTATATTACATGTTTGCAAAGCAGTCTCAACCATCCATCTTGAGCAGTATAGATGGAGGTGTAGATGTAGACTTAAAGGGCCCAGAAAGCATGTCAACACGATCACTGGGACTAGCCTACATGACGATGGTAAGACCAACAATGCTTTCACGTGACAAAAATCAAGTCACCCAAACAAGAGATGGCGCACGGCTTGAAGCCAAATTAGGTTTCAAGCCATCACGCGCGTCCATCTTCTCCTACACCGAATGGAGGGTCACACATTAGATTAAGCAAGGGCCGGTCACTAGCATAACCACCGTGTGCCCATCTACCTCCTCATGTGTCTGCCAAGGCATATCATGCCTCGGTTAATCAAGCGTGCGTCCAAACTAGCATGGCCACGCCTCCCAAAACCACAACCGATCTCGACCGCTCAACTTCACCTGATGATTTGAGTGGCTTAGATCACGTTTCACTGATATCAGTATAGGCATGAACACCCACCGCCATCTTCACGTCAAACCCATCGCCAAGACCGACCAAATTAGGTCGTCTTGGAACGCTTGCGCCGGAAAAAGCATGATGCGCGGCCTTTTACAGACTATTTCCTATTGCAAAAATTGATCTCAAATCACTCCTCTTTGCCTAGTCCCGGAATTGAGTGGCCTAGATCGCACCTTCATGGGACAGGTGAGACATGGACGTGTACACCGGCATGCTATACATGCACGCCCGGGCCTGCTCTCTCTAAATCCCTTTCCATGCTCGGTTTCGGCCAAGGCCGAAGAGTGATGCTTGCGCTCTTGAAAAAAAACCTAATATTCATTAACGGTCGCGGATGAGTGTCTCAAAGATCATCTCATCCGTCAACTTCACCGGCTTATTATCTTATTGTTGATGGTGGATTTTGTTTAAGGTTAAATTTGTAAAAATGCCCAAAAAAGGAAAGAAATCATGCGGCTGACATCTTGTAAAAGATAAAGCCATTTATAAGTGTTGGATACTCCTCACTTAATTCACCAAGAATGGAGCATGTAGCAACATCCCGTTCTGTGAATACATGAAATTCCTCCAGGTTGGAGCATGTGGCAACAATCCCTTCTGTTAATTTCATACGCCTTATGTATTTCGGCACTCTCTTTATCGCTGGCATTATCTAATTTGAGTGTTACTCTTCGAGTAACACGAACCTCAAACACTATAATGAAACCATGTAAATAAAAATTCGAAGTGGCCGACTCTGTGTTATTATACTGGCTGAGCCCTCTCGGTGTGTTATACTAGCCCGATTGAGCCCCTCTCTGTGTTATACTAGCCCGACATATCCTTTGGACCGACCGTACCGGGGCCCGGATGTGATTCCTTCGCGATATCCAATCCATAAGCATGATTGGATGACCCCGGATCAATTCCATCACCCCCAGCGGTATGGAAGGACACCAAGCACCCCGCATGGTCGGTCATTGGCCTAGCTTGCCAAGAAACCGTTCATACCAAGCATTATGGACTGGAAAACCCTAAATTAGGGTTTTACGGCATATTACATGTGTTGCAAAGCGGTCTCAACCATCCATCTTCGCAGGTATAGATGGAGGGTGTAGATGTAGACAAAGGGCCCAGAGCATGTCAACACGTCACCGTGGGACCGCCTACACACTTGACCAATCGGGTCAGACCAGCAATGTTTGGCCGTGACAAAATCATCACCCAAACAAGAGATGGCGCACGGCTTGAAAGCCAAAATTAGGGTTTCAGAAGCCATCACGCGCGTCCATCTTCTCCGGCACGAATGGAGGGTCACATTAGATTAAGCAGGGCCATGCTAGCATAACCACCGTGTGCCCATCTACCTCCTCATGTGTTGGCCAAGGCATATCATGCCCTGGTTAATCAAAAAACGTGCGTCAAACTAGCATGGCCACGCCTCCCAAACCACAAACTGATCTCGACCGCTCAACTTCACCGGATGATTTGAGTGGCTTAGATCACGTTTTTTCACTGGATATTCAGGTATAGGCATGAACACCCGGCTGCCCATCTTCACGTCAAACCCATCGGCCAAGACCGAGCCAAATTGGTCGTCTTGGAACGCGCGCCGGAAAAAAAGCATGATGCGCGGCCTTTTGCGGCATCAATTTCCTATTGCAAAATTGATCTCAACCACTCCTCTTTGCCGGTCAAATTGAGTGGCCTAGATCGCACCTTCATGGGACAAGAGACATGGACGTGTACACTTTGGCATCTATATACATGCACGCCGGTCAGGTTCTCTCCAAATCCCTTTCCATGCTTGGTTTCACCAAGATGAAGAGTTATGCTTGCGCACCTCTTCAAAAACCTAATATTCATTAATGGTCGCAGATGAGTGTCTCAAAGATCATCTCATCCGTCCAACTTCACCGGCTTGGTTATACAACTGTTGATGGTGGATTTTCGTTTAAGGTTAAATTTGTAAAAAAAACCAGGAAAATCATGCGCTGACATCTTGTAAAAGATAAAGCCATTTATAAGTGTTGGATACTCCCTCACTTAATTCACCAAGAATGGAGCATGTAGCAACAATCCCATTCCGGCAGATACATGAAATTCCTCCAAAGTTGGAGCATGTGGTAACAATCCCTTCTGTGAATTTCATATCAGCCTTGTATTTCAACACTCATTATCAGTGTGGCATGACGACTGAGTGTTACTCTTACTGAGTAACACGAACCTCAAACACTATAATGAAACCATGTCTGGCTAAAATGCAGTGACTCTCGGTGTGTTATACTAGCCGAGCCTCTCGGTGTGTTATACTAGCGATTGAGCCCCTCTCGGTGTGTTATACTAGCCCGATTGAGCATCCGGACTGACCCGTATCCAGGATATGATCTGATTGCAGTCATCAACTCGCAAGCATGATTGGATGACCCCAGCATCAATTCCATCACCCCCAAGCAGGTATGGAATACCCAATGCCGACCCCGCATGGTCGGTCATTGGCCTAGCCTGCCAAGAAACCCGTTCATACTAAGCATTATGAACGGAAAACCCTAAATTAGGGTTTGCGGCATATTACATGTGTCGCAAAAGCAGTCTCAACCATCCATCTTCATAGGAATAGATGGAGGGTGTAGATGTAGACTCAAAGGGCCCAGAGCATGTCAACACGATCACCGTGGGCCCGCCTCTACACTTGACCAATCGGTCAAGACCAACAATGTTTGGCCGTGACAATCATCACCCAAACAAGAGATGACGCACGCATCGCTTGAAAGCCAAAATTAGGGTTTCAAGTCATCACGCGCGTCCATCTTCTCTTTTACGAATGGAGGGTCACAGATTAGATTAAACAAGGGGCGGTCATACGGCATGACCACCGTGGCCCATCTACCTCCTCATGTGTTCGGCCAAGGCATATCATGCCCTGGTCAATCCAAAACATGCGTCCAAACTAGCATGTCCGCGCCTCCCCAAACCACAACCGATCTCGACCGCTCAACTTCACCGGATGATTTGAATAGCTTAGATCACGTTTTCATTGGATATTTAGGTATAGGCATGAATACCACCTGCCATCTTCACGTCAAACCCATCGCCAAGACCGACCAAATTAGGGTCGTCTTGGAACGTGCGCAGAAAAGCATGATGCGCGGCCTTTGCGGATCAATTTCCTATTGCAAAATCGATCTCAACCACTCCTCTTGCCGGTCAAATTGAAAGTGGCCTAGATCGCACCTTCATGTGGACAGTGAGACATGGACATGTACACGGCATCTCTGCCTATACATATGCCCAGTCGGTCCTCTCCAAATCCCTTTCCATGCTTGGTTTCGACCAAGTCAAGAGTGATGCTTACACCTCTTCAAAAACCCTAATATCCATTAACGTCGCGAGATGAGTGTCTCAAAGATCATCTCATCCGTTCAACTTCACCAACTTGGTTATACAACCCTGGTCGGGAGTTATTTGGTTAGTGAGGCGTCATTACCCATCACTTTACCACACCATAATGCAGTACTCAGCATAAAATACACACGATACTTCACAAGTATCGACTTTCTCGAATAACACAAATTATTCAATTCAAGATTACATGCTATCTTTCGTGGATCCACTATCCACATTCCAGGACATCAATCATGTCACAACCTGGGGATACATACTGGGGTATTGGTCTCAAGGTTTACCACGTCAACGCGCCATCACAAGAACGTGTCGGAAGTCGCGGGACGGTTAGAGATGAACGGGAGAAGTGGGCAAGACCGGTCGTGTGGCACCAACGCACAACTCCACTACTCCATCACTCCACTTCCTCCACTTCCCACGAGAGACGTGAATGAGGCTCAATGACTTTTATAAATAGGTTCTCCTCCTTATTTTCAAACAAGAAAAACAGAGTTCGGAGAAACAACACAAGTTACAGACGAAAACCAAGTGTTAATACAAAAACATATTCAAACACCCAGAGCTTGCTTGCATCAATCACAAGCTGCCACCTTTCTCGTTACAAGTCATAAGCAAGCCAACACCTTCACAATATCAACACCTTCTTCGCTTCCCTCCCTAAGATCAACCCCATCTCCTTCACTTTGTGACCGAAACAAGTCCGGAATGGCCATTTCTTGGTTTAGGCCTGGGCTTGGGTACATTGATCTCTCGAATCTACAAGCACTCACCGCGGCGCAAAGGCATTTGTTTAAGGTTTAAATTCATTCCTCATCCACACCCCAAATTACCAAATTCTACAGAGTAGTTTTCACCCATAAACAATTGGCGACCACAAAAGGGAGATTGATCTCTCGGTTACAAAATCGAATTCTCAATTCTTCTGATTTTCGTCTCACGATGTATCCTCACCCGGAATCCTAGTGGTTCAGATATCATGGAAGCATAGCTGGAATGTTGGAGGATGTCTTGGCAAATCAAGCTTGGTATCACCAAGACGGAGAGCGAGACATTTCGCCTTTGAATGATATAGCAAAGACAACTACAAGAGGGGTCGATAGGCATCAACTCAGACAATGCAAAAACGTTGAATCCTTAGTCGTAGAGTCACACCTTTACAAGTGGAGAAGCAAAAAGAGCACGCAATCAAAACGAATCAAGAAAGATGGACAACATGGTCCAGACAGAGGAAAGACTTGTCCTGAGTACTACAATGTCTGCATAAAGAAAGGGAGCTCGCAGCCTATGGAGCCTGCTAGAGGATTTATATCTCAAAACTCTTATTCGAAGCCCTAAGATCGGTCCAATCCGCGTCGACACAACCGATCAAGAAATGCTTGAGGAAGGAGAAATCAATCAGAAATACCTGAATACGAGGGATGGGAACGTTCAATCCGATCACTCAAAGAAGACATTACGACACCTTCCACATCCCCTTACCTAGGCAAGCGACCCGCGATATGATGGCACTTGCAAATCTCCCAACTTCATCTCTTGTTCCACATCAAAGCCACGAGAGACATCACAATGCCCACTAACACAAAAAATCCGGACTCAAGGTACTTACATTTCCCTTCCCAATGAAGAAGATTCTGGAGCTACTAGAGGCGTGGGTACAAAATGGAGAGGTGGAGCTACCTCCGATGGCATCCGCCATCGATCAAGAAGTAATGGACCCGAGGTACTCACATTTTCCACCGGTTCCTCCATCACCCCACCAGTGAATGCAACGCTTGAAGCGCATTGTTCAGAGAAGCTTGGTCCGTAGCGATAACTCGAGAGATTGGTGCGAGGATTTTCTTAGAAAGGCAACTCCTGGTTCGATACAAGTGAGGCTTCAAAGCAAGTAAGTTTTACTCAACAATTTTACAAGAAAGATAGTTTGGAATCACTGGGACTTGGCATCCCGCACGTGGAGAAAGAGGCTCAAAGGATCAACGCCATGTTTGTTTCCATCCGTACCTCCCTTTTGCATAACATTTGCAATTTCATGTGATATGTGCAATCATTCATGACCAAGATTCAAATTTCATTTAACATAATCTCTTTCAAAAAGGTTGTTCACAAACTATCTCAAAATAAGCCAATTCAATCACCTATTAATCCAAAAAACCCAGAGATCAAAGAAATCCTCACTATCACTCAAAAAGAAAAACATCTAAAAGAAGAGACAAGTATAGCATGAATACTTCAAGGAAAGTCCTTCAGAACAACTCGTCCTTCGGGCAAGAGAGACCTTCATCCTTCGAAGCACACTGCTCCCAGCTCCTTAGACAACTTCTCAACCTCTTCTTCCCCGGCGAGCAACACAGTCGTGGAAGGGACTTCATCCCCGTAATTTCTGGAGCTCTGAATCTTGGAGAAACCTTCAAGAACCAAGGAGCATTGAAGCCGTATCGCGTAAACACGTCGATGGCACCTCAATCTTCAATCATCTCCTCGTAAACCGGTTCCGACCGCTCGTGACGTCATCCACGGATAGAAACTAAAGCTTTCTCGAGCGGTTGACCAACGCAAGACGACTTTGAGTTTCGTGTGGTAGCAATGTGACCGAGCTTCTCCCATATCGTTGTACAACTCTTTGAATCGAACTCGGCACGTGAATCCACCAACCAACACATGGCCCGGATAAGGGATAGTGAAAAGGAGGATCGAACAAAGCCCTGCAGTCGCATCACCGGTAATTCACTAACCGCGGAGCCTTGTCACTGCAGGAGGCCTTTCAGGAAGGTCACCACAATATCCATATTGACCGGAACTTTTGTTCGGGATGGATCTCAAGAGGAGCCGCCTCAACTCTAGAGTACACCGCCTCTCTTACATTCCTTCCCGCATCTATTTCGCTATGGGTGTTAATTTCCATCCGCGACCCGTCAACAAGATCACTAAAGGAAACGCCTCGTCCAACCGAGCTTGCATCATCTCGTCATGGTCTGGAAAAGAAGTGGTTTCCCAGACTTCGGTGTAAAGACCGAAGTATTACCGGACTCACGAGAAGATCGGTGCGCGGACTTCTCGACACGAATCAGGTTCTCGGACTTCTCAGCATGAAGATCAAGTACCATGACCTTGTCATTTTGAATGCGCGCCAACCTGGTGAAGACATTCTCTTCGAAATTCCCCCGATTTCAAGCAAGGATCGTTTTTAGAAGAATTTACACCGGGAGAGACGAAAGAACCGATGGGAGGAGATTTAAATACCCGCATATTGAGGAATTAAGGATTACGACCGCATGCTTGCCTCTTAGGTCTTCCTACTTGGGGACTGCAACCCCTCAGCTCTGGGTCCGTTTGGATGGAAGTGGCTTCAACCGGAAAATGCTTCGTCAAGACGTCGGAAGATGGCTACTACGGAATCACACAACACTCTCCGAAAATTCTGAAAACCAACAGCTTGTCTCCCAAAATTCCTTATACTTATCAGTTATCACCGGGTTTCTCCCCAATAGGGCCAGAAGGGAAGGCTCACCCGTTCTACAAACATGCTAGCGTTAAGAATATTGGGAGAGATTCTTTCGAACCCGTGGTGAACGAATAAATGGACACTGACGATCAAATCCCATTTGGTGAGCAGCCTGTCAATATTGTACGGAGTCACAGAAAATTCTCCACTAAATAGAGATCGGATGATAGGTGTAGAATACACCGTATTTTCTATGAAGAGTTTATGCTTTTTTGCTATTTTTCTTGTAAATTATGTATCTTATGTGTGCTTTTGAGTTTTATAGGTGTTTTGGAGTCAATGGGGCAAAAGGAAGTGGAACTCGCTCAAATCCAAGATTTCTTCTCATCATCTCAAGAGCACGAAAAGACGACGCCAATGGCGAAAGAGTGGAGTCAATCCGACATCGATGAAGAATCTGGAAGCATCTGAAGCAAGTTGAAGGTGTCGAAAATTAGGGAACCTACAGAACTGTTATAGGCACCCAATCAATTTACTAAGGGCCACCTGTTTCAACTCTATTTCTTATAACTACAGAAGTTGGTCGAGATTTTCATTTGTTCTAGCTCAACCATGAGACCACCTCTGCACCAAGTCTTTCTCACCGGCAATCCTTATGTCACGATGGCTCATCAGTTAAGGCGAAGGCATTGTGTGTTATATTGAGAACCTGGAGAAGATTCAGATAGTAGCCGAGACAAGATAGGGATGAAGAAGAGTTCGTTGCCATTGAAAGTTGGTCTTGCTGCCATCGATTGCAGTGAGTAAATGAAAGAGATTGACAGGTTTATTGAGTCTGTGAACTTTAATCAGAGATGGGTTTCCACCAGATTGGAATTTGGTTGATGTGTGAGCCAAGAAAGGAAGGAGCAGTGACCTTAGGAATCACCCAGCGAGCTTAAAATGGAGTACCAGTATCTGGCACACAAGGTGCTTGTAAATAGGCCTGAGTGACCAGTATTCCCAATGCTGCTCAATCCATAGGTTCTGGGTATGTCTAGAAGATGGAGCTCGACTATGTTGCTGTTGTGATGGCAGGGGTTGATGGTTGATTATGGATGCTGGTGCTGATGAGTCGAAAGTTGAGTCGCAGAGAGATGAAGGAAGCAGGTTTTGGGAGTTTGCCTTGGGTTGGTGACTGAAGCTGCAGATAATGGAATTTATGCGATGGCTCAGGCAGTGTTGCAATTGCTAGGCAGTGGACTGGCTACTGAGTTGCATTTACAATTAGGAAGGAATGGATAGAATGAAGAGCAATTACAGGGAGATTTGAGCTGGTGAATTTGAGCTACATAGATGAAGGTGCAAGCGCTATGGCTATGTTGCGGGAAGCTACAGATTAGTCTTGAACTGAGAGCACAAGCAGCTGGATGAACTGAGGTTGGATGGATTGTACCAGTGAAGGTTAAATCGACGTTGTGGACTGGTTAGTCCGAGATGCTCATGAATCGATTCTCGGGGCAAGGAGGAAAACCGGGCGAGTGGAATAGGGCTGGAGTTGTACACTGGAGAGTGTTGGCGAGGCCGTGAAGAGTCAATGGCAAACATTATGGCAAAGAAGTGGAGGTCAAGTAATGGCAGCTGGGACTTGTTGGTGATTGAAACAGTCGGGAGATGAACTGGAGCTGCCAGCGACTGATGGAATGGAATTAGGCATGACTCGGGATTATAATGTGGAATGGCAGAGATACTCGGGAGGCAAGAAGCACAATAAGTGAGTCTGCAGGTTATGATGCTGGGCTGTGCTCCAAAGTTGAAAATGCAGAACGGGTGAAGCCGGTTGGAGGTTATGGCAACACCGGTGGAATTGGAAGCGAGAACTTGTCGTGGTCAATGAGATGGAGATGCAGCCAGAGAATGGAGAAGCTAGTGTTTAGCTTGTGTACTTTCAGTGAGATGGAGTGCTGGTAGACTGCAAAGCTGGGGTTGGAGGTTATGGCAGTGACGAGGTGGAATTGGTCGAGCTCTTAAGCTGGTAATGGAGAGTGATTCAGAGGTTCATGATGATTTCGAATCCGAGAATGCAAAGAAAGGATGGGTTTGGCTTGAATTGATGTTGCAAATGGTTACATGTGATTAACAGGAGTATTTGTTCTGTGTTAGGGTTTGATTGAACTGAAATTTGGTGGCCTGTAAGTTGGTTCTGGAGTTAATGGAGAAGCTACAGAAAGTGTCCGAGATGAAATCGCAGGAAATAACTGAGTTGAAGCTGTGGTTTCAGTTGGCTATATTGCAGAGTTGGTGAGCTGGGTTGCGGCAATGTGCAACTTTGTGTTGAACTGCAAGATTGCTGGTGAACATGGTGCTGCTGGCATGATGCAGAATGGCTAGGCCTGAGAGAATAGAGCAGCTGCTGTGAGCTAGGTGTGGCAGGTTGGTGCATGAACTGAGCCAAGGATGGAAGTGCCAGAGATTATGTGAAGTTTGAGAAGATAGAAGGTGCAGTTTAAGAAGGGGTGATGGTTGTTTCAGGTGCAGTCGCTGAGCTGGGAACAGAAACGCAAACAAGAATGTCGCAAAACAAAGTCTGAAAGTGGGAGAAATTAGAGCCAAAGGAGCATAGCTCCAGAGCGGATTTTGGAACCGTAAGTGGGAATCACAATGATTTAGTGAATCACTTAAGGGGGTATGAGTCGGATGCAAGAATCGACTCCGGACATATGAGCTTACGCATCACGCTTTTGGGCGTTCCTGCAAGAAATGAGAATTGGTTTAGATGGTATTTTGTGATTGTTTGAATTGCAGAGAAGGGGAGATGAGCTGCTGGGAGTGTGCACTCGCTGGTGATGATTGTTCCGATGACAAAGGTGGCCTGAGATATTTTTCCTAGGACGGATTCGACGATCGATTCCTGCGATGACGTCAAGAATCCGGCGACGCTTTTGGACCCAAAATTCCAGAGACATATTTTTCACTCCGGCTTGGTGGACCAACTTGGAGACGGGTTTTGAGAAGAATTAACCTAATTTTGGGAAAGTATCCTTATGGGGAGAAAAGCATATATATAGAAAACTCTTTTCTAAACCTAGATATATCTCCATGAGGGAGACTTCTACTTTTGTTCTAGGGTTTTCACATGATAGGTTCTTCTAAACTTTATATGATGATTTCCAAAAACACAAGTAACTAAGTTTTTATTATTGGTTGAAGATGTAGTTGGATTTTGCAACCAAGTTATGATTTTTATGAATTAGTTTTCTCTCAATATTATCGCTTGACTTTCTACGGGTTACAATAATTGCATGATTGATGGATTGCAATATGATTGAATGTTTGTTTAGTCGAGTCTAGAATTGATTGAACTCACATCCATATCTATAGCTATTTTAGGTTTTCATCGAGCGATAACCTTGAATACTAGTAGCATGATATGATTAGGTTTGTAGTGATACATCCTCGTAATCATATGTAGAAATTGACCTTTGTCCGAATTGTTTGCGCAATGTATTACAATTGCATTGATTAGCCTATTTCTGAAACTTAATGCTCCTAGGGAATTGAACTTGATTAGCGCAAGGCGTTAGGTTATTCTTTAGGTAGATTTCACATACGCAAATTTCTAATGTGTGTTGATAACTTTGGAAATTTACTGAGTATTCTTGCAATAAGGTATTCTATGGCTTTTGATGATAGCGAGATTAAATAATGCAATTCTATTCATATATTCATAAACTTGTTTACAATTGAAGATGAAACCTTTATCCAATATTTTCCATCCTTGATTTTGCGTGCTTTGTTTATTTGCTTTTTGTTTATTTTTATTTACACAATCGAAATTCTTCCGGTGTTTTATATAGGAAACCATAACAATTTGACAACCTAGACCTCTGGGATCGATCCTTTCTTGCCCTTGCTATATTTATATTTTGAGTAGTAAGAAAGTGTAATTATATTTGTGTCGCTACGATAAGCGGTCAAATTTTGGCGCCGTTGCGGGAGGGCAACGGTTGTTAATTGTTTTTGGTTTCTTATTTTTGTATTTAGTTTTTGTTTTATTGTTTTTCTTATTTTCTGGGTTTTAACCGGTTTGAGAATTATTTCAGGTGCTGATTTCTATGGAAGGAGCATATTGGAGCAATCAATACGGCTTTCAACCTCAACAATATAACAATTATCACCCTTATGGGGAGTATAATCAAAACCAACTTTGGCTATGATCAATACTCCACGCACCCTATGAGTTATTCTCATACATATCAACCTTCTTATGGTGGTTATGTAAGTGAGCAACCACAAGGAGGGGGAGAATAGTTGTTTTCCTTATAATTTTTCCTCTAGTTTGGTAGATGAAATGCAACAATTTATGGACAACATGGAGTCAATTTGTGGACAACCAAGCGTGGAACCAATTTCATCGACCGAATGTGCTCATGGTATGTTTGGCCCAATTTCTGATCGTAGTTATGATCATCCACCCATTCAAAGGGAATATAATTGGCCTAGCAATACCGAAGTAAGTAATTCTACTTTTTCTTTGTCGAATGAGTTTTACAAACAAATGGAACACTATATTCGTAATTTGGATGGAACACTCCAAGAGCTTCAAAAAGGTGTTTCCACTTTAAGACAAGGCATTGAAGAATACAAGGAGGAAATGAATAGTTATGTTGAAAAAGGCGAACCTTCGGGACTTTTGTTGATATTTGTGTAGTTAACTCAACTCTTGATCGTAATAATGATCATTCACCTATTCAAAAGGATGAGTTAGAGATTAGCAACACTAAATTCAGCAAGGACCAATGTTATGATGACTATGATAGTGATGATGATTATTATGAAAATACATTGCCTAAACCAATTCATGGTGACATCCCCGAGGAGTCAACGGAGTTTTGGGATCAAGATGAAGATGAAGAGGAATATGTCGACACTTGTGTAGATTACTCAAGCATTGATCTTAATAATGATCAAGAGCCTATTCAAAGGGTGGAGCTTGAGGATGATGCATTTTGAGTGTTCTAAAAAAATTTCTTATAATAAAATTTGGATCCGCAAAAGAGTATGTGCCTTACAACAAAAAGGAGTATGTTGAGAATGAGACCGTTTTGACCAATATTGTGGAAGACCCAATTGAGCTTGCAAATGATTATAATGATGATGTTTATGTCGAGACTTTGGTTACGGCAGAACGGACGAAGAATGGTTGCAAGGTTTGATAGAGGACCATGATATACAAGAGGTGAATAATTCACTTGAGTTTTTCAAAGATGAAGAGGATTCCGTGATACAAGAGATTGTGCAAGGTTTATCTAACCCTTTGCCTATTATTTCTTCTCCTTTACCTCTTATTGGTTTGAATGTATGTGCTTCGAGAATATTGTTGAATGACTTTGTTTCTCGTTTTCCGCCATTAGAGAAACTTGATTCTCATACTATGCAAAGTTATGGAACAAGAAACCGTGGATGTACCCGACTCATATATTCTTTATACACTTCCAAGTGTGACAAGAATAAGTGTGGGGGAAGCTTTTATCGGTTCATAGCTTCACTTTTGCTTTATATTACTAATATTTGTGTGAAGCTAGTGTTTGCAAAACAGGTTCTATGGAAGGATCCCCAACTTTTCCGATTATTGGTGTATGGGGAATGAATCTTACAAGAAGCTAAGTCGGGCCGTCGACTTTAAACAAGCGCTAAGTGGGAGGCAACCCACCGTTTTGTATCTTTATCCTTATCTTTTTATTTTTATGCATTTGCTTTTATCTTTATTTTCTTGTTTTTGCATATCATTTTGGAATTTCCCACCTTTAACTCTTCTTTGAAGATTCAATTTTTTTACATTGAGGACAATGTAAAGTTTAAGTAACTGGGGAGCATTTATATGTTTTAGTTTGTTTTATTGCCTTTAAAAAAACAAAAAATAAAAATTCAAAAAAATAGAAAAAATCCAAGAAAAATTATGCTTTTTGAACTCCGAAATCTAGAAACTTGTGCCTTTAGGATGACACCATTAGTGGATGGAACCATTTTGAATGCAGGAGTTGAGAACCAATTAACTAAAAGGGAAGAATATAGCTCGAAATCACAAATTAACATGATAGTTGTTACCATATCTCTAATATCACCATATCACATTCTATTTTTATTTTTCCATATTTATCTATTGTTCTCTAAGTGCTTTGGTGGGTCACTAAAAATCGACGTGTTATTACTGCTAGGATGAAATAGAGTGATTGAGTTACTAGAAAAAAAAAAAAAAAAAAAAAAAAAAAAAAAAAAATGAAAAAAAAAAAATATATGAAAAGAAAAAAAAAAAAAAAAAAAAAAAAAGACCGATCAATTAGACCAAAACTAATAAAAAGACACTTGGGAATAGCAGTATGTGTGAAACGTAGTCCCCGTCTCCGTCGCCTAAACATGCGTGAAATGCAGGATCCAAGGCAACTATCATGTACTTGCTGACAAGAAGCATGCGCTTGGATCCAAAAGATCTAATCATGCCGTCTAAAAAAAAAAGAGAAATTGGATCCAGTTTGATCCAATCATATAAAAAAAAAAAAAAAGAGAAAAAAATTATTATTAATGTGTTGAATAAAGTCACTCTTGGTTCCCTTGTATATGCCAATTGATTTGATGTAGCATTCAACACGAAGTAGCTCAATCCAATAGGATTAGGTTCATCTTAGCAGTGACCTTCAGACAGATATGGGAAACATCGAACACTTGTGAATATTCGCCAACATCTACATCTATATCCATTTTCTTAATCTTTTCATTGTGATTGTGGTTTGTTAGTTTCCTAGTATTGTGGCTTGTTCGACTATCTAATTAGAGTTTATTTACTAATATATTGAATTGAATTTGCAAGGTACCTCCTCCGTAGTCATTTTGGATTCTGCTCATTGATTTGTCACAAATAGACGGAGTTTGAAATATAGGTTTTGTAGGTATATCTCTAGTAAACCTTCACGAGACTATAACTCGTCCACTAGGGACACCTAGGGGTTTAAAGGCTTGTTATTTATGCTAAAAGTGACCGTAGCCTCGACGACACGGAGTTGTTGTATTTTATTATTTTGTTTGATTTGCTCGAGGACTAGCAAAGTCTAAGTGTGGGGGAATCTGATAGGTGTAGAATACACCGTATTTAATATCTAGTATTTATGCTTTCTTTGCTATTTTTCTTGTAAATTATGTATCTTATGTGTGCTTTTGAGTTTTATAGGTGTTTTGGAGTCAATGGGGCAAAAGGAAGTGGAACTCGCTCAAATCCAAGATTTCTTCTCATCATCTCGAAGAGCACGAAAAGACGACGCCAATGGCGAAAGAGTGGAGTCAATCCGACATCGTATGAAGAATCTGGAAGCATCTGAAGCAAGTTGAAGGTGTCGAAAATTAGGGAACCTACAGAACTGTTATAGGCACCCAATCAATTTACTAAGGGCCACCTGTTTCAACTCTATTTCTTATAACTACAGAAGTTGGTCGAGATTTTCATTTGTTCTAGCTCAACCATGAGACCACCTCTGCACCAAGTCTTTCTCACCGGCAATCCTTATGTCACGATGGCTCATCAGTTAAGGCGAAGGCATTGTGTGTTATATTGAGAACCTGGAGAAGATTCAGATAGTAGCCGAGACAAGATAGGGATGAAGAAGAGTTCGTTGCCATTGAAAGTTGGTCTTGCTGCCATCGATTGCAGTGAGTAAATGAAAGAGATTGACAGGTTTATTGAGTCTGTGAACTTTAATCAGAGATGGGTTTCCACCAGATTGGAATTTGGTTGATGTGTGAGCCAAGAAAGGAAGGAGCAGTGACCTAGGAATCACCCAGCGAGCTTAAAATGGAGTACCAGTATCTGGCACACAAGGTGCTTGTAAATAGGCCTGAGTGACCAGTGTTCCCAATGCTGCTCAATCCATAGGTTCTGGGTATGTCTAGAAGATGGAGCTCGACTATGTTGCTGTTGTGATGGCAGGGGTTGATGGTTGATTATGGATGCTGGTGCTGATGAGTCGAAAGTGAGTCGCAGAGAGATGAAGGAAGCAGGTTTTGGGAGTTTGCCTTGGGTTGGTGACTGAAGCTGCAGATAATGGAATTTATGCGATGGCTCAGGCAGTGTTGCAATTGCTAGGCAGTGGACTGGCTACTGAGTTGCATCTACAATTAGGAAGGAATGGATAGAATGAAGAGCAATTACAGGGAGATTTGAGCTGGTGAATTTGAGCTACATAGATGAAGGTGCAAGCGCTATGGCTATGTTGCGGGAAGCTACAGATTAGTCTTGAACTGAGAGCACAAGCAGCTGGATGAACTGAGGTTGGATGGATTGTACTGTGAAGGTTAAATCGACGCAGGTGGACTGGTTAGTCTGAGATGCAGTGCGCAACTGATTCTGGCAGTGAGGAAAACTGCAGGTGGAATAGGGCTGGAGCTGTACACTGGAGAGTGTTGGCGAGGCTGTGAAGAGCTGGGTATGGCAGCTGATTATGGCAGCAAGTGGAGGTCAAGTAATGGCAGCTGGGACTTGTTGGTGATTGAAACAGTCGGGAGATGAACTGGAGCTGCCAGCGACTGATGGAATGGAATTAGGCATGACTCGGGATTATAATGTGGAATGGCAGAGATACTCAGGGAGGCAGTGAAGCACAATAAGTGAGCTGCAGGTTATGATGCTGGACTGTGCTCAGGTTGAAAATGCAGGAATGGGTGAAGCTGTTGGAGGTTATGGCAGCTGCTGGTGGAATTCAGAGCAGAACTTGCTGTGCTGCTGTGAGATGGAGATGCAGCCAGAGAATGGAGAAGCTAGTGTTTAGCTTGTGTACTTTCAGTGAGATGGAGTGCTGGTAGACTGCAAAGCTGGGGCTGGAGGTTATGGCAGTGACGAGGTGGAATTGGTCGAGCTCTTAAGCTGGTAATGGAGAGTGATTCAGAGGTTCATGATGATTTCGAATCCGAGAATGCAAAGAAAGGATGGGTTTGGCTTGAATTGGATGTTGCAGCGGTTACATGTGATTAACAGGGAGTATTTGTCTGTGTTAGGGTTTGATTGAACTGAAATTTGGTGGCCTGTAAGTTGGTTCTGGAGTTAATGGAGAAGCTACAGAAAGTGTCCGAGATGAAATCGCAGAAATAACCGAGTTGAAGCGTGGGTTTCAGCTTGGCTATATTGCAGAAGTTGGTGAGCTAGGTCATGCGGCAATGTGCAACTTTGTGTTGAACCGCAAGATTATCAGAACATGGTGCCGCTTGGCATGATGCGTAATGGCTAGGCTCGAGAGAATAGAGCAAATTGCCGTGAGCTAGGTGTGGCAGTTGGTGCATGAACTGAGCTGGGATGGAAGTGCCGAGATTATGTGAAGCTTGAGAAGATAGAAGGTGCGGTTTAAGAAGGGGTGATGGTTGTTTGGTGCAATGAAAATGGGGAAATGAAAACGCAAACAAGAATGTCGCAGAAACAGTGCGGAAAGTGGGAGAAATTGGTGAGCCAGTGAGCATAGCTCCAGTAGCCGGATTTTGGAACCGTAAGTGGGAATCACAATGATTTAGTGAATCACGAAGGGGGTATGAGTGGGATGCAAGAATCGACTACGGACATATGAGCTACGCATCACGCTTTTGGGCAGCGTTTACAAGAAGAAATGAGGAATTGGTTTAGATGGTATTTTGTGATTGTTTGAATTGCGAGATATGGAGATGAGCTGCTGGGAGCGTGCACTCGCTGGTGACAGTTTCCGATGACAAAAGGTGGCACGAGATATTTTTCCATGGCCGGATTCCGCGATGACGTCAGCAATCCGGCGACGCTTTTTGGACCCAAAATTCCAGAGACATATTTTTCACTCCTGGGCTTGGTGGACCAACTTGGAGACGGGTTTTGAGAAGAATCAACCTAATTTTGGGAAAGTATCCTTATGGGGAGAAAAGCATATAAAGAAAACTCTTTTCTAAACCTAGATATATCTCCATTAGGGAGACTTCTACTTTGTTCTAGGGTTTCACATGATAGGTTCTTCTAAACTTTCTATGATGATTTCCAAAACACAAGTAACTAAGTTTTTATTATTGGTTGAAGATGTAGTTGGATTTGCAACCAAGTTATGATTTTTATGAATTAGTTTTCTCTCAATATTATCGCTCATTTCTACTGGTTACAATAATTGCATGATTGATGGATTGCAATATGATTGAATGTTTGTTTAGTCGAGTCTAGAATTGATTGAACTCACATCCATATCTATAGCTATTTTAGGTTTTCATCGAGCGATAACCTTGAATACTAGTAGCATGATATGATTAGGGTTTGTAGTGATACATCCTCGTAATCATATGTAGAAATTGACCTTTGTTCGAATTGTTTGCGCAATGTATTACAATTGCATTGATTAGCCTATTTCAAACTTAATGCTCCTAGGAATTGAACTTGATTAGCGCAAGGCGTTAGGTTATTCTTTAGGTAGATTTCACATACGCAGCTTAATGTGTGTGTTGATAACTTTGGAAATTTACTGAGTATTCTTGCAATAAGGTATTATATGGCTTTTGATGATAGAGAGATTAAATACGAATTCTATTCATACATTCATAAACTTGTTTACAATTGAAGATGAAACCTTTATCCAATATTTTCACATCCTGATTTGCGTGCTTTGTTTATTTGCTTTTTGTTTATTTTTATTTACACAATCGTAAATTCTTCCGGTGTTTTATATAGGAAACCATAACAATTCGACAACCTAGACCCTCTCTGTGGGATCGATCCTTTCTTGCCCTTGCTATATTTATATTTTGAGTAGTAAGAAAGTGTAATTTATATTTGTGTCGCTTAATACGACAAAGCGATCACGGACATATCTGAATGCAAATTGCAACAGTAAATAAGTTCTCCAGTTTCATAGTTTCGAGCAGCCGGTACACACACAAAGATCAGGATCGTCAGAAGCATTAGAAAGGTCTTTGGCTGAACAATGGAAGGTGGACCGCCCCCATGGACTAAATCTCACGTAAGACACATTGTCAAATACGTCCCACAAGTTTCGCACCACCTGCGGGACGCCTTTTATTCCAACTTATATTCTCGAGCCACCATATAAGTTATTGAGCGACTTTCCCGGAGCAGGAGCGTAACTTTTGAAGTGTTCCCATAAGAGTGCCTGAAGAAAAGCGAAGTGAATGTGCGACTCCACCTTCTTGTACCCGTTAGAAGCATGCATGTCCATTCAAAGCATCCAAATGAGAATACAAAGATCCAAGGAACAATGAGCCCAGAGGAAGAACTTCACCCTTCGCCAGCCTTATAGCAATCTTAACAAGGTCACTTTTAATGGTCTTCTTTCCAGAACCATCATCGAGTATATCCCTGGATAGCCATAAAGACAGGAACGCAATCACATTGAGCTCATTTTCCAACTCTTGATCCTACTCTTCCTCCGACACCCACCGGGTGTAAAAGCATCTCGATCTTTTTCTCTTCTTGTCCAACTGTCAATTCTGCTACTTTTTTGAAGTATAGCACTATAGTTACTTTTCTCCATGAGAGCCGGAGACTTCCAGCCAGGCGGGTTCGTCAATGCAGCCACACTCTCTCAAAGTAATAGTCATCTCTCCCCATCTAGATATGGCTATGTGAGTAGAAATACGCCACCGAGAAATGAAGGTAATCAAACCCGCGATGTCTTTCCTAATTTCGAGGTAGCAGATGCCATGACCGCACCGAGGATCTGCGCTTTGGTCAAATTTTCCTTAATGCCTTTATTACTCAACATATGTCTCATCCATCCTTCATAAGAACCCGGTGGAGCATGGCAAGTCTTGAAGTCAATAGAGAAGGCGGATATTCGTTTCTCTGGAGACAAAATCTTACCACAAGTGCTGAAGAAGAGAATGGATCAGTTCCCATATTTTCTGAATCGGAAAGCAAGACTATCTTATGAGAAGGATGTCTCCTAATGCTTGGGAAAGGCGAGGTGAACAACTCATCATCAATGTTCGGCATATCTTGAAGTCATCAACACTTCCCGACTTGGCACCAACATTATCTTGAGAGAAGACATCTCAACAGGGATTCTTTTCTTCCACAATGAAATAAAAAGACAGGAGTTAGAACTTGTATGAAATCACAGAGAGATGTAGTCACACACCTGCAAGACACAACTCACATCGGAGCACACGATGGCCGGTCCAAACACCATTCAATTAGGTACAAATTTTAGTCCTGGGTATTGATTTCCATCCAGTATTGGTATCAAGTCCTGTACAAGTTTCAAGTCAGTACAACTTCCGGTCTGGTATTAGTTTCAAGTCCGGTACAACTCCAGTGCTGTATTAGTTTCAAGTCCGGTACAAGTTTCAAATCCAGGTATTGATTTCAAGTCAGGTGCAAAGTTTCAGTCTGGTATTGATTTCAAGTCAGGTGCAAGTTTCAGTCTGGTACAAGTTTCAGTCTGGTATTGATTTCAAGTCAGGTACAAGTTTCAGTCCGGTACAACTTTCAGTCTGGTATTGGTTTCAAGTCCGGTACAAGTTTCAAGTTCGGTGTAAATCTCAGTCAAGCATATATGAGTAAGACCCATTAAACATGATACAGGCGGGCCCAGTTCATTCTCACGCATCATAACACGATTTTCTTTATTCATGGGAATCGTGGTAATGCGGGATTTCAAGCCAAGGTTTTCCTTTTCAAGATACAACTAAAGCTAGGTTTTGCATGTAATGGTGGAGACTAAGCATATACACATCTTACCAAAGGTGTTTACCTAGCAAGCTAGCAAAAAAAAAAAAGTCACGAAACTTACCTTGACGGCGGCAACTCCCAAAATCGGTGACGAGCAGCGAGCTCGGAGTGGCGGCTGCTGGTGACGGCAGTGAAGACCCGAACGGAGCTGCTCAACAACAAGAGAAAGAATTTTGAGAAAAAGAAAGGAGCTTGGTCTCTTTTATAGACAAAAATTAGAAGAATCCCAATGAAGAAGGATTCCTCTCTTATTTGGTTTCCTCTTTTGATTCAAATACCCAAAGAAAGAAACCGCCCCCACCAAGGGATTCCATACAAGCGTGACGGAAAACTAGCGGTCGTGCAACTCTTCCGGTAAACTCTTTATCATGTCTTTCTCACATATGTATGTCACCATCTCATGCCTACCACACAATAGTGTAACCATTATGTGCTAGGCGGGGGACTTAATATTGATGGTGGATTTTCGTTAAGGTTAAATTTGTAAAAAAACCAGGAAAATCATGCGCCTGACATCTTGTAAAAGATAAAGCCATTTATAAGTGTTGGATACTCCCTCACTTAATTCACCAAGAATGGAGATGTAGCAACAATCCCATTCTCGGGTGAATACATGAAATTCCTCCGGGTTGGAGCATGTGGCAACAATCCTTCCTCAGAATTTCATATCAAGCCTTGTATTTCCAAAGACTCATTATCAGTGTGGCATGACACCGAGTGTTACTCTTCTTGAGTAACACGAACCTCCAAGCACTATAATGAAACCATGTACGAAATACCCGGTACAAGTCCGAATTTCTGTTATACTGCCCGAGCCCCTCTCGGTGTGTTATACTAGCGATTGAGCCCCTCTCGGTGTGTTATACTAGCCCGATTAGCATCCCGACTGACCGTGATCGGCCCGGATATGATCGATTACGATCATCCAACTCCATAAGCATGATTGGATGACCCCGGATCAATTCCATCACCCCCAAGCAGTATAGAAATACCCCACGGCCGACCCCGCATGGCCTGGGTCATTGCCTAGTCAGCCAAGAAACCGGTTCATACAAGCATTATGGACGGAAAACCTAAATTAGGGTTTGCGGCATATTACATGTCGCAAAACAGTCTCAACCATCCATCTTTCAGAATAGATGGAGGGGGTAGATGGGCGTAGACTTTAAGGGCCCGAGCATGCTTAGACACGATCACCGTGGGCCCTCCTACACACTTGACCAATCCTGGTCAAGACCAACAATGTTTGGCCGTGACAAAATCATCACCCAAACAAGAGATGACACACGGCACAAAGCCAAAATTAGGGTTTCAAGTCATCACGCGCGTCCATCTTCTCCCAAGCATTTAATGGAGGGGTCACGGATTAGATTAAATAAGGGCCGGTCATACCGGCATGACCACCGTGGGCCCATCTACCTCCTCATGTGTTCGGCCAAGGCATATCATGCCTGGTCAATCCAAAACGTCCAAACTAGCATGGCCGCCTCCCAAACCACGAACCGATCTCGACCGCTCAACTTCACCGGATGATTTGAATGGCTTAGATCACGTTTTCATGGGATATTCATGTATAGGTATGAATACCAAATTACCATCTTCACGTCAAACCCCATCGACCAAGACCGGCCAAATTAGGTCATCTTGGAACGCTGCCGAAAAAGCATGATGCGCGGCCTTTTTGCATCAATTTCCTATTGGTAAATCCATCTCAACCACTCCTCTTTGCCGGCCAAATTGGAGTGGCCTAGATCGCACCTTCATGGGACAACAGACATGGACATGTACACGGCATGTCATCTGTACACATGCCCGTGGGTCCTCTCCAAATCCCTTTCCATGCTTGGTTTCACCAAGTCAAGAGTGATGCTTGCACACTCTTCAAAACCCTAATATCCATTACTCGGCCGCAGATGAGTGTCTCAAAGATCATCTCATCCGTCAACTTCACCGGCTTGGTTATACAACCACAGGTCGGGGAGTTATTGGTCGGTGAGCGTCATTACCCATCACTTTACCACACCATAATGCAGTACCCGCATAAAATACACACGATACTTCACAAGTATCGACTTCTGGGCTAATTTATTCAATTGACATTACATGCTATCTTTCGTGGATCCACTATCCACACATTCCAGTACATCAATCATGTCACAAACTGGGGATACATATTGGGGTATTGTCCGGCGATTTACGGCGTGCGGCGTGCAACGCGCCATCACAAGAACGCGGTCGAAGTCATGGATTGTTTAGGAGATGAACAGGGAGAAGTGGGCAAGACTGGTGGTGGGCACCGACGCACAACTCCACTAGTCCATCACTCCACTTCCTCCACTTCCGAGAGACGTGAATGAGGCTCAATGACTTGTATAAATAGGTTCTCCTCCTTATTTTCAAGGACAGGAGAAAAATAGGAGACAAGGAGAAACAACACAAGTTGGACCGAGACAGAAACCCAAGTGTTAATACAAAAAACGTATTCAAACACCCCAGAGCTTGCTTGCATCAATCACAAGCTTTGCTCACCTTTATGTTACAAGTCATAAGCAAGCCAACACCTTCACAATCTCAACACCTTCTTCGCTTCCCCCTAAGATCAACCCCATCTCCTTCACTTTGTGACCAAAAACAAGTCCGAACGTCCATTTCTTGGAGTTAGTCCGCTTGCACGATTGATCTCTCGAATCTACAAGCACTCACCGCGCGATTGCATTTGTTTAAGGTTTAAATTCATTCCTCATCCACACCCCAAATTACCAAATTCTACAGGAGTAGTTTTCACCCATAAACAACAACCCTGGTCAAGAGTTATTTGGTCAGTGAGGCGTTATTACCCATAACTTTACCACACCATAATGCGATTTTGATAAAATACACGATACTTCAAAGTATCGACTTTACGAATAACATAAATATTCAATTCAGCATTACATGCTATCTTTCGTGGATCCACGCATCCACACATTCCATATCAATCATGTCACAAACTGGGATATATACTGGGGTATTGGTCTCAAAGCGGTTTACAAAGCGCAGCTGCGGCAACGCGCTATCACAAGAAACGTGTCGGGGAAGTCATGGACTGCTTAGAGATGAACAGAGAAGTGGGCAAGACCGGCCGTGTGGCACCGATGCACAACTCCACTACTCCATCACTCCACTTCCTCCACTTCCCACGAGAGACGGAATAAGGCTCAATGACTTGTATAAATAGGTTCTCCGCCCTGGCTTCAAATAACAACACAAGTCCCAGAGATTGTGACAGAAAACCAAGTGTTAATACAAAAACGCATTCCAACACCAAATCTTTGCTTGCATCAATCACAAGCACGCTCACCTTTCTGTTACAAGTCATAAGCAAGCCAACACCTTCACAATATCAACACCTTCTTCGCTTCTCCCTAAGATCAAACCCATCTCTTCACTTTGTGACCGGGAACAAGTCCGGAACAAGCCCATTTCTTGGTTTAGGCCGGGACTTGCAGGCATTGATCTCTCGAATCTGCAAGCACTCACCCTGCAGGCATTTGTTTACAATTTAAATTCATTCCTCATCCACCCCAAATTACCAAATTCTGCAGGAGTAGTTTTCACCCATAAACAATTGTGACCACAAATGGAGGTTAATCTCGGTTTTGAAATCAATTTCTTCAATACCCAATCTGTTTGGCTAAGTTCCGAGATGGTTGGTCTTAGGACTTCCTCAACAAATTCAAATCCCGGTCAGAAGTTCCTCCAATGAAGATACCCCTCCTACCCAACGTGTACACTGCTAGCGCAACAGAAGAATCCCAACGATAATCGAGTTAGCTCGAGTTACGGGGAGATTCCTACGAGGAACATTGAGCTTATCAAAGAAGCGGTAAACAACATACTTGATCTCCTCATCAAGATGACGTGAAATGAGTGTACAGTAGACCTTTACACAGGGACCGATTCCCCTCAGTCAACTTGATTTCATCGCGGAAACTGCAGACGATGGACCAGGAAGCGGCGTCTCAGTGGAGTTTGCGAATCGCACTCTCCGAGAATCAACGCGCGAGACGTTATTTGCAATTAATAAAATAGCTTTGATGTACATGGCTCCTTCTCGTCGTAAATTCCTAATCTGCGCCAGGTATCCGTAAACAATGTTACATTTATGAAGGCGACATGATGTGACGTGCGTAAGGTCTGGCAAGGCCCCTACATGTTACACATCAAGGGTTCGGAGTTCGGGAGAGCTCGTCGACACGGGAGCATCTTCTAACGTAATCACTCTCAAACTCTCGGGACAAACAAGGTTAACCCATACAAGATTGTACAACCCCGACCACCATGACGGACTTGAAGGAAACTAGACAGCACATATACGGTATGTCAATCAATTTATCGCAGGACTCATCGATCAAGCAAGATTTGAAGTCATAGTGAAGGAGCTGACTACCATATGATACTAGGGAGACCATGGCTTCATGACAACAGGTCATTCCTCGACGTATCACCAGGTCAAGACCATGCTGACGAGAAAGTCATCGCATTCTGCATCATTGTCTCCGGGGCACCAATATGCGGAGTGGAGCTGTTCGAGCCAAAAGATACCACACAGTGAGGGTCGACAAAGTCCTCGTGCACCCCACTACCCACGTGGCGCGTCAATCAAGGAAGGGAGACCGACTTACACCACCGGAGGCCAAACACTACATCACACGCTACGTAACGAGGCATCCATCTCTATCCCAAGTGAGACTCCAACTCATGCTCACCAAAAGGGGACGGCTTTCGAGGTGAAAACGTGATCGAAGGGGAGAACAATATACCGCGCGCGTAGCAGCACAGCAGGAGAGACCGGGAACCCGCCTCCGCCCAATTGAATGTGTAAGAATGATGAAACGCAAGATGAGGTACGTACGCCTTGCAAAGAACTACAAGATGGAACCAATTCCCACAAATCGATTTGTGCTCGAGACTGTTAACATCGGGAATGAAGAATCTCCCAAAGCCGGTCTCTATCGATCGACTCTATCCACAGGCGAACGTCTGAGTCTTGTTCAACTACTCAAGGAGTACCAAGATGTGTTTGCCTGGACATACGAGGAAATGCCTCAGTCCGGATGAAAAATTGGTCACCCATCACCTACATGTCATACACGGATCCAAGCGATCAAGCAATCTCGAGGCAATTCGGACATGAAGTAGAGGATCAAATCAAGAACGGTAATTGAAGCTGCTAGATGCTGGCTTCATCAGCCTATTCATCATCCAACCTGGTTAGCCAATGTGGTCCCGAGTAAAGAAGAAAACTGCGTGATCCGGTCTTTGCGAGATTTCAGACTCTTGAACAAGTCTTTTGCCCCAGGACGACTTTCCTCTCTAACATCGACATGTTAGTGGACGCCACCAAATGGGACACGGCATGTTCTCCTTCATGGATGGTTATAGCGGATACAATCAGATAAGGATGTATGAGCACGATGAAAGTAAGACGACTTTCCGAACCCCTCTTGGCAATTTTTATTATACCGTTATGCCATTCGGTTTAAAGAATGCCGGCGCAACGTATCAACGTGCTATGACGGCAATCTTCCACGACATGATGCATAAACAAGTAGAAGACTATGTGGATGATATTGTGGTCAAATCAAAAGCTCAGCAACGAGACCACACAAATGTCTTGAGGCAAGTGTTTGAGAGGTGTCGAATACAAGTTTAAGATGAATCCTTGAAATGTGCTTTCGGTGTCTCTTCGTAAATTTACTGGGATTCCGAGGTGACCTTGAAGGAATAAAGGTAGACCCGTCCAAAAATCAGGCTATCCTCACAATGCCGCCTCCCAGAACTCTCAAAGAACTCAGAGTTTCATGGGCAAGGTGAACTACATTCGACGTTTTTATGGTCTAGCCCAACTTACGCCTCATTCACCGCCTTGTGAAGAAAGGAGCCAGCTTTGTTTGGACCGCAACCCAACGAAGCTTTTCGGAAAATTCAGCGAATACTATCATCTCCAACCGTCATGAAGTCTCCCTGCAGGGAAGCCCATCGGTCCTCTACACCGCCTTGATGACACCGCCGTAGGGGCTTTACTCGCTCAGGGAAGGCGATGAGGAATCGGCGTCCATATACTATTTCAGGCCGAATATTGAGAGACGCCCGAACTCGAGATACCCAGAGCGGAAAAAGCGTGTTTAGCCTTAATCCATTCCATTCGAGAAGTTTAGGCATTACCTGCTATCTAATAAGGTGATACTCGTGTCTAAATCGATCCCTGCAAAGTTTTACTTTCAAAGCCTGGCCCCGAGGAGGACAGGGCAAATGGCTTCTCCAAATGTCAGAACTAGACATAACGTGTGCGTTAAGCCTAGAGCTATCAAGGGCCAAGCATTTGCAGACTTACTGGCATTTCACGAGAAGGCACTACGTGACTACATGAAGAACTCCCCGAGAATTTCCTTACGTCTCTATTCGAAGAAGAAGTGGGCTCTTGTATTTTGATTTGGATCTGCTACCCCTAGCAGTAACATCGAGGAGGCAAAGGTGGTGTTAGTCTCTCCAACCGAGAAGCATTTTCATTCCTTCAAGTTAGACTTCAACGCACCAACAACCAAACGCAGTATGAAGCCTTTCCCCATGGATTTAATGAGCCAAACAAGCGAGTCACACGTCTGAGATAAGAGGTGACTAAGTTACTAGTGAATCAAATGAATGGAGTATATGTGTCAAGGAAAGAAGTAACACTAGCCTGGGCATGAGGCAGAGGTTACTAAACTACTTTACCGATGCAACCATAACCTATGTTGGGTTTCTAGAATAACAAACACGCCGATTGCCTAAGAATATCAAGCTTCCAACCCAAGCCTACAAGCTAAGAAACTCCTGACACTGGGTTAAGAGGAGAACTATAGAATCGACGTGGCTACCGCAAGACAAAAAGACACCAAGACTGACGATTGGCGAATCCGATCATTCGAGATCTCATCAGCCACTTCCCAAGGAAAGGTCAGTCTCAAACCCTCGCAAAACTTCTTCATGGCTTCATGGTACTCAGACATTCTGGACCGTATGGCTCCTCACAAGATGTTGAGGTGACGAAGCACAACTACACACTGGATCGTATTCACAATGAAATTTGTGGACAATCACCGGTGGTAACGCCACGGCGACTTCAACGCCCGGGTTATTACACTGGGCCAGTAGACGAGGCTCAACTGACTACTTCAAGTCCCGCCTCAAACTGCTGTGCACCACCACACCAATTGGAGATTTTTAATGTGAACTGACTGGGACTGGAGAGAACCTTTGCATTAGCTGGCCCCGTGATGGGATAATTCCGCCGGTCAAAAGGACGCCATTAAGATGAAGCAAAGAGCTGCTTGGCGCATATTCCATGAAGGGATCCTCGTATCGCAAGAGCCGGGGTTATCTGCTACGATGCCCGGGCCGGGAAAAATCCCGCCATGGGGCCGCATACACGAATGAGAACATCAAGGGAAGAGGAAACTGCTTTCTCCAAATACATCGAAATACTATTGGCCGACCATGGAGGATGATGCAATGCTTTTGTTCAAAGTCGCGTAATGCCAAATCCATGGGAACCTTGTTCATGCGCCTTCTACCTTCCGCACTCTATAAGCAACCCATGGACGCTTTTACACTGGGGACCGACATTATCTGAAAATCAATCCACCGTCATCGAAGCAGCACGAGTACATCATAACTGCACTAATACTTCACCAAACGGGTAGAGGCCATTCCCTCACGAGAACCACACAGATACAACAATTAAGCGCTTTCATTAAAGAATACATCATTTGTCAAGCTGCCATGCCCAAGCATATCATCACCGATAATGGCACTCCCTTTCAACAAGGTAATGGGAATTACTTAGAGTATGGCATTAAAAATGTCTTCCACTGGCCTACTATCCTCAAGGGAACGTGCAAGCCGAGAGTACCAACAAGACATTGATCCTGATCATCAATAACTCCCGCATACCTACAATCCTAGGGAATGGCATGATCACCGCCAATGGCACTATGGGCGCATCAGACGGCACCCTAAGCCCATCACTTTCCTGTACTCACTTGTCTACGGAGCTGATGCAATTCTCCTGAACAGAGATCGAATCCCATCAAATGATCGCAGCAGAACCGGGATCCATTGGAACGGTAGGTCAAGTCTCTGATTTAGAATAGCAGAGAGTTAGACACTGGATTTTAGAAGGAAATAAAATCAAGAACGCGCTGTGTAGGTGAATCAACTCTGTGCATACAATGAAATTGTGAAAACGCATTTTGTGGCGTGGAGATTGGTTTTGAAAATGGGCCAAACACATCCAACAAGACATGTCTGCACCAAAATTCT
>JAJJWW010011758.1:0-342380 GCA_023531295.1 Papaver armeniacum | reverse complement strand
TGAATAAGTCACATACTTGGAACAATTCCTTTGGTTCGTATTTCAAACAGTAAAGGAACAACAAATCTGTTTGGTAGCAACTCTTTTCAACCAAGTGATGTGAGTTCGACAAAGGCTCTTCTGTTTATCTCAATAAACTCCTTCGTCAGGTTCTTAGATCTATCTTATTATAAACAACCGAAGTAATTGTTAAGATTTTGCAATCAATACTTTTAATCACAAAGAATTGTATTTATGCCGATCTACAAAACTAATCAATCTAATCTACCACAAGGATAAACCGATTATAGTTGGATCCTCTATACCGAAACAAGTATTGAGCACACCAAAGATTATGAATCCCAAATCAGAAATCTTCAATATCTTCAATATCTTCTTTGTCTTCAAATCTTCTTAGATCTTCAATAAACACCTACACACAATCAACTTGAATCTCTTGTGATCAATCACGCATGAACGGAGTGCAATTAACAATGGATTATCACAAGACGTCTTTAGAACTACAAACGGTCTAAAGATCCCCGTCGAAACTTCGATCTAGTTTGAGTGAATCTTATATCAGAAGAGAAGATTCTCAAGCATAAAAAAACTAGGTGCAATCAAAGTTCAACCACCGTTAGTCAATCAAATCAATCGAAAACAAAAGATAAACCGCAATTATCTAGTTTCCCACCAACGGTACTAATAGAGCTTCTCAATCCCAAAGAAGACTTTAAACTGAGCGGCCGTAAAAGATTTTGCCTAATTAGGTTACTCTCCTCTCCGAATAGGCGGCTTTACCAGTAACATCACAACTGAGATAGTTCTTTCTGTACGAAGGATTTGTTTGCTTGAAAAGCAAACTTTCATATTTATAGACCAAGGAAGTTTGGGCACCAAGGAATTTACAAAACTGAAAATATTCTCAAGATATGCAATATATTCCAAATTCGGTTTCCATAATTCCTGGAAATGCTTTGTCCAAATAATGATCGAAAATCTCTTGGAAAATCTCCAACTAGTAAATGCACATTACTAATTTTCATTTTCCTAAAATAAAATTAAAAACCTTAAATAAAAGATTCTCAATTTATTTTATTCGATTCGGGATTTTCTTCCTTTAGTTGTTAAGGAATAACTTTGAACAATTAAAGATTAGCGTTAATGCACATGTTCAAAGTATGTCGACATCCTTACTTTGTAAGTCCTCTTTCATACTTACAACCTTGAAACCGATTTGCCACACTTCCAAACAAGTTTAGAATTGGTTCACGAATGTGAGTATTGTGCATAGTCAAGAATATGTGATTGATCAAGAATACTCAATCACAAATCATGGGTTTCACGGTTCTACCAAAACAAGTTTCGGTTCTACCTCCATGTGAGTATTGTGCATAGTCACACTAGCTTTCTAAAAATTCGGTTGACTAGGTACTAGTATCGATTCCCCATGCACATATATATGGTATCTAACTTGTATTTGCTGCACATGTCCATAGGATTGGTTCCCCTTTGCCTAAAAATGTGTTTCACATGTCCATAGGATCGGTTCATCTTTCTGCTAAAAACTTGTTGCACCTCATACAAGGATCGATTCCCCTTTGTGATGTGTTGCACCTCTTACTAGGATCGGTTACCCTTTACCCAGAGTCGGTTATACACAAAATCACAAAATCGATCATACCATCTCAGGTGATTACTTAAGATCGGTTTCACTAATAAAAGTCATACCAATACAAAAGTCAGGCCTTTGTGAATAGTTTTACCAAGAACATAAACGAGTCATGAGAGGTTATACTAATCATACATATTGGTTGTTCACAAGATATGCAATGAATAACAATACCAATAATGCCTGGCGATTTCCTTTTCGATTCACAAAACAAGTTTATGAATTTACTTCCTTAAAACAAATATAAAACATTGTTTCCTAGGATGAAATCTTCACCTTATACGCATACATAATCACAATAGCATTCAAACGATTATGTCGATGTCTTATCTACAAAGTTTAATGGTTAAGCAATAAACCTCGTATTGTATTCCTTAATACTATGTCTAACTAGAGTGTCATTCATGCTTCGCAATTTTGTTTTCAATATGCACGACTTGAAAGATACGTTAGGGAATGAAACATATCAAGTCAAATATCACTAACCTCAAGTGGAAGGATGATGTTGTCGTTGTAGCTCCTAACTTCTTCACTTATTCAAGTCTTCGTAATACTTTTAATGTCTCATATCCTAAGACTTTCAAGCTAAACTATACGAAGTTGACTCTAGTACATAATCAAGCGACTCTTAAAATGAGTTTTGGCTCACTAAAATATGACAACCAAACTTGACATACCAACGCTTGGTGGGTTCATCCGAGCAATGCTCTAATAATCTCCCCCTTTGTCAATTTTAGTGACAAAACTCTTACATCGTATGGATAAACAAATTACAAGAATTTATTACACATACGCTTGATTCCCGAATTCAACAGCACAATAACCTGTATACATTCAATCCATAAATGCCGTTGTTGACATTATAATAACAAAGCTAATACTCCCCCTAAAAGTAAGATAGGTAGATTTTATCAATCTACACGTCTTTTTTATTCCCTTGCAGTCCATATTCTACAAGTATCATATGATATGTTACTCCCCCTTAGTCTATGCTTTTACTCTTTCGTTAGATAAACGTTTAAGCACAATTGTCCTTTCCCTTAGTGATACCAATCAATATAAATCAATACCAGTATCAGTTGTTTACTCCATATATTTCTCCCCCTTTTTGTCACAAAATGACAAAGAAACGAAAAAATAAAGGACAAACCGAAAGGATCTTACAAATCTCAAAATAGACTTGCAACCTATAGAGTTAAGCACGAGGGTTCCACACACCATTTTTGATAACTAATATCAAAACCGAAACTACAAAGTAATTATGTTTTGATATGTTATCAAGGAAACAATTGCCCGAACCAATTTTACCTAATAGTTTAGCAAACCAAACATCAACTAAGAACTTTAGTTCCTTTGCTAAACCGATTGTACAAATACAATCGTTTGTTCGATAAGACCAAAATAAATATAATTTTGTTTTTCTCATCAGGTTCTAGTTATCCATATAACTTAGACCTTTAACTTTTAAACAACAAAAGTACTAGGTTAGTTAACTAGCATTTCTTGTTAAGGCATTCGATTAGACTTGAATAACCGAAACCTCCACTTTGATAAGTCTAACTAAGATCAGAATTAACTTCGTTTCTCTTATCCGAAATCGAATTGGACTATACAATTCATCCCGTAAACCTTTTCTTTCGTTAAGCCATAAACAATTCATACAAACCAAAATAAATCAACTTGCATAATTATTCACCTCAACCGGAATCAATTGAAACAACATAGACATTAAAGCACTGCAATTGCACCGAAATTTTGTAAGCCTAAACAATTGATACCACACAATAAAGTAAGATAACAATAGTTTTTCTTAACCGGAACCAATTGAATCACATACACATCCATACACACATAATGGAATAAAATTTCAATTGTACCGAAATTTTGTTAAGCAAAAGCAATAAATATATGGAATAAAATCAGGCTTTTCTTAAACAGGAAAACGATTAACTAACAAACTCGTTACCTCAAATTGCGCATCCTCTTCTCCAAGATGTTTGCATCTTCTTTCAGGGAGAATTGATATCGAAATATCATTATGTTGTCATCCTTATGCAAAACAAAATAATAACAACAACCAACCTTTACCAGAGAAAGGTTGAAAACCGGTTTTTAACTATTGCAAGCAAAAGTTGAAAACCCTCGAAACACATATGCTTTTATGCTAAACCAAAACCGATTCAACATATTGTGACTTTTTCACATATTGTTTCTATCAGAACCCCTCATGATTCTTTGATAAATCCTACCAACATGGGCTAGAACTTAATCCTGCTAAATCAAAAAGTCACCCAAACCATAAGGGTTCACAACATTATGAGATCGAATATCAAGGTAATAAAACCGAAATCAAACATCCCATAAACATACATAGCAATAATAAAGCATTCAAGCACAGGCTATGTAAATAAAAAATGATCACAAGAAAAATTATAAATCAAATA
This sequence comes from Papaver armeniacum, assembly GCA_023531295.1. Lineage (NCBI taxonomy): Eukaryota > Viridiplantae > Streptophyta > Magnoliopsida > Ranunculales > Papaveraceae > Papaver > Papaver armeniacum. The sequence goes on along the minus strand of JAJJWW010011758.1, from coordinate 338,285 downwards.
ATTTTATTCATAATAAGATAGTTTTATTCTTAATAGACTTTATTGAAATAAATCAAAAACTACTGTCTATTTTTCTGCAGATATTTCAAAGATCATCTTCAATTTCCTCAAATTTTTCAGGATCTTGATCAATAACATCTCGACTGATATCTCGGATTCTGCACACAGTACCTTGATTATGTTCACAGTCTAAAGCATTAACCTTTCGATTAATATTTTGAGCATATTCCCTGTTACCGATTCCAAGTTTGATCAGCTTCCTTTGGTTACGGATAACAGTTCTTAGTAGTGCAGCCTGTCTATGATGAGTTTTAATAGTACTGAGGAGGACTTGACGTAGATTGATAATATCAATCTTAGTATCCAAACTGTTTTGTACAAGGAGATGAGTCACATCTTCTTTTTCATTTTCGATGTCTTCACAACCAGAATTCTTGTAGGTATCATCAAGATGAACAGTTTCCTTAGAAGTCATTCCACTCAAGGCTTTCAGAGTTTTTGCTTGAGATCTGGTTTGAGAAAACATTCTTTAGTATAAGTTCTCAGACAAGTTGAGTACATATACTTGAAATACTTTTAACACATACCAAACATAGATATCAGCCTTAAATAAATAATTCTGACCAGATTCGAAAAGATTTTCGCATCTAATGTATTACAGAACCACAATTTTCTCCAGAAAGAGATTATCTTCAAGATCGGTATCAAGAGATACTTCTATCAACTACACAAATCCTTTTTACACGAGTTGTTGTAAGACAACCTTTCTACACATAAGGATAATAAAAGTATACTTAAGGTAGTTCTTGTATTCTCTCTATGTTGAATAAGAGATATTAGTAGGATTCTTATAGCCCAGGTATATTGCTTCCTTATATCCGAAGATTGGGCTTTGTAAGGATGCACATTCTAATGCGATTTAAGCATTAGGATGAGGAACTTCCTCATCAAATACCTTCTGAGGCGATTCTTCCTCCTTTTTATTAGGAACATTATCATGTTCCGTTTCTTGGGTTTTGAACCCATCCTCTTGGCTAGGGAAATTGCGAGATGCAATATCTTCGATTATATCCTGTGCCCAGGATGGAATGTTCTCTGAGCTTGAACCCGTGTGATCAAGATTTGCCATTCGACAAATTGCTAATGTCTCTTATTCAAGACATTCTATATGTCCTCTTAAGGTATCCATTCCTTGTTGGAAATATTTTTCTAAACACCCGTTTAGATATACCTCTTGACATGTAACTGTAAGAAGTTTCTCAATTAGGATCTTATTCCTTATTTGTAAATGTTTTAGCGATTGATCGAGAACTTCACACTCAGTAGTCTGTTGATGAACTTTATTGCATAAAGCCATTTTTTGTTCCTCATAATCTATCAGATTATTTTGAAGACTGAGTGTTTCACGCTTTCCTTCACAAACCCTTACATTCATTTGAACAATAAGTTCTAGAACATCATCTAGGCTGTCAATGGTTTTTCCCTTTTCTGAATAGTTTTCAACATGTTTGAAGAATCTTTCCAACACTTTTCGAAATTTAGAACTTGGGTAGACTAGTAAATTTAATCTCTTTTCACAGTTGGAAACAAAATATTTTTTACTAGAGATTGGACTCGGATCCAAAACATGTTTCTTGAGTTTCGGATTCATTCTTTTCTGATCAAGAACTTGATTCGCAATCAACTTATCAGTCATAGACTTTTTCTTTGATTTTCGAAAAGACTTACGAGACCAGTTTCCATTGAGCATCCCTGAGATATTATTCTCATTATCTTGACATAGGTTAATTGAACCAGACATGGATTCAATTTCTTATAGGTTGGATCGCACCAAACAGAGATTGTTAGATCTTTTCGTGTTTGCCTGCTCTGATACCAATTGAAAAGATGAGGGTACCCAAATAAGCCTCAATCTAAAACTTTTCCACCTATAAGTCGTTTCTCCGAAAGTGATTGTCTATGGACTGAGTCAAGATAATACAACAAATCGGTTCACACTTTGTGTGATTGTCTATGGATACGAGACCGAGACAATACAACGACGAAGTATGTTTACTTGATAAAAAGGTTCGGACTTAACCAAACACAATATGATTACTTATCAAGTAAATAAGAATTAAAGTTTGTGTATTTTACTTCTATCTAATTATAATAAAAACAATTATAATTGCGGAAATAGAAAAGTAAAAGACACAACAAGATTTTGTTAACGAGGAAACCGCAAATGCAGAAAAACACCGGACCTTGTCCAGAATTGAATACTCTCAGGATTAAGCCGCTATACAAAATCAAACCAACTTCGTATAGTTGAGACTAAGCAACTAAACCTATAGTTCACCCAGTTCCGTATGTATTCCCACGCCTCCAACTTATGAATAAGTCACGTACTTGGAACAATTCCTTTGGTTTGTATTCCAAACAGTAAAGGAACAACAAATCTGTTTGGTAGCAACTCTTTTCAACCAAGTGATGTGAGTTCGACAAAGGCTCTTCTGTTTATCTCAATAAACTCCTTCGTCAGGTTCTTAGATCTATCTTATTATCAACTACGGAAGTGTTTATGGGTGAAAACTATTTCTGCCGGTTTTGGTAATTTGGGGTGTGTGGATGAGAAATGAGTCTAAACCTTAAACAAATGCACTGCGCGGTGAGTGCTTGTAGATTCGAGAGATCAATCCAAAGTCCGGCCTAAACCAAGAAATGGCCGTTCCAGACTTGTTTCGGTCACAAAGTGAAGGAGATGGGGTTGATCTTAGGGAGGGAAGCGAAGAAGGTGTTGAGAATGTGAAGATGTTGGCTATGAATGACTTGTATCGTAAAAGCTGAACTGGCTTGCAGGGTGTAAGCTATCAGTTCCGGTGTTTGAATACGATTGTATCAACACTTGCCTCTGTTGTCTGAACTTGTCTTGTTTCTCCTGTTTGGAAAATAGGGAGGAGAACCTATTTATACAAGTCATTTGAGCCTTATTCACGTTTCTCGTGGGAAGTGGAGGAAGTGGAGTGATGGAGTAGTGGAGTTGTGTGTTGGTGTTACACGACCAGTCTTGCCCACTTCTCCCGTCATCTCTAACCGTCCATGACTTCCCGACACGTTCTTGTGATGGCGCGTTGCACGCCGCACGCCGTAAACCGCCGACCAATACCCTAGTATGTATCCCCCAGTTTGTGACATGATTGATGTCTCGAGTGTGTGGATCGTGGGGACCCACAGAAAGTTGCATGTAATGCTAGATTAAATAACTAAGTTATTTAGGAAGTCGATACTTGTAAAGTATCATGTGTATTCTATGAAGGTACTGCATCATGGTGCGGTAGAGTGATGGGTGGTGATTACCATGACGCCTCACTGACCAATTAACTCCTGACCAGGGTTGTATAACCAAGCCGGTGAAGTTGGAAGGACGAGATGATCTTTGAGACACTCATCTGCGACCGTTGATGGAATTAGGGTTTTGAAGAGGTGCGCAGGCATCACTCTTCAGCTTGGTCGAATCCAAGCTTGGGAGACGATTTTGGCCAGGCCGATCGTACATGCGTGTAGACGGCATGACGGTGTAGGCGCCCATACCCCATTATCTCACGAAAGTGTGATCTAGACCACTCAATTCGTCCGGCAAAGTCGAGTGGTCGAGATCAGTTTGCGACAGAAAACGAGTGCAAACAAAAGCCGCGCGTCGTGCCAACTTCGGGCGTGCGTTCCAAGACGACCAATCTTGGTCGGTCTTGGCCGATCGGTCCGGCGTGTAGGTGGTAGGCTGGTGTTCACGCCTATACCTGACTGTCCCATGAAAACGTGATCTGAGCCACTCAAATCGTCCGGCGAAGTTGAGCGGTCGAGATTAGTTTGCAATTGGGAAGTGTATCCACGCTAGTTTGGGCGGACGATTTGGGATAACCAAGGCATGGTATGCCTTGGCCGACCGAGTGAGGAGATTGATGGGTCCACGGTGGTCATGTTGGTATGACCGACCGCTAATCTAATCTTGGGCCCTCCATTCGTGTTGGGAGAAGATGGACGCTCGTGATGCTCAAAACCCTAGTTTTGGCTTTCACGGCCGTGTAACCATGCCTTATTCGGGCGCACGAATTGGGATGACCAACCATGGTTGGTCCTGACCGATTGGTCAGGTATGTAGACAGGCCCACGGTGATTGTGTTGACATGCTCTGGGCCTTTTGAATCTACATCTACACACTCCATCTATACCGCGAAGATGGATGGTTGAGACTGTTTGTGACACATGTAATGTGCCGCAAACCCTAATTTAGGGTTTTCCGCCCATACCGCTCTGGTTTGGACGTTTTGGCAAGCTATGCCAATTTGGAGGCCGACCATGCGGGGTCCGCGTTGGTTCGGCTGCGAATATTCCATACCTGCTTGGGGTTATGGAATTGATCTGGGCCATCCAATTATGCTGGTGAAGTTGGATGATCGAGATCATATCCGCATCGATACGGACACGATCCGGATGCTCAATCGGGATAGTATAACACACCGAGAGTTGCTCAATCGGGCTAGTATAACTTACCGAGAGTTGCAGCCTGTACGGGTATTTCGTACATCCTTTTATTATAATGCTTGGAGGTTCGTGTTGCTCTGCTAAGAGCAACACTCTGTCGTCATGCCGCACTGATAATGAGTACAGGAAATACAAGGCTGCTCACGCATTAATTAATAATGCTATAAATTCACGGGGTATATGGGATTGTTGCTACATGCTCCAACCTGGATGAATTTCGTGTATTTAATTCACAGAATGGGATTGTTGCCACATGCTCCATTCTAGGTGAATTAGTAAAGTGATGAAGTATTCAACACTTATTAATGGCTTTTATCTTTTACAAGATGTTAGCGCATAATTTTCTGGTTTTTTACAATTTTAACCTTAAATGAAAATCCACCATCAACATTAAGTCCCCTGCCTAGCACATAATGGTTACACTATTGTGGGGTAGGCATGAGATGGTGACAAATTTGTGTACTGAAATGACCAAGCTAAAGTGAATACATATTTACCGGATAGGTCGACATCGTCAGGCGTTGCCCTGGAACTGGTTAGTCCTGATTAAGGTTGTGAAGGAAGCAGGACTTGATTTGGTGAGTCGCTTTGGTTCCCTTTGTACATATCTGGACAGAGCTTGGCCCCTTCCTTGGGTCGTGTACTCCCTTTCGTCTAGCAAACTTTCCTCGGATGTATCGATAAGCATCGTTGATTGCTATCCCGAATTAGTAGCCTTTATAGGTGGCAAGTGAAGACTTCTTTTCTCCCGGGATTACGTCGACTTGCGATATTATAAAGAATCATCTCACGTAGTCGTTTATTCTATATCTCGAGTCTTTGTTCACACTTATCTGATCTTCGATTGGTGATCGATTGATGATTTTTTTTTTTTTGTGTGTGTTCGTAACTTCTTCTCCTTTGCAGTTTATCATGGAAGCGGTGGACGATCATTCTGTCACTTCTCCAGAAAGAAGCTTCGAAGTTGACAAGCCTGAAACCCATGTGCACGAAGAAGTAATGGCTAAGATCGATCTTCCACTTCGCGAAGTCGGTCACGCTATACAGGGGATGTCTATTTTGCACCTGCGTATTGCCAGGGGACGCATCTGTGCACTTTCTGCTGCAATTGACATGGAGGAGCGGTGGATGCGCGAGGAAACGTTGCAAGCACTAGTAAGCGCAAGGGCAGAGAGATATGCAGCGCGGTTGAAGAGGCGTAGGGTTGAGCATAAACGACCTCTGAATGAAGATAAGTGCGATTACCCAATCCAGGACGGCGTGATAATTCTTGATTCTGACACAGACGAACCTGAATATTTGAAAGCAATCGACATGACTCCTAATATTGTTGTGTCCTTTGATACTCCCGTGATGATGTTGGGATGGAGTGCATTCTTTGTGGAGATGTCGATGCGAAGTTGAGGTAGATCCGAAGGGAGGAGCATCAACGGGGTGATGGCGGCGACGAGAACCTAACGGTGGTGCGAGCGATGTCGACCCTCTTGGCGACTAAAACCTCTTTTCTTCTTTTTTTCGCTTTCCAAGTATATTCGTATATTTTACCATCTTCCTTGTACTCAGTGGCAGCCGAGTTCAAGGTTTTCTTCTATTTGATTGTTTGAATAAAGGTTTTTTTTTTTATAATCCCTTGTCAAGACTGCAATTGAACCTTCTCAGGCGCAAGGGTGCGCCTTCACACGTAATTCTTTGTGATAAAATAAATAATGCCATAATGGAATACCTACGGACTTGTGTTCCTGATGCGAGATCTTCCTGGCCTTGCTGGGGTAAGTGGATCAAAGCTTCTTCCCTCCCGCGCATATCTTTTCCCTCAACTCTTTTCGGGATATTTTTGTTTAGGGTTTCTGACCTGCTCTAGTAGGTTGATTTAGGATGGGCTTTGTGTCTTTAGGGGTAGAGAGGTTCTCAGGTGGAAATAACACTTCAATTAATTTGAAAATCGAAAATTGAAACCCTAATTATGAATGCAAGTATTGCAATCATTCTCTAGAGGAATTACAAATATGATGTGAAATTGTAAAGGGAAATACGCCGGAGGAAGTAGCACAGCGTCTTAAAGCGTGTAGGATCTTTGGAAAGTGATAGCATGAGCGTCTTAAGTACGGTAGGGTTTGAGCCATCGTGAGTGAATTGTTACGCCTTCTAGCTTGTCACCGTTGATGAGTTTGCAGTAGCCGCCTAGGATGACATCTGCTACCAGGTATGGTTCATCCTCCTTCTCGGTGGCTGAATCAGGTGGGATAGCCATTCTTACTGTAATGCTTCCGACCTTGAATGCGGTTGTCTTCGTTACTAGGTCCCCAATTCCAAACGGGTTTGGGCGTGTGGAAATCAGGGTCTTGGTTTTGTCGTCTTTGATCAAGACAACTTCTAGACTCCTGGTAAACTGTTTGAAGGGGCTGACCTCCCATTCACATCTCTTAGCCAAGGTCGGTTTTTTGGCTAGAGCCAGTCCCCAGGACTTGTCAGAATGAGGGGCGGTAGGTTGTAAAGAGGGTTGCGTGATGAGACTTACTTGAGATCGGAACCTTTCAATGTATGTTGACAGGCTTTCTTCGGGAAATTGTGTCACGTTGGCAAGTTGTTGGTGCGGTAACAGACAGTCATCAGGAGGTCCAGAAGGCGTGTTGGAGATTCTTTCAGGTATCGAAACCGGTAGAGGACAGATTTCTAGTATTGCTTTGCTTTCATGCATCCAAGAGTGTCCTAGAATCATGTCGTAGTTGGGATGATCTTTGACTATGTATAACTTTGCTTGTGTCGAGGCATCACCCAATTTGACTTCAAGATCGATATATCCATATGCATCTCTGAGTTCTCCTTCTGAATCTTTAACCACAGTTGGGTGACGAGTAGCTTCCTGCTTTAAAACCTTTGCTGCTCTCAAAGTCTTGACAGTAATGATGCTAAATTCGGAAGCCGTATCAATCAACGCGCTATCGAACTCAACGTCTCTCAAACGAGTGACAGTTAGGAGTCCCCAGTTTCCCTTGCTCGCGTCCTTCAGGAAAGACCGTTCTGGGCCTTCTGGATACAAACGCCTGCCTGACACAATGCGGTTGAGGGCCGTAAATATGTCTTGACGCTGTCCTTTGGAGAAATACAAGATTTCACACAAGTGCTCCATCGTAGATTGTACAGTCTTGCGAACAGAATCCCCAGAAATCATGCAGTTCCTAATAGGAAGAGGGTCTCTATGAACACCTTCGTTTCCAAGATGGAGTTCTCCTGTCTCTATCTTTTCCCTGAATATTTGTTTCAACCTTTATTACAATCTTTGGTCGGATGATGGGACGAATCATGGTAGTAACAGTATTTGGGATCCGCCATGTCTTTCGGTTGGAGGACGTCTGATAGGAGGCAGCTTGATGGCATCGTCTTGGATCCACGCTTCCAAGAGTTCTATCACTTCATTCATGGGGAAAGGAAAACCTGTATATTCGGTGTCTTGTGCAGGAGTTTTGTCCGCTCCTTTCCGAGATGAAGTCTTGTATTCCGGGGATGCCCGCTTAGTTTGTTGTTCCGTCGCTGGAGCTTTCCTTTTTTCTCCTCCGCCCACTACACTCACAGAAGGACCAGTGTTGTATTGCTTGTTCGTGAGACGCCTGCTTCCTCGACTTTCACGTGAATCTTCACTTCGAACAACTCTGGTTCTTTCTAGCAATGCTGGTGCAGTTGTTACTGAACGTTTGGCGGCTTCATGGAGTTCAGAGAATGTTTGAAAGCCCAAATTTTATAACAGAGCGCGGTATATGGGTATCATCCCATTGATGCACAACTCTACCAATTGTCGTTCGGTGACGTTCGGGTCGTGACAATCTAGCGCTTGGGTTCTAATCTTTTAACGAAGTCGTTGGGATGTTCGTTTTTCATTTGAAGGATTCTTCCCGAGATCTGAAAAGGTTATCTGTTCGAGACACTAAGAAATACTTTACGAGAAAGCATTGACCATCTCGCTCCAATTGCATATCTTTGTTAGGCGCGATGTTGTTGTACCAGGTGTACGCCATCCCCGTAAGTGACTTTGAGAATTCTTTTAGGCGTAGAACATGATTATATTCATGTTCCCCCAAGGATTCCAAGAATCGAGAGACGTGTTCACGAGCATTACCAGTTTCGTCGTAAAGGGAAAACTGGGGAGAGGTGTAACCTCTTGGAAGAGGGATTCGTTGCATATCTTGAGGGTATGGCGGCTGATGTTGGTGTGCATCCGTCAGATTTCCTTTGCCTCGGTTTTGGAGAAGTCGTTCCAGGTCCTCACGTGTGATGAAGTTGGATGGCTGGTCCCTCTCTCTTGGGCGTTCGGGAGCAACACGAGCTTCTTCACTCATGTGGGTCTGAGTGGAAACGCCTGTTCCGAGTGCATTGAAGGCATCTCTTGTTGGCTCCAAGGATTGCCGTGAATCCTGTGGCAATCGTTAAGTTAAGGTCTTAAGGAAAGTGAGTACCTCTTTCTGAGTTGCGGCCATATCTGTTTGAGTCTTAGCAAAAACTTATTGTTTCTCCATCAGATCTGCAATGGTAATGGATGGTGGTCCTCCTCTTGTTCCTCCGGCTCCTCGTCCTGATGAGGGAGTGAAAGTTGTTGCTCTGGTTACTACCGGAGGTGTTACACTTGAGGAGATGCCGGTATTTGCGTCTGCTCCGGCTCTGGTGATGGGAGGTGTTACACTTACTGGAACATCTTCTTCTACGCTGGCACTGGTGGTAGAAGTGACGACTCCATAAGATGTATTGATCACGGTAGCTCCACTGACAGGTACATCGACACCGGGAGTGTTATCCACACTAGCTCCATCGAATTGATTGCTTTGATCCAGACACAGAGTTCTACCATCTTGAAATGGATTGATGATTGAATTGGTCCTAAGATCTACCCTTTTTGAAATTGATAAAATTGAATCGAATTTTGAAGAAATTGACTTTACAACCGAGAGATTAACCTCCCACTGTGGTCGCCAATTTTTTATGGGTGAAAACTATTTCTGCCGGTTTTGGTAATTTGGGGTGTGTGGATGAGAAATGAGTCTAAACCTTAAACAAATGCATTGCGCGGTGAGTGCTTGTAGATTCGAGAGATCAATCTGTGCAAGTCCGGCTTAAACAAAGAAATGGTCGTTCCAGACTTGTTTCGGTCACAAAGTGAAGGAGATGGGGTTGATATTAGGGAGGGAAGCGAAGAAGGTGTTGAGAATGTGAAGATGTTGGCTATGAATGACTTGTATCAGAAAGATGAACTGGCTTGCAGGGTGTAAGATATCAGTTCCGGTGTTTGAATACGATTGTATCAACACTTGCCTCTGTTGTCTAGACTTGTCTTGTTTCTCCTGTTTGGAAAATAGGGAGGAGAACCTATTTATACAAGTCATTTGAGCCTTATTCACGTTTCTCGTGGGAAGTGGAGGAAGTGGAGTGATGGAGTAGTGGAGTTGTGTGTTGGTGTTACACGACCAGTCTTGCCCACTTCTCCTGTCATCTCTAACCGTCCATGACTTCCTGACACGTTCTTGTGATGGAGCGTTGCACGCTGCACGCTGTAAACCGCCAGACCAATACCCTAGTATGGATCCCCCAGTTTGTGACATGATTGATGTCTCGAGTGTGTGGATCGTGGGACACACAGAATGTTGCATGTAATGCTAGATTAAATAACTAAGTTATTTAGGAAGTAGATACTTGTAAAGTATCATGTGTATTCTATGCAGGTACTGCATCATGATGCGGTAGAGTGATGGGTGGTGATTACCATGACGCCTCACTGACCAATTAACTCCTGACCAGGGTTGTATAACCAAGCCGGTGAAATTGGACGGACGAGATGATCTTTGAGACACTCATCTGCGACCGAGGATGGAATTAGGGTTTTGAAGAGGTGCACAGGCATCACTCTTCAGCTTGGTCGAATCCAAGCTTGGGAGACGATTTTGGCCAGGCCGATCGTACATGCGTGTAGACGGCATGACGGTGTAGGCGCCCATACCCCATTATCTCACGAAAGTGTGATCTGGACCACTCACCTCGTCCGGCAAAGTCGAGTGGTCGAGATCGTTTGCGACAGAAAACGAGTGCAAACAAAAGCCGCGCGTCGTGCCAACTTCGGGCGTGCATTCCAAGACGACCAATCTTGGTCGGTCTTGGACGATCGGTCCGGCGTGTAGGTGGTAGGCTGGTGTTCACGCCTATACCCGATCCCCATGAAAACGTGATCGAGCCACTCAAATCGTCCGACGAAGTTGAGCGGTCGAGATTAGTTTGCAATTGGGAAGTGTATCCACGCTAGTTTGGGCGGACGATTTGGGATAACCAAGGCATGGTATGCCTTGGCCGACCAGTGAGGAGATTGATGGGTCCACGGTGGTCATGTTGGTATGACCGGACTGCTTAATCTAATCTTGGGCCCTCCATTCGTGTCGGAGAAGATGGACGCTCGTGATGCTCAAAACCCTAGTTTTGGCTTTCACGGCCGTGTAACCATGCCTTATTCGGGCGAACGAATGGGATGACCAACCATGGTTGGTCTGACCGATTGGTCGGTATGTAGGCGGGCCCACGGTGATTGTGTTGACATGCTCTGGGCCTTTTGAATCTATATCTACACCCTCCATCTATACCTGCGAAGATGGATGGTTGAGACTGTTTTGTGACACATGTAATGTGCCGCAAACCCTAATTTAGGGTTTTCCGCCCATCTCTGGTTTGGACGTTTTGGCAAGCTATGCCGATCTGGAGGCCGACCATGCGGGTCCGCGTTGGTTTGGCGACGAATATTCCATACCCGCTTGGGGTTATGGAATTGATCCGGGCCATCCAATCATGCTGGTGAAGTTGGATGATCGAGATCATATCCCGGCACCGACAGGATGGGATGCTCAATCGGGCTAGTATAACACCGGATGCTCAATCGGGCTAGTATAACACACCGAGAGTTGCGGCACATGCGGGTATTTCGTACATGCTTTCATTATAATGCTTGGAGGTTCGTGTTGCTCGGCTAAGAGCAACACTCATTAAATCATGCCGCACCGATAATGAGTACGGGAAAAACAAGGCTTTGCTCACGCATTAATTAATAATGCTATAAATTCACAGGGTATATGGGATTGTTGCTACATGCTCCAACCTGGATGAATTTCGTGTATTTAATTCACAGAATGGGATTGTTGCCACATGCTCCATTCTAGGTGAATTAGTAAAGTGATGAAGTATTCAACACTTATTAATGGCTTTTATCTTTTACAAGATGTTAGCGCATAATTTTCTGGTTTTTTTACAATTTTAACCTTAAATGAAAATCCACCATCAACAGGAAGTAATTGTTAAGATTTTGCAATCACTACTTTTAATCACAAAGAATTGTATTGATGCCGATCCACACAACTAATCAATCTAATCTACCACAAGGATAAACCGATTATAGTTGGATCCTCTATACTGAAACAAGTATTGTGCACACCAAAGATTATGAATCCCAAATCAGAAATCTTCAATATCTTCTTTGTCTTTAAATCTTCTTAGATCTTCAATAAACACCTGCACACAATCAACTTGAATCTCTTGTGATGAATCACACACAGAATGGAGTCTGTTAACAATGGATTATCACAAGACGTCTTTAGAACTACAAACAGTTTAAAGATCCCCATCGAAACTTCGATCTAGTTTGAGTGAATCTTATATCAGAAGAGAAGATTCTCAAGCATAAACAAACTAGGTGCAATCAAAGTTCAACCACCGTTAGTCAATCAAATCAATCGAAAACAAAAGATAAACCATAATTATCAAGTTTCCCACCAACAGTACTAATAGAGCTTCTCAATCCCAAAGAAGACTTTAAACTGAGCGGCCGTAAGAGATTTCGCCTAATTAGGTTACTCTCCTCTCCGAATAGGCGGCTTCACCGATATAACTGAACGAGATAGCTCTTGCTGTACGAAGGTTTTGTTTGCTTGAAATGCAAACTTTCATATTTATAGACCAAGGAACTTTGGACACCAAGGAATTTCCAAAACCGAAAATATTCTCAAGATATGCAATATATTCCAAATTCGGTTTCCATAATTCCTGGAAATGCTTTGTCCAAATAATGATCGAAAATCTCTTGGAAAATCTCTAACTAGTAAATGCACATTACTAATTTTCATTTTCCTAAAATAAAATTAAAAACCTTAAATAAAAGATTCTCAATTTATTTTATTCGATCCAGGGTTTTGAAGAGGTGCGCATGCATCACTCTTCAGCTTGGTCGAATCCAAGATTGGGAGACGATTTTGGCCAGGCTGATCGTACATGCGTCTAGACGGCATGACGGTATAGGCGCCCATACCCCATTATCTCACGAAAGTGTGATCTGGACCACTCAATTCGTCCGGCAAAGTCGAGTGGTCGAGATCAGTTTGCGACAGAAAACGAGTGCAAACAAAAGCCGCGCGTCGTGCCAACTTCGGGCGTGCGTTCCAAGACGACCAATCTTGGTCGGTCTTGGCCGATCGATCCCGGCGTGTAGGTGGTAGGCTGGTGTTCACGCCTATACCCGATCGTCCCATGAAAACGTGATCTGAGCCACTCAAATCGTCCGGCGAAGTTGAGCGGTCAAGATTAGTTTGCAATTGGGAAGTGTATCCACGCTAGTTTGGGCGGACGATTTGGGATAACCAGGCATGGTATGCCTTGGCCGACCAGGTGAGGAGATTGATGGGTCCACGGTGGTCATGTTGGTATGACCGGACCTGCTTAATCTAATCTTGGGCCCTCCATTCGTGCCGGAGAAGATGGACGCTCGTGATGCTCAAAACCCTAGTTTTGGCTTTCACGGCCGTGTAACCATGCCTTATTCGGGCGAACGAATTGGGATGACCAACCATGGTTGGTCCTGACTGATTGGTCAGGTATGTAGGCGGGCCCACGGTGATTGTGTTGACATGCTCTGGCCTTTTGAATCTACATCTACACCCTCCATCTATACCTGCGAAGATGGATGGTTGAGACTGTTTTGTGACACATGTAATGTGCCGCAAACCCTAATTTAGGTTTTTCCGCCCATCTCTGGTTTGGACGTTTTGGCAAGCTATGCCGATCTGGAGGCCGACCATGCGGGGTCCGCATTGGCTTGGCAGCGAATATTCCATACCTGCTTGGGGGTTATGGAATTGATCTGGGCCATCCAATCATGCTGGTGAAGTTGGATGATCGAGATCATATCCAGACTGATACGGACGATCCGGATGCTCAATCGGGCTAGTATAACACACCGAGAGTTGCTCAATCGGGCTAGTATAACACACCGAGAGTTGCAGCCTGTACAGGTATTTCATACATGCTTTCATTATAATGCTTGGAGGTTCGCGTTGCTCTGCTAAGAGCAACACTCATTCGTCATGCCGCACTCATAATGAGTACAGGAAATACAAGGCTGCTCACGCATTAATTAATAATGCTATAAATTCACAGGGTATATGGGATTGTTGCTACATGCTCCAACCTGGATGAATTTCGTGTATTTAATTCACAGAATGGGATTGTTGCCACATGCTCCATTCTAGGTGAATTAGTAAAGTGATGAAGTATTCAACACTTATTAATGGCTTTTATCTTTTACAAGATGTTAGTGCATAATTTTCTGGTTTTTTTACAATTTTAACCTTAAATGAAAATCCATCATCAACAGGAAGTAATTGTTAAGATTTTGCAATCAATACTTTTAATCACAAAGAATTGTATTGATGCCGGTCCACACAACTAATCAATCTAATCTACCACAAGGATAAACCGATTATAGTTGGATCCTCTATACTGAAACAAGTATTGTGCACACCAAAGATTATGAATCCCAAATCAGAAATCTTCAATATCTTCTTTGTCTTCAAATCTTCTTAGATCTTCAATAAACACCTGCACACAATCAACTTGAATCTCTTGTGATGAATCACACACGAATCTGAGTCTCATAACAATGGATTATCACAAGACGTCTTTAGAACTACAAACAGTTTAAAGATCCCCATCGAAACTTCGATCTAGTTTGAGTGAATCTTATATCAGAAGAGAAGATTCTCAAGCATAAACAAACTAGGTGCAATCAAAGTTCAACCACCGTTAGTCAATCAAATCAATCGAAAACAAAAGATAAACCATAATTATCTAGTTTCCCACCAACAGTACTAATAGAGCTTCTCAATCCCAAAGAAGACTTTAAACTGAGCGGCCGTAAGAGATTTCGCCTAATTAGGTTACTCTCCTCTCCGAATAGGCGGCTTCACCAGTAACAGCACAGCTGAGATAGCTCTTGCTGTACGAAGGTTTTGTTTGCTTGAAATGCAAACTTTCATATTTATTGACCAAGGAAGTTTGGACACCAAGGAATTTCCAAAACCGAAAATATTCTCAAGATATGCAATATATTCCAAATTCGGTTTCCATAATTCCTGGAAATGCTTTGTCCAAATAATGATCGAAAATCTCTTGGAAAATCTCTAACTAGTAAATTCACATTACTAATTTTCATTTTCCTAAAATAAAATTAAAAACCTTAAATAAAAGATTCTCAATTTATTTTATTCGATCCAGGATTTTCTTCCTATAGTTATTAAGGAATAACTTTGAACAATTAAAGATTAGCGTTACTGCACATGTTCAAAGTATGTCGATATCGTTACTTTGTAAGTCCTCTTTCATACTTACAACCTTGAAACCGATTTGCCACACTTCCAAACAAGTTTAGAATTGGTCCATCTTACTTTCAAGAACTATGTGATTGATCAAGAATACTCAATCACAAATCATGGGTTTCACGGTTCTACCAAAACAAGTTTCGGTTCTACCTCCATGTGAGTATTGTGCATAGTCACACTAGCTTTCCAAAAATTCGGTTGACTAGGTACTAGGATCGGTTTCCCATGTACATATATATGGTATCTAACTTGTACTTGCTGCACATGTCCATAGGATCGGTTCGCCTTTGCCTAAAAACGTGTTGCACATTTCCATAGGATCGGTTCCCCTTTCTGCTAAAAACTTGCTGCACCTCATACAATGGTCGATTCCCCTTTGTGATGTGTTGCACCTATTACTAGGATCGGTTCCCCTTTACCTAGAGTCGGTTATACACAAAATCACAAAATCGATCATACCATCTCAGGCGATTACTTAAGATCGGTTTCACTAATAAAAGTCATACCAATACAAAAGTCAGGCCTTTGTGAATAGTTTTACCAAGAACATAAACGAGTCATGAGCGGTTATACTAATCACACATATTGGCTATTCACAAGATATGCAATGAATAACAATACTAATAATGCCTGGCGATTTCCTTTTCGATTCACAAAACAAGTTTATGAATTTTTCCTTAAAACAAATGTAAAACATTGTTTCCTAGGATGAAATCTTCACCTTATACCCATACATAATCACAGTAGCATTTAAACGATTATGTCGATGTCTTATCTACAAAGTTTAATGGTTAAGCAATAAACCTGGTATTGTATTCCTTAATACTATGTCTAACTAGAGTGTCATTCATGCTTCGCAGTTTTGTTTTCAATATGCACGACTTGAAAGATACGTTAGGGAATAAAACAGTTCAAGTCAAATATCACTAACCTTAAGTGGAAGGATGATGTTGTCGTTGTAGCTCCTTACTTCTTCACTTCTTCAAGTCTTCGAAATACTTGTAATGTCTCATATCCTAATACTTTTGAGCTAACCTATATGAAGTTGACTCTAGTACTGTTGATGGGTGAAAACTACTCCTGCTGAATTTGGTAATTTGGGGTGTGGATGAGGAATGAATTTAAACCTACAACAAATGCACTGCGCGGTGAGTGCTTGTAGATTCGAGAGATCAATCTGCGTGCAAGTCCGGCCTAAACCAAGAAATGGCCGTTCCGGACTTGTTTCGGTCCACAAAATGAAGGAGATGGGGTTGATCTTAGGGAGGGAAGCGAAGAAGGTGTTGAGATTGTGAAGATGTTGGCTTGCTTATGACTTGTGTAAAGAAATATGAGCAAGCTTACGGTTGATACAAGCAGGCTCGGGTGTTTGAATACGGTTTTTGTATTAACACTTGGTTTTTCTGCCGACCGAACTTGTGTTGTTCTCCGTTATTCCTTGTTGTTTGAAATAGGGCGGAGAACCTATTTATACAAGTCATTGAGCCTTATTCACGTTTCTCTCGTGGGAAGTGGAGGTAGTGGAATGATGGAGTAGTGGAGTTGTATGTCGGTGATACACGACTAGTCTTGCCCACTTCTCCAGTTCATCTCTAACCGTCCATGACTTCCTAACACGTTCTGTGATGGCGTGTTGCACGCCGCACGCTGTAAACCGCCAGACCAATACCCCAGTAAGCATCCCCCAGTTTGTGACATGATTGATGTCTGGAATGTGGATCGTGGATCCACGAAAGATAGCATGTAATGCTGCTGAATTGAATAATTACGTTATTCGGAAAGTCGATACTTGTGAAGTATCGTGTGTATTTCATGCAGGTACTGCATTGTGGTGTGGTAAGGTGATGGGTAATGACGCCTTACTGACCGATTGACTCCCGACCCGTGGTTGTATAACCAAGCTGGTGAAGTTGGACGGATGAGATGAGCCTTGAGACACTCATCTGCGACCGTTAATGAATATTAGGTTTTTTGAAGAGGTGCGCAAGCATCACTCTCCAGCTTGGTCGAAACCAAGCATGGGAAGGATTTTGGAGAGGACCGACCATACATACGTGTTGACGGCATGATGGTGCAGTGCCCATGTTCTCACCCTCATGAAAGAGATGATCTAGCCACTCAATTTGACCGTCAAAGAGGAGCGGTCGAGATTGATTTGCGGCAAAATCTCTTACCGCAAAGAAGCCGTTGGAAACGCCATCCCCTTTTCCGGCGGGTTTTCCAAGACGACCTAGCTTGGTCGGTCTTGGCCGGTTGGTTTGGTGTGTAGACGGTAGGCTGATGTTCACGCCTATGTCTTACCGTCTCATGAAACGTGATCTAAGCCACCCAAATCATCCGGTGAAGTTGAGTGGTCGAGATCGATTAGCAATTTGAGAAGTGTAGCCACGCATGTTTGAGCGGGCGTTTTGGATTGGCCGGGCATGATACGCCTTGGCCGACCGCATGGAGAGTTAGATGGGCCCATGGTGGTCATGCTGGTATGACCGGACCTGCTGGATTTGATCCAATGACCCTCCATTCGTGCCGAGAAGATGGACGCGTGTGATGACTTGAAACCCTAATTTTGGCTTTTAAAGCCGCGCGACCATGCTCTTTTTTGGGCGGACGGTTTTGTTGTAACCAACCACGGTTGGCTTTGACCGATTGGCCAAGTGTGTAGGCGGTCACATGGTGATTGTGTCGACATGCTCCGGGCCCTTTGAGTCTACATCTACACCCTCCATCTATTCCTGCGAAGATGGATGGTTGAGACCGCTTTTGCGGCACATGTAATATGCCGCAAACCCTAATTTAGGTTTTCCGTCCATAATGCTTGGTATGGACGGTTTCTTGGCAAGCAAAGGCCAATGGTCGACCATGCGGGTCGGCCGTGTGTATTCTTGGGGGTGATGGAATTGATCCGTGGTCATCCAATCATGCTTGTGGAGTTGGATGACTCGCGATCGATCATATTTGGCAAGCTAAGGCCGTGTATTCCATACCATGCTTGGGGTGATGGAATTGATCTGTGGTCATCCAATCATGCTTGTGGAGTTGGATGACCGCGATCGATCATATTTGGCAAGCTAAGGCCGTGTGTATTCCATACCATGCTTGGGGGTGATGGAATTGATCCGTGGTCATCCAATCATGCTTGTGGAGTTGGATGATCATATCGTATCATATCCGAGACCGATACAGTCAAGTCCGGATGCTCAATCGGGCTAGTATAACACACCGAGAGGGACTCAATCGGGCTAGTATAACACACCGAGAGGGGCTCAATCGGGCTAGTATAACACACCGAGAGGGCTCGGGCTAGTATAACACACCGAGAATCAGCACCAGACGGGTATTTCGTACATGGTTTCATTATAGTGCTTGGAGGTTCGTGTTACTCTGTATGAGTAACACTCAGTCTCATGCCACACTGATAATGAGTACAGAAATACAAGGCTGAATTAAGTGAGGAGTATCCAACACTTATAAATGGCTTTATCTTTTACAAGATGTCGCCGCATGATTTTTCTCGGTTTTTACAAACTCAACCTTGAACGAAAATCCACCATCAACATTAAGTCCCGCCTAGCACACAATGGTTACACTATTGTGTGGTAGGCATGAGATGGTGACAAGTTAAAGATAAAACTTATGAGACAATGTTAGATGTTACCAGGAGAGACGGGTCGTCCTGTCCTTCGAGCATGTCACGTTCAAGAGACGCCCGTAAAAGTGTTCCCCTAGCATGATGTCGGTCTTGCCTGCTTCGATCGACCTTGCTATGACTGCTTCGGTCGAGGGGATATTGCGCCTGCTTCGTTCAATCGTGGGGATGTGCCTAATCGACTGACTATTGCGCCTGCTTCGTTCGTGGGGTTACTGCGCCCGCTTGATCGAACGTGGGCTTGTTGTGTCTGCTTCGGTTGAAAGTGGGTCTACTGTGTACATGCTTCAACGTCAGCCATGTGCTTCGACTGAAACCGGCCCTGCTGTGTGCGCCTATTATACCAGCCGTATGTCGTGATTAACACCAACCTTTGCGACTTGAGCAATACCAGCCTTTTGACTTGAGCAATACCAGACTTGAGGCTTGTACCGTATGTACTTGAGTGATGTTTGGATCGCCATTGTGTGAGTTGTGTCTTGCCGTGTGTGGCGACACTTCTCATATGCTTTCATACAAGTTCTAACTCTTGTCTTTTATTTCATTGCGGTAGAAAGAATCCTGTTGAGATGTCTTCTGAGATAATGTCGGTGCCAAGTCGGAAGTGTTGACAGCTTCAAAGATATGCCGAACATCGATGATAAATTGTTCACCGCGCCCTTTCAACTATATGAAAACATCCGTTCCACAGGATAACCTTCCTCCTATCGACTTCAGGGTTTTTCATGCTCCGCTGGGTCCTCATGAAGGATGGATGAGACGTATGTTGAGCAATGAGTACATCAAAGATAACTTGACCGAGCGCAGATTATTGATGCAATTGAGTGTTGAAACGTCTCGAGAGGATGTTAAAGTGGTTTCGATGCGACCGTTGAGTTGGGTCCTGGAGAGAGTGTTGAAGAAGGATTCTGCCGAACGTGGGTCTCGGAGAGAGCGTTGCGGCGCTCTTGAATAGACCATTGAAGCAGCTTCTTCATTGAGGGAGCGTTGAAGTGGCTTCCTCTTTGGTTCGATTACCCTGCGAATCCATGATTCTTGACTCCACCATCTTTCTCATGTTGAAGAAGTCCTTGATCGACGGTGAAGGAACTTCATGCCGAGCCTCGATCCCCAAGCGTGGTTTACATGGTTTGTCCGTAGTGGTTTTTGTCGAGCCTGGTATGGAATATCTCGAACGTTGTTGCATTATTGCGGGAGTCGTACATGTGGCACCGGAGTTGGAGTTGGCGGACACGCAGGATATTGTATCTCGGTGGTTTTCCCCCTTGCTGCTTCAGGGAACCAAGCATGTAAGGTCAAGGTTGTATCGCCTGTTGGTGAGATATATGCCCTTGCGTCACGCTCGTACATCCTTATCTGGTTGTATCCGCTACATCCATCCATGGAGGAGAACATGCCGTGTCCGCCGGTTGCATCTACTAACATGTCGATGTTCGGTAGAGGAGAATCGCTTTTGGAGCATTCCATTGGGCGGAGAGACTGGGTGTCAGTCTCTCCTGCTAATTGCTAACAGCGACGCCGGTATATTGTCTTCCCTTCTAATCACGTCTTGCTTCGAAAGTGCGTCCCCTTTTGTGTGAGTATGGGTTGAGGCTTCACCGTATGTGCTGGTCTGGTTTCCTTCAAGTCCGTCATTGTGGTGGGATGACGCACAATCTTGCATGGGCTAAACTTGGCCGTCCCGAGAGTCTTGAGAGAAATCACAATGGAAGATGCTCCCGTGTCGACGAGGGCCCTCCCGAACTCGAACCCTTGATGTGTGCGGTAACATGTAGGGCCTGGTCGTGATCTTTTTCTCGCCATCATGTCGTCTTCTCAAATGTAACATTATTTACAGTGTTTTTGATGCGATTAAGACTTCGGACGTGAAGGAGTCGGTGTACGTCCGAGCTATTTTATTAATTACAGGAAACATCTCTGCACGTTGATTCTTTGAGAGGCGCAAGAGTTCACACAAGCTTTCCACTAGAGATGTCGCTTCCTAATCCACTGGTCTCTGGTTCGTAGTAAATCTGTTGACCTGGGAGGATCGTTGTGAGGATCAGTCCCATTTGATGTAGGAATCTCCATGACAGACCGTTCATATCTTATGTCGCTCATTTGATCGTGGTCCACGTAGGTCCGCGGGCCGAAATACCTCTTTTCGAGTTGCGGCCATATCCGTTTGAGTCTTAGCAAGAACTTCCCGCTTCTTCATCAAGTCTCGAAATGGTAATGGATGGTGGTCCTCCTCTCGTCCCTCCGCTCCTCGTCCCGATGCAGGAGTGAAAGTTGTTGCTCGGGTGACTACCGGAGGCGTTACGCTTGAGGAGTTGTCGGGATTTGCGGCTGCTCGACTCGTGACGGGAGGTGTTACACTTATCGGAACATCTCCTCGCTACGCCGGCACCGGTGGTAGAAGTGACGGCTGCATAAGGTGTATTGACCACGGTAGCTCCGAAATTATAGGACGGAGCCCCTTCAGTATACCGTGTTACTCGCCAGGAAGAAGAGGTTGAAAAGTTGCCTAAGGAATTGAAGTCAAGCAGTGTTGTACTTCAAAGGATGAAAGTCTCTCTTGCCCGAGTAAGACGAGTTGCCGCCAAGGACTTTCCTTGATTTGTGCCATATACTTGTCTCTTCTTTTTTTGGATGTTTCTTCTTTTTTGAGTGATAGTGAGGATTTTCTTTCGTAATTTGGCTCCTAAGGTTTGAATAGGTAATTGAATTGGCTTATTTTGAGATAGTTTTGTGAACAACCTTTTTGAAAGGGATTATGTTAAATGAAATTTGCATCTTGGTCATGAATGATTGCGCATGAAATTGCAAATGTTATGTAAAAGGGAGGTACGAATGGAAACAAACATGGCGTTTGATCACTGAGCCTCTTTTTCCACATGCGGATGCTAAGTCCCTAGTGAATTCTAAACTATCTCTCTTGTAAAGTTGTTGAGTAAAACTTACTTGCTTTTGAAGCCTCACTATATCAAACCGGAGTAGCCTCTCTAAGAAAATCCTCCGCAAGCTATCTTTCTGAACCGAGCTTCTCCTGAACAATGCGCTTCAAAGCGCTGCATTCACTGGTGGGGTGATGAAGGAGCCGGTGGTAATGACAGTACGTCGGGTCTATTACTTCTTGATCAGTAGGCGGGCGCCGTATCGGGGGTAGCTTTATCTCTCCGTTTCGCACCCACGTCTCCAGTGAGCTCTTAATCTTCTTCATTGGGAAGGGGAAATGTAAGTACCTTGTGTCCAGCTTTTCTGCGTTAGCGGCGTTGCGATGTCTCCCGTGGCTTTGATATGGAAAAGGAGATGAAGTTGGAAGACTTGCGAGCGCCATCATGTCTGCATGGATTGTCTTCCTAAGTAGAGGGATGTAGAAGGTGTCGTAGTGTCACCGCTTTGAGTGACCGGATTGAACGCTCCCATCCTCTGTATTCAGGCATTTCCTGATTGATTTCTCCTTCCTCAAGCGTTTCTTCAGTTGGTTGGAAGGCCGATGCGGATCGGACAGTCTTCCGTGCTTCGACAAGGGTCTTGAGATATAAATCTTCCAGAAGAGGGATCCGTAAGTGCGTGGCTCCATTTCTTTATCCGGTAGACTTTGTGGTACCCCGGACAAGTCTCTTCCTCTGTGGAGTTGCCTCGAGTCTTCGTCGGCTGGACCATGTTGTTCGTCTTTCCTGAGTCTCCAGCGGTTGCGCGCTCTTTTTGCCTCTCCACCGGTAAGGGTGTGACTCCTGACTAAGGATTTAGCATTTCTTGCACTGCTTGAGTAGATGCATGCCGACCCTTCTTGTAATTGTGCCGCTATATCATTCAAAAGGCGAATGTCTCGCTCTGTCTTCTAGTGATACCGCTTGATTTTCCAAGACATCCTCCAAATTTCTAGCTACACTTCCCATGGTATCTCGAACCGCCTTTGGTTTCTGATGAGGATGCATCGTGAGCCGAAACCGAAGAATTGAGAATTCAATTTTTTGCAACCGATAGATCAACCTCCCACCGTGGTCGCCAATTGTTGATGGGTGAAAACTACTCCCGCTGAATTTGGTAATTTGGGGTGTGGATGAGGAATGAATTTAAACCTTCAACAAATGCACTCGCGCGGTGAGTGCTTGTAGATTCGAGAGATCAATCTGGCAAGTCCGGCCTAAACCAAGAAATGGCCGTTCCGCACTTGTTTCGGCCACAAAGTGAAGGAGATGGGGTTGATCTTAGGGAGGGAAGCGAAGAAGGTGTTGAGATTGTGAAGATGTTGGCTTGCTTATGACTTGTAAATGTAAATATGAGCAAGCTTACGGTTGATACAAGCAGGCTCGAGTGTTTGAATACGGTTTTTGTATTAACACTTGGTTTTTCTGCTCGACCGAACTTGTGTTGTTCTCCGTTATTCCTCATTGTTTGAAATAGGGCGGAGAACCTATTTATACAAGTCATTGAGCCTTATTCACGTTTCTCTCGTGGGAAGTGGAGGTAGTGGAATGATGGAGTAGTGGAGTTGTATGTCGGTGATACACGACTAGTCTTGCCCACTTCTCCAGTTCATCTCTAACCGTCCATGACTTCCTAACACGTTCTTGTGATGGCGTGTTGCACGCCGCACGCCGTAAAACCGCCGCACCAATACCCCGGTAAGCATCCCCCGTTTGTGACATGATTGATGTCTGAATGTGGATCGTGGATCCACGAAAGATAGCATGTAATGCTCAATTGAATAATTGCGTTATTCGGAAAGTCGATACTTGTGAAGTATCGTGTGTATTTCATGCGAGTGCGCATTGTGGTGTGGTAAGGTGATAGGTAATGACGCCTTCTAACCGAATAACTCCTGACCAGGGTTGTATAACCAAGCTGGTGAAGTTGGACGGATGAGATGAGCCTTGAGACACTCATCTGCGGCCGTTAATGAATATTAGGTTTTTTGAAGAGGTGCGCAAGCATCACTCTCCAGCTTGGTCGAAACCAAGCATGGGAAGGATTTTGGAGAGGACCGACCATACATACGTGTTGACGGCATGATGGTGCAGGTGCCATGTGTTCACCGTCTCATGAAAGCGATCTAGGCCACTCAATTTGACCGTCAAAGAGGAGCGGTCGAGATTGATTTGCGGCAAATCTCTTACCGCAAAGAAGCCGCGCGCCATCCCCTTTTCCGGCGGGTTTTCCAAGACGACCTAGCTTGGTCGGTCTTGGCCGGTCATGGTTTGGTGTGTAGACGGTGGGCTGATGTTCACGCCTATGTCTTACCGTCTCATGAAACGTGATCTAAGCCACCCAATTCATCCGGTGAAGTTGAGTGGTCGAGATCGATTCGCATTTGAGAAGTGTAGCCACGTGATGTTTGAGCGGGCGTTTTGGATTAGCCGGGCATGATACGCCTTGGCCGACCGCATGGAGAGTTAGATGGGCCCATGGTGGTCATGCCGGGTATGACCGGACCTGCTCGATTTGGTCTGTGACCCTCCATTCGTGCGGAGAAGATGGACGCGCGTGATGACTTGAAACCCTAATTTTGGCTTTCAAAGCCGCGCGACCATGCTCTTTTTGGGCGGACGGTTTTGTTGTAACCAACCACGGTTGGCTTTGACCGATTGGCCAAGTGTGTAGGCGGTCACATGGTGATTGTGTCGACATGCTCCGGCCCTTTGAGTCTACATCTACACCCTCCATCTATTCCTGCGAAGATGGATGGTTGAGACCGCTTTTCGGCACATGTAATATGCCGCAAACCCTAATTTAGGGTTTTCCGTCCATAATGCTTGGTATGGACGGTTTCTTGGCAAGCAAAGGCCAATGGTCGACCATGCGGGTCGGCCGTGTGTATTCTTGGGGGTGATGGAATTGATCTGTGGTCATCCAATCATGCTTGTGGAGTTGGATGACTGCGATCAGATCATATTTGGCAAGCTAAGGCCGTGGGTATTCCATACCATGCTTAGGGTGATGGAATTGATCTGTGGTCATCCAATCATGCTTGTGGAGTTGGATGACCACAGATCGATCATATTTGGCAAGCTAAGGCCGTGTGTATTCCATACCATGCTTGGGGTGATGGAATTGATCTGTGGTCATCCAATCATGCTTGTGGAGTTGGATGATCGCGATCGAATCATATCCGAGACCGATACAGATCAAGTCCGGATGCTCAATCGGGCTAGTATAACACACCGAGAGGGACTCAATCGGGCTAGTATAACACACCGAGAGGGGGCTCAATCGGGCTAGTATAACACACCGAGAGGGCTCGGCTAGTATAACACACCGAGAATCGGCCATGACGGGTATTTCGTACATGGTTTCATTATAGTGCTTGGAGGTTCGTGTTACTCTGTATGAGTAACACTCGCCTCATGCCACACTGATAATGAGTACAGGAAATACAAGGCTGAATTAAGTGAGGGAGTATCCAACACTTATAAATGGCTTTATCTTTTACAAGATGTCAGCGCATGATTTTTCTGGTTTTTACAAACTCAACCTTGAACGAAAATCCACCATCAACAAGTACATAATCAAGCGACTCTTAAAATGAGTTTTGGCTCACTAAAATATGACAACCAAACTTGACACTTGGTGGGTTCAACCGAGCAATGCTCTAACACAAAAAGAAACCGAAAAAAGAAACAATTGCAATTTCATTAACCACATTTACAAACACCATCACCATTACAGATCAGACCGCTAATTACTAAGTAGTTCCATTTACAACCTTTTTTATGGCCAGCACCAAAGGAATAATGAAATACCAGTTCAACAATCAAACCCATAAGCAAAAAAACTAGACACAACCAATTCCAGTTCGGCTTACATATGTAGAGACAAACTCCGATACCGTCCGACAAGCAAAATTCCCTGATTATGCATGATGTACTTACATAATCTCCATAACAAGTACCAGCAAAATACCTACCACTACTACTGCCGAGTTTGATATTTGTCAACAACAAAACAACACATATACAAGATCAAACCTTGTACTGAAGTAAAAAAACCCCAAAAAAACACTTACCATGCATTAGAAGATGCATAGCAGAAGACTAGACCTCTCATTCGGTTCCAACAGCACCAGCAACTACAAGCATTAGGAAAATATTTGTGAATTTTCACAAAGATGATCTGAAGACTTCAAGGAATGCAATCCTCCTAAGTCTTCCTCAAAAGATTTTCCCAATGCTCTTCAGATGATCACCACTGATCATCGTCATCGTCGGTGTTAAAGCCCTCTTCTTCATAGGAGAAGTCTACGCCGCTATCAGTGCTGGTAGAAGCTGCAGGACCATAACCTCCATCCTCATCATCTTCATCATCTTCACCATCCTTATCATCTTCTTCATTTTCTTCTTCATGAACCTCTGCTGCAATAGGATTGCCATCTACATCCATCCCTGGTATCTCCTCACCGTCTGAATCCACGTTCAGGGGTTCAGACATGGTACGAGCAAATATCCTGGGTTGAGCTTTCTCTGCTCAATAGAGTAGATACATTTCTGCATCATCTCTCTCATGTCTTCTTCTCTCTCGAGCCTCTTTTTCTGGATCAGTAGATACACTGCTGTTATCATCCTCATCAAATTTTACTGCTTCTCCACCTTCCTCATCACTTTCACTTTCTGTGGCACTTCTTCTCTTAATCCAATGAAGTTCAAATCTCTCTAGCCTTTCTCTCCTCTTCCTTGCACATCTTGCCTCATATTTTCTGATCCAAACTGGTACTCTTCTTCGTTCTCAATCCTTTGCCTATCAAATTCTTCATGTCTCCTATTTTCTTCTTCCCGCATCCTCTTATTTGGAATTTCTTGTTCTAAATAAGAAATCAATCTCTCAGCATCTTCACTTGTTAATGCATGAGTTGATTGTTTTGCATTTTCTAATGCTGGTGATTGATTTTCAACAATATCTTGAACTGCAGATTGGTTTGGTTCAGCCATCTCTTAATCTTCTTCTCTCTGCAAATTTTCTTTCTTCTTTTGGTTTGATTAAGAGTAATTGCAAGTATATCAGTTTTTCATCCTTTTGTAGAGTGGTTAGATTAGCCATAAATGTCCATTTATGGCGCATGGTTAAACTTCTAGACCCTTGGAAGACCACGCCTCTTCAGTCTCAAGATGCAACTTTTCAAAATACATCATTATTATCCTCTCCAGACCCGTCTCATCTCTTAATTGCACACATCGTTATCTTTAAGAGTAAAACGAGGCGGTTACCTAATTTGAATGCCATAACTGTAGCATTATGGTTCACCAGGGTTCACACGTTTAGCTCATGTATCATGCCATATCTCAAGTCCGTGGCGAACAATTAAAATCAAAAAATGGTAAACCATAATAGGCCCCTGCACAATTGTGTATATTTATTTAATTTTAATTAGTTAACAGATGGGCCATATCTTGAACTGCAGCATGGTTTAGCTCAGGCATCATGCCATATCTCAATACCCTGGTCCCTGAGTCCTGACCAACAACTAATTCATCAACTAATGTCAAACAAATTAGGTCAAACAAAATAACATCAGCATTGTGCCAAATAATGCCTAAATTTTAAAGAAAAAAATAAAAAGGTCTAGGGGGTTTCGAACCTCCGACCTCAAACTTACTTAAACTAAAGTGAACCACTGTGCCCCACTACTTTTTTTTTGACATTAGCTGGACTTGTATTAAATTTATACAATTACTATATTCCTAAATATTAAATAAAGTTGTGTATAGATGGACCATATCTTGAACTGCAACATGGTTTGGCTCAGGTATCATGCCATATCTCAATACCCTGGTCCCTGAGTCCTGACCAACAACTAATTAATCAACTAATGTCAAACAAATCAGCACACTTGTGTATAGATGGCCCATATCTTGAACTGCAACATGGTTTGGCTCAAGCATCATGCCATATCTCAATACCCTGGTCCCTGACCAACAACTCAAATGAGCCACAAAAATATGGAACAATGCCTGAGACATAACTCATTATCAGTTCATCTAATTCCATTGATTTGAGCTGCATAAAACTTCACCAACAACAATGAATCAATCAATCAATTCTTCTGTGAAACTTCGATGTAACCCTAGATTTAAGTTTAATCAATCTTTCATAGAAGTATTGACACTGATTCATAATCCAAGGTATTTCTCATTCATTCATTTGGGGGTTTCTTGGAGATTCAGCTGCAGAAAACTTCATCAACAACAATGAATCAAACGATTCTTCTATGAAACATCGATTCAAGCCTAGATTTTAGTTTAGTCGATATCTCATAGAAGTATTGATAGTGATTCATAATTTTGGAAATGAAAATCTTGGTCATCTTCATCTAAGGTATTTCTTATTCATTCATTTAGGGGTTTAATGATTTTACAAATTGGAGGTTACACACTCTTGATTTTGAATGGTACAATTTCTGACGGTAATTATGAAGTATGAACATCTTTATGTTTCGGATTTTAGGTTTATTTTTATGTTGCTGTGAATTGTATCCTGTTTTGAGAGTCTTTTGGTGATTATGAACATCTCAATTGCATGCTTTATGCCTCCATCAAGTGGTTTTATATGTCAGTTGACAGATGATCTTAGACTCAGACATAGTATTTGGTTGTAGGATGTTAGCATTGGTGAATAAAACTTGTATTCTGTTTTGAGAATCAGCATCTCAGGAATCTTTGTGATTTGTATTCATTGTCAGATTGTAGAATTAGGTGTGTGGGTTGTATATGGTAAGTAGGGTTTGTGTCAATTATGTGTAAGTCGAATATGACGCAACCAACACAAGATAATTTTTGTTAGTCATGTATTGATAGAAGATATAAAGATATAAAGATCAAACATATATAGATGTTCGTAATTTGAACCTTCTCCATATTGTAGATTAAGACTAGGTGTGTATATGCCTCTCCATCAAGTGAATTAAACTGGATAGAGAATCTTTTTTGAATTTCAAACATGTTGCAATATCAAAGATGCGGGGCAACTATTAAGAAACACTAAAGTGAATTGTTTTCAGTATACATTTGTTTTCATTACAGTTTAGTCTTGTACATGTTCCAGTTCTTTGCATTGTAGTTTTAGTTTCTAGATTACAACCTGCATCTCCAACATTATCGACACACAATTATCGTACAATATAAATAAACTGACTTCATCATATTGCATTTCATAAAGTTACAACCTTTCTGTTTATTCAGTGTTGAGCAACATTTGACAACAACACTATCATGTTCATAATATCTAGTTACACAAAAAAAATCCAAGTACCAAAAACAAAATGAAAAAATCAAAATAAACACAACTTTCCCCTGTATCATCTCCTGCATTTTCAGACTCCATTGCCATGAGCAAAAAAGAAATCATGATTCAGTGACTTACCATTTTCCCTTCGATAAGGCTTACTCGTTATACCCGATCACTCGGAATCATACTCTTCCTCCTCATCAGACTCTTCCTCTTGTACATGTTCCAGTTTATCAGACCCCTCTTCCTCTTCATCTTCATTTGACTCCGCTTCGGAATCGGTCTTTCGGGCCAAAATTTCATCATTAACCCCAAGAATCTCATCTTCGCGAAAAACCTTAAGTGACTCGTCTAGGTCAGATGCAGCTTCGTAACAGTATGTATTGGAGATATTACTGACACTATGAACAATAACAACTGGCTCTTCATCTTCGGTAGCACTTGTATCACTATCGCGCCACCCATATTCTTTTGCCTTCCGCCTTGATCTCCGCCATTTCCGCCAACCTAATCCTTTTCTCTTGCCCTGCATAATACTTTTCCTTCTCTTTTTCATCTTTGAAGGGATCACGGAGACGCTTCTTTGGAAAAATCTCTACCGGTTTCTCTTGTACTTCATTTTCCGCAGCATGCATTTATTTCCAGAGAGGATCGAGTTCAATATCACTCAATAAGTCACTTACTCTCTTTTGTACTTTCTGGAGATCATCCTTGGTCATCTGCCCAATCATCTGCATAGTGGCGGATAACCTTTCTTGTCTTTGCCTCTCTTCCCACTCTTCAATTGTTGTTCTTCAGTCATGGCTTTACCCTTTCGTCTGCGTCGATCATCATCACCAGCCATTTTGATTGATTTGATTTAGAGAAAAATCAGAGAACAATTGTCTCCCTCTACAAATTTTCTCTCTGAAATTATTTGCTCTCTGACCCTTTGGTTTCCCCCTTATAAACTAGTCTAACCTAAAAGACACATCAGTTGGTAACAGAAATAAACTCTAAATTCTTGTAGGGTCACGCCTATTCCCAAGAGAAAGCTTTAATCGGTAATATCACCTGACAATAATAACTGCCAATTTAGGTCTAACTTCAGACGGTTTTGTGGTTGAAAACTTGAATGGGCAATTTGTAACGGTACCCCTGCTATGAAGAGTAAAAAACGCCTATAAAAGGTAATTTGGTCATTTTCACAGTTGCCTGAAATTTGTTGCCGGCGAGGGTAATTTGGTCATTTCACCGTCGCCGTAAATTTGCTTTTGATATGGTCATTTTCATAGACGCCGGAAAATTTGCTTTCACCGGCACCGGAAAATTTGTTTTCGCTGTCGCCGGGAAACTTGATTTTACCCTCGCCGGAAAATTTGCTTTCTCCGGAAATTTTGCTTTCACCGTCGTCGGATCCATCCAATCTGATATTTGACATCAAAACCTCACCTGGACGAGAACATTGGGTCTGTATATGGTAATCTTGCAAGCTGAGTTCCATAATAGGTTGCAGAATTCACCTCGGATCCATCCAATCTGATATTTGACATCAAAAACCTCATCTGGACGAGAACATTGGGTCTGTATATGGTAATCTTGCAAGCTGAGTTCCATAATAGGTTGCGTAATCCACCTCGGATCCATCCAATCGATATTTGAACCTCACCTGGACGAGAACATTGGGTCTGTATATGGTAATCTTGCAAGCTGAGTTCCATAATAGGTTGCAGAATCCACCTCGGATCCATCCAATCTGATATTTGACATCAAAAACCTCACCTGGACGAGAACATTGGGTCTGTATATGGTAATCTTGTAAGCTGAGTTCCATAATAGGTTGCAGAATCCACCTCGGATCCATCCAATCTGAAATTTGACATCAAAAACCTCACATGGATGAGAACATTGGGTCTGTATATGGTAATCTTGCAAGCTGAGTTCCATAATATAGGTTGCAGAATCCACTCAAGATCCATCCAATATGATATTTGACATCAAAAACCTTACCTGGACGAGAACATTGGGTCTGTATATGGTAATCTTGCAAGCTGAGTTCCATAATAGGTTGCAGAATCCACCTTGAATCCATGCAATCTGATATTTGACATCAAAAACCTCACCTGGACGAGAACATTGGGTATGTATATGGTAATCTTGCAAGCTGAGTTCCATAATAGGTTGCAGAATCCACCACGGATCCATCCAATCTGATATTTGACATCAAAAACCTCACCTAGACGAGAACATTGGGTTTGTATATGGTAATCTTGCAAGCTGAGTTCCATATATAAGTTGCAGAATGCACCTCGGATCCATTCAATCTGATATTTGACATCAAAAACCTCACATGTACGAGAAAATTTGGTTTGTATATGGTAATCTTGCGAGTTGAGTTCCATAATAGGTTGCAGAATCCACTCAGGATCCATCCAATCTGATATTTGACATCAAAAATCTCACCTGGACGAGAACATTGGGTCTGTATATGGTAATCTTGCAAGTTGAGTTCCATAATAAGTTGCAGAATCATCCAATCTGATATTTAACATTTCAAACCTCACCTGGACAAGAACATTGGGTCTGTATATGGTAATCTTGCAAGCTGAGTGTGCCTCGTTTTGCTTCCGATTATGTGTTTGACCACAAATTTGACCAACTTGACCACATATTTGACCAACTTGACGACATATTTGACCAAATTTACCACAAATTTGACCAACTTTACCTCGATCCGGACGCCTTGGACTTAGATATTTTGATAGAAAAATCAAATCTCTCCTCAATTATTGTACTCTTCTATCTTGTCCGAAAGTTTTGGCTCTCAAATTTCGTTTCCCTCTCACTTTCCCAATATAATAACTCTTTTTGATATCCATTCCCTCACAAATTTGAAACCCTATCTAATTTCCCTCTCAAATTTCATTTCCCTCCTCTGACACAATAATTGCAGCTCTCCTCCTGTTTTATTAAAAGAGAGAGACGAAGAACTCAGACCTTTTTCCCATCTTTCACTGTATCTCATTCAATCTCAAGGTGTTTTCTTTGTGCCTTTTAGCTACGAATAGATTTATCAAAATTGTTTATTTTTCTCCTTTAGGGTTTCAATTTGTTTAATAGATCTGTATGAAGATCACTGGTATGTTTTAGATTTGTACTTTTCCCTTTAAAATTAGGTTTTTACTGGTTGTAATCTCAATAGATTTTAACAAGATATATATTTTTGATTTTTTGTTGTTGTTATTTACTGCTTAACATCCATACTGTTTACTGCTTAGCATCCATTTGTATTGTCTTTCAATAGATTTCTGCTTCACATTTAAGATTTACTGATTTTTAGTGGTTTGCATTATCTTTCAATAGTTTGTTCTAATCTATATTCTTTATATGCTGATGTTTACTGCTTTACATTCTTTTTTCTCTTGGATGTTGTAATCTCTTTCAATAGATTACAACCCAAATAAGGTTTATTCAACTGTAATCTCATTCATCAGATTGTTGCTCTAGATTTGTGGTTGTTTGGTTGTAATCTATTTCCCTTTTGTTTTGTATGCGGTTTGTTGTTACGGTTCCTATATGGATAGTATTGGTCCTGTGAATCTGTTTAAGCGTTTGAATAAATTCATTATTAGATAAAATCAACTTTGTCAAAATGAATTTATTCCAGCCCTTAGAGAGCCTTGCAGGATTAGTATACACCCACATCGATGTGAGTTGTATCCTTCGTCTAGGATTCTAGCCATTCCCATGAACACGATGCTGCTGCAGGTTTCCTTTTTAACCGCAGGTTTGTTTTGTCACCTATTACGATCTATTCAACAATGAGGTTTATATAAATGATTTGATTCCAAGTTGTTGAACATGAATTGCAGGATTGGCATACAACCACAAAAGCACTGGAAATTCATTTTTATGCCTAAAGATACAACACCCAACACAGAGTTATATTTCCCTATTGTTCTGTATGCGGTTTGTTGTGACGTTTCCTATATGGACAGTATTGGTCCTGTAAATCTGTTTAAGCGTTTGAATAAATTCATTAACTTTGTCAAATGAATTTATTCCAGCCCTTAGAGAGCCTTGCAGGATTAGTATACAACTACATCGATATGAGTTGTATCCTTCATCTGGGATTCTAGCCATTCCCATGAACACGATGCTGCTGCAGGTTTACAACATTGAAAGAACAAGATATTCATTTTTATGCCAGAAAAAACAACTCACCACAGAGAGTTCTCGTAGAGAAAACATATTACTGCATATCTTAATTTTCCGTGAACTCTGTATAGATGTGTTGTTTATTTTGGCACAAATCAAGCTCACCTTATTGAGATCGATGCCGCAAACCTGACAAGTAACCTCTTTAATTCCAATTGGTGAGTAAACTCTTAACACATTGTGGTTTCTTGTATTACTTATCATTCTTATGGTTTCTTTCCCTTAATGAAAATTGGTTGATTCTTACTACCCTTCCCTTTGTTTTGCCAGGATTCATTGTTGCGACTGGAAGCTGTGTAAGTGTGGCAAAAATTCATAGTTAACAAGTGCATATCTTGTAATGTATTTTTGCCACCACTTACATAGCCTTGCAGGACCAATGTACACTAAGATAAGAGATGTGGTAGTTTTCTAAAGATATGCTCGCATAGCCGTTATATGAGACACTGTTGATATGAAGGTGCAGGTTTCCTTTTCAATCTCAGGTTTGTTTACTTACCTATTATGACCTCTTCAAATATATGCTTTACATGAATCCTGCCAACAAGTGCAACTTACCACCATAGATTTTTCAGAGTGGATACGTATTAGTCGTTAGGTTTGCTGTAAATGAAAGAGATCGATGCAGCTAATCTGACAACTAATAAGTTTTCCTCTCTAATTCCATTGGTGACTAAACTCTTATGATAATTAGTTTCCCTTGTCATTATTTTATCCTGACTGAAATACTCACTTACTACCATTCTCTTATTGTTTTCTGAGGACTCATTGATTAGAAGACTTGAAGTTGGAGATGTGTTAGTGTGGCAGTACCATCTGAAGTGAAGAACAAGATAAGAGACTGTTGTCTATTCCTGCAAGGCTATTCAAGAGCTGGAATAAATGAAGTTGCTTCAAATGATTTTATTCCGAGCTCTTGAACAGGTCTTGTAGGAGAGGTATACAATAATGAAAGAACAAGATATTCATTTTTATGCCATAACAAACAACTCACCACAGCGAGTTTTCGTAGAGAAAACATAAGACTGTATATCTTAATTTTCCGCAAACCCGATGTAGGTGAGTTGTTTATTTTGGCACAAATCAAGCTCACCTTATGGAGATCGATGCTTAATACCAGACAAGTAACCCTCCTTAATTCCAGTTGGAGAGTAAACTCTTAACACATTAGAGTTTCTTGCATTACTTATCATTATTATGGTCTCTTTCACTTGATGAAAATTTGGTTGCAGGTTAGGCATACAACAACAAAAGATCAAGATGTTCATTTTTATGGCAGAAGAAACAACTCACCACATCGAGTATTTGTAGAGACATATTGCTTTTCCGAATACTCGATGCATATGCGTTGTTTCTCTTGGCACAAATAATGCTTACCTTATGGAGATTGATAATGCAGCAAGCCTGACAAGTAACCTAATTAATTCCAGTTGGTAAGTAAACTCTTAACACACTAAAGTTATGTGCATTACTTATCATTATTATGGTCTCCTCTAAATGAAAAATTTGGTTGATTCATACTACCATTCTCTTTGACTTTTTAGGATTCATTGATGCAAACACCTGAAGACCGTGTTGGCCTTGCAAAGCTGTACAAGTGAGGGATGAACTTGTAACCAAGATCAAGATTCTTGAATTAAGTTTATCCCTGCCCTTGTATTGCGTTGCAGGACATTGATATAGAAATATAATTAGAAATGTTGATGTGCAAGAATACCTTGACATGTGGACAAGTTAGAAGATATGAGACAGTGTTGGTCCTGCGAAGCTGTGGAAGTAGGACAACTGAGAAGTAACACATTCTCGTCTCTAATTCTTACGGTTAGTAAACTCTTACTACAACTTTTCAGACTTTTTCATATGAACCTTGTATGTGAATTGCCAGTTACAATTCTGTCAAATAAATATAAACTTTTGATACTTCGATTGTCAATGTTCAAATTATTATGACTGAATGGTATTCAACAATGAAAATGTATGAAATCCAGAATGACAATGCACATGTAGCTGAATGATTCTTCGTCTCTCCTGCGAACATTGTTCCTAATTTGATTGTCACTAATTTTATTATTTGCAGAAGTATCACATCCATAATAATCATGTAAAACGAAATGCCCAAATTACTGAATGAATCTTTTTCTCCTATGAGATCTGTTTCTAATTTTGGTTTCTGTTTCATTTATTGGTTTGACGGGATACTGGAATTGATGGCAAGAGCTGGTTAAGGCTACTATGATGTGAATGGACGACTTCTTTTGGCGGATGAACAACTTTTTTTAGCCAAGGTATATATAATGCAGAACAACACTTGCTTATATTTAGAAACTGCTGAAAAACACAACCATTGTCATTTGATTATAACCATATAGGGAACCATGTATTTTTTAGACTTAAGCAGTTCTTCCAATGTAAAGATGATACTCATATATACTTTACGTATGTGAATGATTGAGGAGTATGTATTCCAGAATAGTTGAATGAATGAATTCCTTATGCTGCTAGAATGAGAATGTATGTATTATGGAATGAGTTTGAATTCCAGAATAATTGAATGAATGAATTCCTTGTGCTAGCTGCTAGAATGAGAATGTATGTACTGTGGAATGAGATTGAATTATGGGTTTCAGATTCA
Source organism: Papaver armeniacum (assembly GCA_023531295.1). Lineage (NCBI taxonomy): Eukaryota > Viridiplantae > Streptophyta > Magnoliopsida > Ranunculales > Papaveraceae > Papaver > Papaver armeniacum. The sequence continues at coordinate 302,416 of JAJJWW010011758.1, read as the reverse complement.
GTATTGCAGGTTTAGAAATGAATTGCAATGCAGCTTCAGAAACTAATTGTATTGCAGCTTCAGAAATGGATTGCATAGCATTGCAGGGTCCAATTATTAGAGCTTATTTATAACAGTAAAAAGGTTTTTTTTTTTTTTTTTTGAAAACTATTTTTTTTTACCAACGTCGAATCAACATTATAAAATCTGTTAGTAATTAGCACACCTGGCAAATTCATTACTGTTACAATGAATTGTCAACGTCTAAAGCCATTAGTCTATATGTTACAAGCGATAGACACGTGGCAGACGGCAAACATTACAGTCAGTTGTTACGAGTCGAATCGTTACAGGAATCTGTTATATCCAAAATGTTACAATCAAGCATCAACGTATGAAGCCGTTACTTTAAACGTTAAAAACGATTGACACGTGTCGTACGGCAGCCGTTATACTGAGCTATCACGGTTGTGAATCGTTACAATAACAATTAGACCCAATCTGTTACAATCAACTAAACAACGATTACAATCGTTGATGTAGCTGTTACAAGGAAGGACAGGTGGCAACAAGTCAACCGTTACACACAAAGTCGCCGGTTACAGTATCTGTTACACCAAACTGTTACAATCTAACCGTTACGATCTGCACAATAACGGCTATCCGTTACAAAAAAATGACATCAGATAAATCTTGTGCTGACTAGATAACCGTTGGTGTATTTATTCCAACGAATGAAACCGTTATTTAATAACATTTTATTGTAACGAAATGAACCGTTGATAAAATATTGTAACACTAATAGTAACGGCACTTTTCCAACGTTTTTTTGACGTTACAATATATAGATACTAACGTTTTTTCAACATTACAAAATCCCTGATTTCGTGTAGTGTATACGACTTAGTCTCATTAGAAGATATAATAAAATAGACTTCTGGGTGGTAGATAAATTTTAGTCTCCACATACCTTTTGTTGATGAAGTTCCTCCAAGCTCCTTAGTAGATTTTCGTCTTCAGTTGGTGAACGTCGTGAAGTCTAAAGCTCAACTACGTACACATTCTATCCTAATCCGGGACATAGCTATATGTAGACTAGAAATCAAGTATATAGTTTTGATCAACTAAACTTGACAAACAAGCTTGAGATAACAATGTTTGCGAGTTCGACCGAGCAATGCTCTAACAGAGATGCTCGTGGATTGTCTGCTCATTTTCAATAAAACTAATCATGCAGTCACGCGATTATTTGCTCAGGTAAGGAAAATTTATCGACAAAAATTTAACGGTGTAACTGAATCTGAAGTGATCCAAACAACTATAGATCCTCAATTGAAGCTGAATGGCAGGAAACTCATGACAAACCTTTTCTTTACGAAGCTTGTTTCAATATCCTTAAAGATGGTCCATCTCAATCACATTTTTACCGCACCCGAATGGATTTCCCTCTCTTTACTATGGAATAAGATGTGACTCTTATTCGATGTTGCCTACATATTGTAACGAGAAATATGACCACTGACTATTTCTGGGAAAGGGTGTGTCAAAGGTTTGTAGCATTGCGAAATGAACATTTAAGAAATAACAAGAGCCTTAAACTAAGATTTTCATTCATTAATAAGGATATCAGACGTTATAAAGAAGTTTTGGGGATGGTTCACGATGATAATCCTGGATTGTTCAATGAAGAACTAGTAAGTATCTTAATACCTTTGTCCTTATTAAGAATGATTCCATTATAGTTTAACTAAAACCATATTAACTAACTTGTTATTTATTTATTTTCCAAGAAACCATGGCCCAGACCCATATTGTTGAAGAAAACGAAAGAAAGTTTGAGCATTTTGAATGCTACGAACTATATAAACTTTATGTGCCTGAATTTGATGTAGTTTGATGTTATTGTTGCCGTTATGAAATCAAGTTAATTTATATGGTAGTCTAAATGTAATAAGTATCGCTTAATATAAAATAAAAGTCTAATTCAAGGTCTAAATATTTTTATTAATTAATATTGCTGCCACTTCTTTTACAAGATATATGCTTATAGAATAATAAGAACTTAAATATTGACATCAATAAAAATTAGTACAATCTTTGGCCTCCTAGTTTTCTTCATTTGACATATGATAAGCATGTAAATGCTATATTTTATACCCATATTTATATTAGCTAGGATACAATATTTTAGTTACTAATGCTATTTTAGTGCTTTTGTAGAAAGTACAAGTGAATTCGATCATCCAACGAATAAACAGCAAAATGTGAGACTTATTGGTGTTTGCGACGAAAATGGCAAATTGCGGTTGGCCTGGTATCTCCATGTATCAGCAACCACAATGATCAAATATGCTGGCCTGGTATTTCTATATATCAGCAGCACTTATTATGCTGGCCTGGTATTTTTATATATCATCAGCACTTATTATGCTGGCCTGGTATTTTTATATATCAGCAGCACTTATTATGCTGGCCCGGTATCTCCATATATCAGCAGCAATGAAATGGGCTGGTCTGGTATTTCTATATATCAGCAGCCGGGTTGGCCTGGTATTTCTATATATCAGTAGCCGGGTTGGCCTGGTATCTCCATGTATCAGCAACCACAATGCTAAAACGGTGTTGGCGTAAATTTACGTATAACATGAACAAAATTGAGTTTCCAAAGGTATCCGCATTAATTCTTGAAGCACCTTCTACACTTCCAAATTCAATATCCAAGATTGTTTCCTTAGTGGCACACCTCCATCGGGTAATGACATGCAGAAGAAAAATATATGGGGATAATTAATTGGTGTTAATTTATTAATGACAGAATATTGTGATTGTCAAGAGGGAATCAATATTCAATGTGAAAAGATTTTGCAAGATGGTGTATGGCATGACAATATATTCATGAAGTATTATGGGATCCATATGCATGCAACTCTCACTCGGAAAAGGAAAGAAAATAAAGTAATGAAGTAATATTATTTTACTTACCATTATTAGTGGGAGTGAATTATATTAAACGTGGGCATGAGATTGTGAACATGGATTTTGGTTGGTGGTTAAAGATACATGCAAGGGAGATTAATTGTGATTGGAGAAAGAATTATACTTCTTACTTTAATTATTCACATGCAAAAAAATTGATAAGGAAAGAATATGTTATTCTCGTGAAGACTTTAATATGTGTGAAGTAGAGGAACCGGAGAGGGGGAAGCAGTGACGAACCAATGAAGGGGCGGCTACGGCCGTTTAGGGAGAAGAGGGTTTTGCTGTTTTGATTTCCTTTTCTCATGATTTGCTAGATTGTTTTTTAGGGTTTAGGTAGAAATCAATTAATTATGAAGACTCTACATTGATATATGCTTAATAATGATTTGATTGATTAATAGTTTTTCTTCACATAGCTTGGTATTTAATTGCTCATGTCATTTTCTTGATTATTTATGCTTTTGAATTGATATTTCGTGCTTCGGTTAAATCCCTAGACGTGGTATGCAAGGATAGATAGGTAATGCTTTAAAATCACTACCCATGAAGCGAAGGAAACTAGAGCGGAGAAACAGTAATTTGAAAATGCATGGAATATATTCTTAAAGATTAGTAGAGTTTGAGTAATTAATTGGTGGAAACCGAAAATCCTAATAACCCATTCTCATTTGTTTATCATTAGAATTATTATTATTTCATTTTGTTCCAAATTTCTGAAAAAATTGCTAAAACATCATCTTGTCGATTGGTTAGTAGTAGTATTTCACACTCCTCGTGGGAACGACCCGCATTTGCTATCGATACTACAATTGACCCGTGCACTTGCGGATATAACTAGGTTTTATTTAATCATTAATTTGGTCATATAAAATCTACATCAAGTTTTTGGCGCCGCTGCCGGGGAGTGGTTGCATAATACACTCTGACTGATATCAATTTTTGTATATAGCTTATTTTTATTTTATTTTGTATATAATTTATTTTTCTCTTTCTTTTAGATTTCTTTTAGTTCTTTTTACCCAGTTCGTTTGAATATTTTTTTCAGGTACCTTAGCCTGAAGTGCGAGCTAAAAGAAAGTATGTACTCGCAAGGTTTTTGCAAGAACCACTTGGAGGATCCATTAGAGGTTTGCTTAGCTCATTTTGGGTATGATTTTGATGATGATAGTGTTATTTGTGAAGTCAATGCTTTGTTAGACTCCACACCACTGCTAGACACTAATAAATGGAAGCCCAAACTAGAACCTCTAGCTATGCCCTCAGTCAAGAAAGTTCCGACCATGACCTTTAAGCCATTAAGTTCTGAATTTTTTCGTCTTGATGATATTAATAATGAAACCGTTTTAGATGATAATGGGTCTATGAGTCGCTATATTATTCCACCTTTGAGCTCTTGTTTTGCGGATGAATTTGAACCAAAGATTAGCCATGAAGTTATTTCTGCTGACTTAGAGCCAGATTTAGGACGAGCACCTCAACAAGAAGCTGTTGAAATTTTTTTACCTCTTTGTGTGAATGAATTACTTATCCCGAAAATGCATGGCTTGATTAATAAGGATTGTTATTTATGGGGAATGGATTCACATATATCTTTGGATGATTATAGTTGCTGCAGGTGCATATTTTCAGCAAAACTGGTTAGTTGGGTTGATGGTAGGCCTGGAAGATGTATATAAATTTATGGCCTACGGGTTATACCGCAAGTGCACGGCGTCTATCGGAGACGCGGCAAGTACGGGTCGATCCACAGAGACAAGGGTGTGCTTAAGTGATCTAAGGCTTGCTACTTAACTGAGTTTCAAGTGAGTATGAGTGACAACAGGTGATAATATAGATATTTTTGTGCCAATACGGCTGATTTTTAGTGAAGAGAACCTAAACTAAGGTAAGCAGTGACAAAAGGGTGCTTGGGTCTTCATTCCACCACTTGGTTCCTAGTATGTGTTCAACTAGATTGAGTTTTCTTGTTCCTATGGTAGACAAGTGAGGTGTGTCAATTCCATCACCTAGCTAAGGAGTTTCACCTTGTGATCCTTCAATATCACCAAATTACTAACCCCGAGCACCGGTTGTCTAATTAAGCACAACCGAGTCAAGGGAATTAGCATTAGGGCCTAAGGATTGAGCTGCAATACAACAACACAGGTTGTAGTCTAACTACAATGGATCTATTTAAAGTATCCATTGTGAGAGTAAAGTGTTGGGTATTAAGATTGAAGTTATCTCTAAATTTAAGCACTCAAGACAACACAAACTGAGTTGAATTCATACATGGAATTAGGGTTTCATGAAACCCTAGCAAACTAAATTAAAACTGAAAGATACAGAAATTAAATCTAATTGACAGCACTGGCTAATCCAGGCGTAACTATTACACACAAAACTCATTGTTATTTATACATGCCACTCAAAACAGTACCAAACCCTAATTTGATTTCAAAACATAAAATAAACATCAAATAGATCGTACCCAATCTCACCCATACTCAATCTCGGTTGTTGGCTCTACTCATGCTTCTCGACCTCTCGAATCGGTTGCTTACACATAACCTAACCCTAGTTCCATTTATCTCTTTCATAGCCTCTAGAGTTGTTGAGAGAGGCTAGGAAAGGATAAATACAACTAGAGGTGACGAAGATGGAATGGTACATTGCGGCTCTGTCAGAGGAAGGAGATGGTGGTGTCGGAGGTGGTGTTGCAGAGGGTTTGGTCGGGGAATGGGGGTGGAGTTGCTCTGCAACTGATGGAGACGAGAGAAGAGAAGAAAGAGAAAGAAAGAGAAGAGAATGGGGTAGTCGACTAGGGTATAGGGTATGGGTCGTTTTGTTGTGGGGCGGAGACATCAAGAATTGATGGGACTGGCCTAGCGAGCGTAGGATGAAGCTGGTGCGATCTGAACGGTCGAGGATGGTAAGCGGTTTTGGAGCAATCTGGTGTTGCACGGAGCATCAAGAGATGATGTATAGTGATGGAGCGACCGTAGGATGCAGGCTGGAGATATCCGGACGGCTCGTGGTGGACGGGCCCGGATCCGGGTCGCGGGTTGGGTCTAGCTCAAGCCCATGTCTTGAGATGAGTTGCTACTTGTTGGGTTGCAACTGTTGCGCGCGGGCTTCGGCTTTCTGCTCCTTAGATGCTCGACTCCAATTCTTCGCTCTTTTGCTCCTCGGTTTCTCCGACCTTTATTTATTACCTAAAAACACAAAATTAATTAATATAAATATTTATTCTTGAAAACAAGGAAAACACGAGAATGCTGGGATAATATCTCGATTTCTAAAGCGCAAAAGATGAGTAAAATGCCAATAAAAAGGTGTATAAATATGCACTATTTGGCACTCATCAAATACCCCCAAACCTGAATTTTACTTGTCCTCAAGTGAAATGAAATTAGGAAATCCTAACTATACCCCCCGTCGCGCAGTCTCTCGAATGCATTTAGCGTATGCACTAAGCCTTTAAACCCCTAGGTGTCCCTAGTGGACGAGTTGTAGTCTCGTGAGGGTTTACAAGAGGTGTACCCACAAAACCTTCTCCAACTTCGAGTGTAAAGAGTCTCAAGCCTCCAAAAGCTATGAGGACATAGAGTTTCTGCATGCTAGTAATTAGTTAGAACTATCGAAGAACGCATTCTCATCCTTAAGTCTTTGAGCGAGAAGTAACCATACCATATGAAAGAATTCGGATTCGATTGTGATCATAAGTCTCAACTTCTGCCTCACCATTAGGGTTTTATGATAATTGCACTCAAAAGGATCGCTTTTTTAGTCTCTCATGTGTGCATGCAGGAATAAAGAGAGAAATCCTGCACACGTTGTAGGTAAGAAGGATAACCTTCCGAAATAAAATCTGGAGACTCCACAAAAGTGTGGACAAAAAGAATCTTTTTCTGATGATCTCTAAGGAAGGAAATCAACCATTAGCAAGGGTGGGAGTACTCACTACCTTTTCACCCGATCGGCAATTAATATCACTCTCTCATAAGAAACCATAGAAACGTCTTCAATCTTCGGTCTTCGGTCTTCAAATGTTGATGACGAACTTCTAAACTTCACAAAACTTGACAATTTTTAACTTTTCTACTCAAATTCCTTGTTGTTTGGATTTTTTCTTTTTGAACTCTTCTTTACCATGGTGGTAGCAAAAATAAGAAAATAAACTACAATATTTTTTTGACTTTTGATTTTTTTTTTTTTTTTTTTTTTTTTTTTGATTTTTTTTTTTTTTTTTTTTTTTTTAGTTACAAAAAGTGAAAATAAAAATACAAATAATGACACAACTAACTCCATGGACAAAGGACTTTATCACTTAATTTTTTCCACAACTTGTATTGTCTTGATTTTATAAATTTTATTAATTCTCATACTATTTTCTTTTCGTTTTCTTTGTTGCACATAAACCTTGGACTATCTCAACTTTTCTTTCAATATTCGATTACGCTCCGGTTCTTTTGATGATGTGTTTCTATGGGTCTTGCTGATTGAGAGAGAGAGTGATGCTAACTACAAATCGGTATTTAGAAGGAGTTTTCATCTTTAGACGTCACCCTCATGATTGACAAAAACTAGCACTCAAGAGATCAAAAGTAGTGCTGAAATTGGTGCGAAGTTGGGTAGCTCACCATTCCTACCCGGAATTTACGTACGGTGACACACACTCTAACAGCTTTTCTAGAAAGTTGCAAAAATTTGAAGGTTGGTGCCTCACTTGATGTAAAATGGGTAGTCTCCACTATGGGTGATCACAATTCTACTACCGAATATCTAAACAGCACCTAATTCGCCCTCCGGTATGGTTAAATCCAACTTTAACGCTCTAATCAACTAAGGAACCCGATTGCGTTTTCCGGTACTTCCAAGTTCTGTTATTTCGGTCAGAATCTCTATGTAAACATAGCTAAAAGCATGCTAGTGACTCTAAAATCTCTAAAAGTTGGAGGTTTTTACAAAAAGAGTTTTTGAATTTTTTTTTTTTTTTTTTTTTTTTTAAATAAAAGGTAAAATAAAAGACTAAAAACTCTAAATGCAAAAATATGCAAATGCACCCCCAAACCTAAATCAAACATTGTCCTCAATGTGTCTTCATATAGAAAAATTTAAACAAATCACATACCGAGAGAACTATGCTGATAAGAGAAAAGGGAAGAGATTACCGGATGTCGGCAGGAGCAAGGTTGAGCTTCATTCGTCAAGGCAAAATCCAACATTCTCAGTGGTGATTATATCGGATTAGCACAAAAAAAAAATGCACAAGAAGACTCAACCGATTCAAGAAAGAAAGAAAAAAAAAAAAAAAAAAAAAATAACAAGTCCTACAAAAATTTACTAACAAATAAAGAGTTGAGGGTCAACCCAATAGAAAATATGTACAAACATTAACAAATATAACATGAAAATGGGCTTTGGTTTATGTGGGAATTTGGTTTATTGGGCTTTGGTTTGTTTGGGATTCATTTTGGTTTTTATGGGATTAGTTTTGTTGGGAAAGTTTGGTTTATTTGGGAGGCCCAGGTTGCTGTGGGCTCAATTTGGTTTGTTTGGGATTTGCTGTTTGAAGCCCAGGATTTGTGAACTGCACAGCCCAGATGTCTAGCTTATGTGGGCTGAAGGTTGTGTGGTTGCAGCCCAAGTGGTTGTGCAAAGCCTAGGTTGAGTTAGCCCAGTGAAGGTGTTCACCCCAACAGTTAAATGGCCCAGATTGGTTGCACAGCCCAGCTTTGATTGTGGGCTCAGGTTATGCAGAGTGCAAGCCCAGTATTTGGGCTTCAACCTATGCAGCCCAGTGGTAAGGTAGGTTCAGTTATAAGCTCAAGTGCACAGCCCAATATTTGGGCTTCCACCTATGCAGCCCAGTTTGCGCGGATTGCACGACTCTTGATTGAGCGAGTCCAACAGTGGGAAAGTAGGCCTGTGCAGATTGCAAATTAGCAACCCAGTTGGTTGCAAGTGCAGAGTTGCACAGAGTAGCTTAGGCACAGATTTGTGTGCACAGCTTCTCAAATATGTCACAGCTTCAGCTGGTTGGTTTGTGTTCAGCTGAATGTATTTCGATTGCAAGGGTTTATGTGCTCAAAACACACGAGCCATACAAAGACAATTTGGTTTCTCAGGATACACAAATTGAAAGCAACATAGCTTGGGTCTCAGGATTGCTATTCACACTCACAGCTACAGGGGCTGGAGAATGCTCACAGCACAGCACAAGATGTGTAGGGCAGGTTTAAAATGTGCACAGAGCTACAGCCAAGGCAATACAGACTTGCAGCTTCAGGGGGCTAGCAAGATTGTAAGTGGCTCAGGCCTGAGTGCACAGTTTGTGCATAGATCAAGAAAGTAACAGGTTGAGCTATGCTACCAGTTTATGCTCAGTTTATGCTACCAGGTTGGCAAAGTTACACAAATTACAGGGCTTATATTCAGTTCATCACAATGCGCAAGTTCAGCGGGGTCATGCACAGGGTTGCAGCTTAATTGGTTCTCCAAGGTGCGGCCAACTCACGGCTTTCGGGAGGCGGGGTTTGGAGCACAGGGCAATGAAATTTAGCTAAGGGTCTCAGCACGGAACACCCAATCGTGGAATTCGGGTAAAGAGAATTGCTCAAGCATCACGAAATGTTCGGGCGATTAGGTTGATAGACAATTAGTGATTATTGCTCGTGAGGTTAGCTAATTTTGTCTTGTGAACAGGGCCCCAGAACTCAACATAACACAGGTTAACACCGATATGCGGCTATCCTCAGTTTGGAGCATGCAAAAGGTGAGCTCAGCTCACAGCTCACTACAGCTCAAATCACAGCTTCAGGGTTGACAAAGGTTATGCGGCTACACTAACCTAGGCTAACCGGGCAAAGACAAGCTCAACAAATTCGGGGGCTGGAGTCAGTGCACAATCACAGCTGAACTACGACTCAATTCACCCAAAACACAGATTTCATGTATATTTGGCACAAGAATCGAATTATCGGGCAAGCAAGGTGGTTACTCGTCATGCAATGCAATGGGTCTATCAGGCATTCATGGGATGGTTATAGCTCAAACTCACGAGCTAGTTCACACAAGCTTATGCTCAGGTCGTCAACAGAGTCTCTACAAGGTTTGCAGCTGAGGCTCAACTGACTTCGGGGGTGGAGCTCGAGTGTTATATTTAGTTGTGTCTCAATTGTTCACACTTGACTCAACAGGTCACAACAAGGCGCACAAACAAGTATGCGCATTTACTTTCAATCAAATGCGCTCAAAGAGGTATCTAGTTTCACACCTCAAGTAATACCCAAATACAAGTCTAAAGCTCAGACATATTCATGCGGGCATAGAGTATACGAAGCTTTGAAAAGACCAACCATTTGTGGCCAGAAATGGCTGTGTTGCTCTGCTATGCCCACCTCCCCTTTCTTTGGTTGCTCAACAGCTGAGCTGCTCAAGAGCTCACCCGCGCAGTAAGCACAGCAAGTTCCTCCATTCATGCACCTTGGGTTGGCTCAGAGTTACCACTTGCACAAAGAAACACGATTGGGTGCACAATTGCACTTTGCTCAACAGCTCACGGGTGCCTGTAGGCTCAAAGGAGGGTTCAGTTCTCAATAATGCACAGCTCAAGACACAAAAAGGTGCACAAATGCACAGCTGCACTGAGTTAAATGGACTGACAGGGAATGAGAATTCCTCCAATGCAAGATGCTACAATTTGTGAAAGCTATATTACTACAGAGCTACAGATGCAATGAGGAATTAGGTGAGAGTGCAGCTAATGCAAGTGCTAAAAAAAAATTATCTAGAATGCCATGGTGAAGTTACAATATGCTAAGTTATACTATAAAACTAAGACAGCTAATAAGAACTATGATGCAAACTACAATGCAATGACAAGTTTATACTAGAATTTCTTAAATGACAAATGCAGTTTACAAAAATTAACTAAGTTATATTAATCACAGATCTGAATAACTAAGTAAAATGGATATGTACGGGGAGAAAATCAGTAAAGCAAGCAATTGAACAACGGGGCACGCGCCAAGTCCCAAGAATGGCGCCAAAAACTTGGTAGGCCTGGAAGATGTATATAAATTTATGGCCTACGGGTTATACCGCAAGTGCACGGCGTCTATCGGAGACGCGGCAAGTACGGGTCGATCCACAGAGACAAGGGTGTGCTTAAGTGATCTAAGGCTTGCTACTTAACTGAGTTTCAAGTGAGTATGAGTGACAACAGGTGATAATATAGATATTTTTGTGCCAATACGGCTGATTTTTAGTGAAGAGAACCTAAACTAAGGTAAGCAGTGACAAAAGGGTGCTTGGGTCTTCATTCCACCACTTGGTTCCTAGTATGTGTTCAACTAGATTGAGTTTTCTTGTTCCTATGGTAGACAAGTGAGGTGTGTCAATTCCATCACCTAGCTAAGGAGTTTCACCTTGTGATCCTTCAATATCAAATTAAATTACTAACCCGAGCACCTGTTTGTCTAATTAAGCACAACCAGTCAAGGGAATTAGCATTAGGGCCTAAGGATTGAGCTGCAATACAACAACACAGTTGTAGTCTAACTACAATGGATCTATTTAAAGTATCCATTGTGAGAGTAAAGTGTTGGGTATTAAGATTGAAGTTATCTCTAAATTTAAGCACTCAAGACAACACAAATCGAGTTGAATTCATACATGGAATTAGGGTTTCATGAAACCCTAGCAAACTAAATTAAAACCGAAAGATACGTAAATTAAATCTAATTGACAAGACTGGCTAATCCAGCGTAACTATTACACACAAAACTCATTGTTATTTATACATGCCACTCAAAACGAGACCAAACCTAATTTGATTTCAAAACATAAAATAAACATAAAATAGATCGTACCCAATCTCACCCATACTCTGAATCTCGGTTGTTGGCTCTACTCATGCTTCTCTGACCTATGAATCGGTTGCTTACACATAACGCTAACCCTAGTTCCATTTATCTCTTTCATAGCCTCTAGAGTTGTTGAGAGAGGCTAGGAAAGGGATAAATACAACTAGAGGTGACGAAGATGGAATGGCTGTCATTGCGGCTCTCATCGAGGAAGGAGATGGTGGTGTCGGAGGTGGTGTTGCAGAGGGTTTGGTCGGGGAATGGGGGTGGAGTTGCTCTGCAACTGATGGAGACGAGAGAAGAGAAGAAAGAGAAAGAAAGAGAAGAGAATGGGGTAGTCGACTAGGGTATAGGGTATGGGTCGTTTTGTTGTGGGGCGGAGACATCAAGAATTGATGAGACTGGCCTAGCGAGCGTAGGATGAAGCTGGTGCGGTCTGAACGGTCGAGGATGGTAAGCGGTTTTGGAGCAATCTGGTGTTGCACGGAGCATCAAGAGATGATGTATAGTGATGGAGCGACCGTAGGATGCAGCTGGGAGAGATCTGGACGGCTCGTGGTGGACGGGCCTGGATCCGGGTCGCGGGTTGGGTCTAGCTCAAGCCCATGTCTTGAGATGAGTTGCTACTTGTTGGGTTGCAACTGTTGCGCGCGGGCTTCGGCTTTCTGCTCCTTAGATGCTCGACTCCAATTCTTCGCTCTTTTGCTCCTCAGTTTCTCCGACCTTTATTTATTACCTAAAAACACAAAATTAATTAATATAAATATTTATTCTTGAAAACAAGGAAAACACAGAATCTGGGATAATATCTGATTTCTAAGCGCAAAAGATGAGTAAAATGCCAATAAAAAGGTGTATAAATATGCACTATTTGGCACTCATCAGTTGATCCCCAACTTTTCAGACTCTATATATATGATTTGCAGTGTACTTTGGGGTACCAACCTCACCTTGTTTGAGAACATGCTACTGGAAAACAGGGAAACAAATACATTTCGTTTCATGGGAGTCAACCCATCAGATTTGTTCCCTCTACTCTATCTCTTATTTTCTTTTTGTTTATTTTTTCATTTCCCATCTTAATTTCTACGTTGGATGACTCAATTACATTGAGGACAATGTAATGTTTAAGTGTGGGGGAGTGGGTAATTTTCCATATTTTTGCAGATTTTCACTTTTCTTAGGAATATATATAAAAAAAAAATTGCATAATATCTCTGTTTTGCTCGAGGACTAGCAAAATATAAGCGTGGGGGTGTTGATAAGCATGTAAATGCTACATTTTATACCCATATTTATATTAGCTAGGATACAATATTTTAGTTACTAATACTATTTTAGTGCTTTTGTAGAAAGTACAAGTGAATTCGATCATCCAACGAATAAATAGCAAAATGTGAGACTTATTGGTGTTTGCGACGAAAATGGCAAATTGTGGTTGGCCTGGTATCTCCATGTATCATCAATTATCAAATATGCTGGCCTGGTATTTTTATATATCAGCAGCACTTATTATGCTGGCCTGGTATTCTTATATATCATCAGCACTTATTATGCTGGCCTGGTATTTTTATATATCAGCAGCACTTATTATGCTGGCCTGGTATCTCCATATATCAGCAGCAATGAAATGGGCTGGTCTGGTATTTCTATATATCAGCAGCCGGGTTGGCCTGGTATTTCTATATATCAGTAGCCGGGTTGGCCTGGTATCTCCATGTATCAGCAACCACAATGCTAAAACGGTGTTGGCGTAAATTTACGTATAGCATGAACAAAATTGAGTTTCAAAGGTATCCGCATTAATTCTTGAAGCACCTTCTACACTTCCAAATTCAATATCCAAGATTGTTTCCTTAGTGGCACACCTCCATCGGGTAATGACATGCAGAAGAAAAATATATGGGGATAATTAATTGGTGTTAATTTATTAATGACAGAATATTGTGATTGTCAAGAGGGAATCAATATTCAATGTGAAAAGATTTTGCAAGATGGTGTATGGCATGACAATATATTCATGAAGTATTATGGGATCCATATGCATGCAACTCTCACTCGGAAAAGGAAAGAAAATAAAGTAATGAAGTAATATTATTTTACTTACCATTATTAGTGGGAGTGAATTATATTAAACGTGGGCATGAGATTGTGAACATGCATTTTGGTTGGTGGTTAAAGATACATGCAAGGGAGATTAATTGTGATTGGAGAAAGAATTATACTTCTTACTTTAATTATTCACATGCAAAAAAATTGATAAGGAAAGAATATGTTATTCTCGTGTAGACTTTAATATGTGTGAAGTAGAGGAACCAGAGGGGGAAGCAGTGACGAACCAAGGAAGGGGCGGCTACGGCCGTTTAGGGAGAAGAGGGTTTTGCTGTTTTGATTTCCTTTTCTCATGATTTGCTAGATTGTTTGTTAGGGTTTAGGTAGAAATCAATTAATTATGAAGACTCTACATTGATATATGCTTAATAATGATTTGATTGATTAATAGTTTTTCTTCACATAGCTTGGTATTTAATTGCTCATGTCATTTTCTTGATTATTTATGCTTTTGAATTGATATTTCGTGCTTCGGTTAAATCTCTAGACGTGGTATGCAAGGATAGATAGGTAATGCTTTTAAATCACTACCCATGAAGCGAAGGAAACTAGAGCGGAGAAACAGTAATTTGAAAATGCATGGAATATATTCTTAAAGATTAGTAGAGTTTGAGTAATTAATTGGTGGAAACCGAAAATCCTAATAACCCATTCTCATTTGTTTATCATTAGAATTATTATTATTTCATTTTGTTCCAAATTTCTGAAAAAATTGCTAAAACATCATCTTGTCGATTGGTTACTTTTGATATTAGTTAGTAGTAGTATTTCACACTCCTCGTGGGAACGACCCGCATTTGCTATCGATACTACAATTGACCCGTGCACTTGCGGATATAACTAGGTTTTATTTAATCATTAATTTGGTCATATAAAATCTACATCAACATATCTTCCATTCAACGCACTCGTGAACTGTTTCTCCTATGTTTTTGAAACTTTGGTTGTTAACTTCCAAAACTAGAGTTTTTCTTTGCCTTTTAACAGGATATTTTTCTGAATTAACTTCTAAAACTTGGACATCTCCTTCCTTTTTACCATTTTCATTTTTTTTCTAAAATTATCATATATCTTATTTACGGCAGCCTCAAGTTTGGCTTCACGAAAAAGAAAAATAACCTTTTTAGACATTTCAAGAGAAAGATTTATAGTAGAAAAAATTCAAGAAAAGGTTAAATTTTGGTGTGAGTTGAATGTGGATGGATTAATTATTTACAGGAGGAAGAAAGTAGCCGTTGTAAATCCAACCGCTGTCGGATCATTATGGGGCGGTCGTCCCATAATGATACCGTGGGAATTATATAATTGCCCTCAATTTTGACAGGCTACACAACTACCCTTATCCTACAATAAAAATACCCCTCTCCATCCAAAGCCCATCAGGGTCCATTAAAGATTATGCAACATTACAAATCTACCCTCATATTGATTATGTTTTTAAAGAAAAACGGTTTTCATTTTCAGATAACTTTTCATCTTCATCGTCTCTGCCTCAACTCCAGCGCCACCTCCACTTATCCCGCCACCAGTTCTATCATCACCTCTTATACTTCCCCCAAATCCACCACCACCACCAGTTCTATCACCACCACCTCCTAAACAATCTATGTAGATCGATGAATCAACGAGAACTTCTGCAACTACTGGTAGGCCTTGAAATGGTTTCTATTTAGCCTACTTGTGATAACCGCAAGTGCACGGTGTCGACTATGCAGCACTGAGCAAATACGGGTCGATCCCACAAGGACTTGTGGTGCTATAGTTGATCTCTGGCTTCCTAAACTGAATTTCTAAGATGATATGTAACACAATATTGGTTTTGTCGAAGCGACTGAGGTTGAAGATGTGATTCTAAACTAAGGTAAGAAATAAGTGTAACCAAATGGAAGCTACCAGGGTGATTGTTTCCACCACAATCTCTTATGCTAAGTTAATGCAACCTAAGCTATGTTCTTGAGCTTTCCATGAAAGTCTAAAATTGATGTTTGTAAAATGATTTTGCTAATCAACCCCTAGTATGAGTGGTCTTCTTACAAGATGTGACTCATCACAAAGCTTCTTAGCTCCACAATTAACTACTAATCCTAGCATATTATACACAACAAGAACAAAACCTAAGATAAACATGTTTAACATGAAATCAGGGGTTTCATCAATACCCTGGTAATTTGAATTAAAACATAATTAACAAATACAACACAAATAACAACTAAAGTGGTGCTCTGCTGCCTGAGCATGAAGTTTTTCGCACACCCCTCAATTCTATTTATACATGCACAAAATTCCCAAAACATCAAACCCTAATTTTACTTTAAAATAGAATTTAAATGGAAAACACTCTCACCCACGTCTTTGAATCGCTTCTCCCTTCTGTCAATTCGTCTTCAGAGCTCCATGCTGGGGTTGTTGGTCGAGAACCCTAGTTCTAGTTTTCTCTAAGTTAGCTTCTAGGGTTGGAGAAGCTAAGAGAGAGAAAACCTAGACCTAGAGAGGTGGTGCGGCTGTTGCAGGGAAGGTTGGTGGTGATGGTGTCAGTGTATGGAGTTGGAAGTGAAGAAGGTGGCTGAGCAGAGGGTTTGGTCGGGGAGAGGGGGAGAAGATGGTTCTTCTCTGCAGAGAAGAAAGAAAAGATGGAGAAGAGAAATGAAGTAGGTCGACTAGGGTATAGGGTTAGGGAACTTCGTTGTGAAGCGGGCACATCAAGTGCTGATGGAACGGGCTGAGCGAGCGTAGGATGTAGCGAGTGAAGATCTTAACGGCTCGGGATGAGCGGGTTCGGATCCGGGTCATTGGTAGATCTAGCCCATGTCTTCCTTGTTGGGTTGCAACTGATTCGCGCGCGGGCTTTGGCTATCTGCTCCATAGATGCTCGTCTTCAATTCTTTATGCTCTTTGGCTCCTCAATTTCTCCGAGCTTTATTTATTACCTAAAAACACAAAATTAATTAATACAAATATTTATTCTTGAAAACAAAGAAAACACGAATCTGGGATAATATCTGATTTCTAACACAAAAGATGAGTTAAATGCCAATAAATAGATGTAGAAATATGCAATATTTGGCACTCATCAAATACCCCCAAACCTGAATTTTACTTGTCCTCAAGTGAAACAAAATTAAGAAATCCTAACTATACCCCTGTCGCAGTCTCTCGAATGCATTTAGCGTATGCACTAAGCCTTTAAACCCCCTAGGTGTCCCTAGTGGACGAGTTGTAGTCTCGTGAGGGTTTACCAGAGGTGTACCCACAAAACCTTCTCCAACTTCAGAATGTAAAAGAGTCTCAAGCATCCAAGGAGCTATGAGGACATAGAGTATCTGCATGCTAGTAACAGAAGTTAGAACTACCAAAGAACGCATTCTCATCCTTAAGTCTTTGAGCGAGAAGTAACCATACCATATGAAAGAATTCGGATTCGATTGTGATCATAAGCCTCGACTTCGCCTCACTAATAGGGTTTTATGATAATTGCACTCAAAAAGATCGCTTTTTTAGTCTCTCATGTGTGCAGGCAGGAGTAAAGAGAGAAATCCTGCACACGTTGTAGGTAAGAAGGATAACCTTCCGAAATAAAATCTGGAGACTCCACAGAAGTGTGGACAAAAGAATCTTTTTCTGATGATCTCTAAGAAAGGAAAATCAACCATTAGCAAGGATGGGAGTACTCACTTACCTTCTCACCCGATCGGCAATTAATATCACTCTCTCATAAGAACCATAAAAACGTCTTCAATCTTCGGTCTTCAACTGTTGATGACGAACTTCTGAACTTTACAAAAACTTGATTTTTTTATTTATTTATTTATTTATTTTTTTTTTTTTTTTTTAAGTTACAATAAAACGATAAAACTCAATTTTTCACAAACTTCATTAATTCTCATCCTATTTTCTTTTCTTTTCTTTGTTGCATATAAACCTTGGACTATATCAACTTTTCTTTCAATATTCTGATGCTGCTCCGTTTGTTGACGATGATGTGTTTCTATGGGTCTGTTGATTGAGAGAGAGAGTGATGCTAACTGCAAATCGATATTTAGAAGGAGTTTTCATCTCTAGACGTCACCCTCATGATTGACAAAAACTAGCACTCAAGAGATCAAAAGTAGTGCTGAAAGTGGTACGAAGTTGGGTAGCTCACCATTCCTACCTGGAATTGATGTACGGTGACACACACTCTAACAGCTTTTCTATAAAGTTGCAAAAAATTGAAGGTTGGTGCCTCACTTGATGTAAAATGGGTAGTCTCCACTATGGGTGATCACAATTCTACTACCGAATATCTAAACAAAGACCTAATTTGCTCTCCCAGTATGGTTAAATCCAATTTTAACGCTCTAATCAACTAAGAAACCCGATTGTGTTCTCCTAAGTTACTTCCAACTTCATTATTTCGGTCGATTCTCTATGTAAACATAGCTAGAAGCATGCTAGTGACTCTAAAATCTCTAAAAGTTGGAGGTTTTTATGCCAGTATTTACAAAAGAGTTTTGATTTTTTTTTTTTTTTTTTTTTTTTTTTTTTTTTTTTGAAAGTAAAAGATTAAAAAGACTAAAAACTCTATATGCAAATGCAAATGCACCCCCAAACCTAAATCAAACATTGTCCTCAATGTGTAGACAGATAGAAAAAAATTTAAACAAATCACATACCAAGAGAACTATGCTGATAAGAGAAAAGGGAAGAGATTACCGGATGTCGGCGGAGCAAGGTTAGAGCTTCATTAGTCAAGGCTAGAATCCAACATTCTCAGTGGAGATCATATCGGATTAGCACAATATATGTACAAGAAAACTCAACCGTTTCAAGAAAAGAAAATTTAACAAGTCCTACTGGATTATATACAAGGTAAATTCACCATACACTAACAATCTAAAGAGTTGAGGATCAACCCAATAGAAAATATATACAAACATCAACAGCCTTACACAAATATAAAATGAGAGTACAAGTAAGGCTGTATATGGGAATGAGTTTCCCCCAAACCTAAACTTGTCAACAGGTGTGTTCTTGAGTACAAAATCTTGCAATTTTAAAGGTACATCATGCAAAAGGTCTAACTCAAAATGAGTTTTGCTAATAACAGGCAGACATACATATTCCAGCTGTGGTTCCCTAAAGGTGTTATACTTTGATGCAAAATAGTCCAAGAGGACTTGGGAAGCACAAAGCTCTAGGCCTAAATTAGGCATTCTTAGAAAAGTTGGTTTTGCAATTTTGTTACAAACTACACCTAGGTTTGGTGGAGGAGTTTCAATTTGTGACTTAGGAGAGAAAGTAGGTACATCTAAGTTGTTTTCATGCATAAGATCATTTGCACCATTACACACTTTCCTCAAGTCAGACACAGGTAAATCATGCTCACCAGCATAGAACAATTCATCAATCACCATGTCATAATCATCAGAGCAGGCAACATATTGTGACATGGCCAGGGAATCAGACACAAAAATAATATCATGGTCCATAAGAATATTAGTGTCTCGGAAGATTCATCCTTTCCTAAGTCACAAACAAGTTGTGTAAAGATGCTCACACTCACTTTGAAAAATTTCACAAATCCAAGCTCAGAGTTAATATCACATGTATGAATGTTAGAAGAAGTATCATTCATAGGGTTCACAGAAGAGACGCCTAACGTCTCTGAACCCAAAGATTCCATCATATTTTCAGCATGCACATGTTCTTCTAACATATCATAATCATCATCATCATCATCATAACAAAAATGCATTTCCCTATTCAAACTTGTAGCATTTCTAGTGTACTCATTTACCTCTAGATTAGGTTCATATTCTGTATTAATTGCATGGGTAGGAATAGAAACACTATTTTCAAGATTTTCTTTATTAGGGACAATAATCATCCTATCATAAACTTCCCTCCATTCTTCTTTCTCTAAATGAATTAGGTTCATCTTTAAGAACATGTGAAGTTGTTCAATGGAAGGAGAGTCTTCAATAGTGGGTATCCTTGTTTCATATGAATGATCATTATATGGTTGTGTACATGGCTTACTACACAAGGGAAACTCATACATGTTGCTAGATGGATGATCATGCATTGCATTCAATTCAAATATATCATTGTTTTGCTCTAGGAGGTTTTCCATTGAGTGCATACATGGAGGTGGGGAAGTATAACATTGTTCAACTTCCCACTGTGATGGATGATGCATGTGTGCATGGTTATCATGGCTCTCCCTAGACTGTCTAAACTCATGCAAGATGTAGCAGTTCTCAGCAGGGTGGTCTAAGCTACCACATAAGGTACAAGCATACATTTCATAGTGCCTAGGGGGATTAGATTCGACAGATTGCTCATGTAATTGCCTTTCTAAAGCAGATACTTGAGCTTCTAATTGATCTAAAAGTGATGACTCGAGTATGAGAAAGTTGTTCATTTTCAACCCGTGGTGGATGATACATGTGCTCATAATGATTAGGGTATGTGAAGTCGGGGCCCTGAGAAGGCTCATAATAATCCCTAAAATCACTATGGTATGTGGGGAGTTCATACTGTGAAGCATGCCCGTAAGCAAGCTCTCTAATGGATTTGTTTGTATCCCCAGTTGCAGACCAAAATCCTGACATGATTTAGCACTCAAATTGAACTCAAAGCCCCAGTTGTAGTGGGCTCAGTTTGGTTTATTGGGTTTCATTTGGTTTAAGTGGGATTTGGTTTGTTTGGGCTTTGGTTTGTTTGAAATGTACATCCCAGAGGTTATGCAAAAGCCAAGTGGCTGTGGGCTTCAGATTTGGTTTTGGTGGGATTGGTTTGTTGGGAAAGTACAGCCCAGTTGATGTTAAACAGCCCAACAGTGTGGGTTCTAGCCCAGATGATGTGGGCTCAGATGTGTGTACAGCCCAGCAGTATGGCTTATGTGGGCTGAAATTTCGAATGCTAAGCTTAGTAAGTGGGCTTCGGCTTATGTGCGAGCCCAGTGAGTTGCGAGCTTTAGATGTTATGGAGAGCCCGTGTTAAAGATCGATTCTTTGCACAGCATAGTTTGTGCAAAGCACGGCAGTAGCACAACTCACCTAAATTTGTCACACCCTTTCACAGAACTGAGCACAGAGGTGTGCTTTTTGCTGCTATACGGCACAGGGTATCCAGCAGATTAACAGAGTATATCACTTACAGCATCATACATTCATCAAATTTCAGCACAATGTAGCTATGAACTCCACAGATGCAACAGATTAACAGATTAAGCAATGCTAGCACTTACAACATGCTCAGAGTTTGCAGGGTTCACACAAATTCTCAGGCAGGGTCAATCAGGTATAAGGGTATAGAGTGACTCAGCTCAACAGCTCACACAAGGTCAAGCATGCAAACTTGAAAACCTCAGTTGTGGCTCAAACTCACAGCTTCAGGGGGATGGAGTTGAGCACAGCACAGGGTATATGCTGAGTTTGGCAAGGTCAAGCAAAAACTGTACACAGCACCGCTCAGTTTATATGGGCAGAGCACACAACTTGTGCTCAACACAGCTTAGCAAGTTTGTGCAGGTTGGCAATCTATACAGCACAGCTTGGTTATGCACAAAGCAAAGCAGACTCACAGATGAATAGCACAGCCCAAGAACAACAACTCACAAAAGAAATGACACCCAATTGCTCAAACTTGAACACAGCACAAGAAATTTATGCACAGCACATGACAGTTTGGTGCACAGGAAAAAACATCAATGCAAGGTCTAGCACAAAATTGAACATGCATAAGGGCACAGGGTAGATAGGCATCAACCCAATCCAGGTGATGTCAACCAGCCCAGTTGATGTCAGATGGCTTGGTTGACAGAGCAGATTGTGTCAACTCACTCAGTTGACTTCACTTTTCTCAGAGGTTAAGTTCAAAACTTACAGGGTAGATGAAGTCAACTATCACAGTTGATATCAACAGGTAAGCTCTTTGGTTTGCAGCCCGGCGACTATCCAAGCCCTAACTCACAAATGCGGGGCTGGAGCTTGGCTCGGGCGGATGAAGGCTCGGCGGATATCACAGACAATATAAGATGCTAGTTATGGTTCATTCACGAGCAAAGAGGTTCAACAGATTTTGGTAATGCACAGTTTAGTCAAATAGTAATGAGGTACAGCTCATGAACAAGTGACAAATTCATACAGGGGAGGTTTACAGAGCATACATGGCACGGGGCATACAATGTTCAATTACTAACCTCAAGTCCTGCGTTTTTTTCTTGGGCTTGCTCATTTGTACCTTATGCGCCGTTTTCGCTCCAATGACAATCAGTTTTGCTCCCCGCTATTCCTTGGGCTTGCTCGGCGGATGTTAGGTACTGCTAGCTCACAAAGAAATCTCGGTTCTCATAAAAGTGCAGGTGAAGCAAAGGAGTTGAATATTAACACCGGCACATGCACCGAGAGTTTCTTGGATCGACACAGGGAAAAACAAGAATTGTTATGCTTATTGGACCGACAGGAATGAGAGTTACAAGTGACACTAAGCTACAGAGTTGTAATGACCAATGGATTATACCAACCTCGAGATCAAAACTAAAAACTACAGAGTATAAATGCAAATTGCTTTAAAGCAAAGATGCGGTTTTCATGAATGCAAGCTAATGCAAGTGAGATCAATTAACTAAGATGAGGACTACCAAATACAACTACGGATGAGATGCAAGAGATGCAGGCTACAGCTACGGATGAGAACTACCAGTTACACTAAGTTATAACACAAGGAAACTAAGTTACAAAAACTGAAGTCAAACAAAGAATGATGGAAGCTAAGTTACACTACAACGGGACTAAAGGAAATAACACGGAGAGAATATGTACAGGGGTAAGTAAATCTCAGTAAAGACATGCCAATGATCAACAGGGCACTCGCCAAGTCCCCGGCAGCGGCGCCAAAAACTTGGTAGGCCTGGAAATGGTTTCTATTTAGCCTACTTGTGATAACCGCAAGTGCACGGTGTCGACTATGCAGCACTGAGCAAATACGGGTCGATCCCACAAGGACTTGTGGTGCTATAGTTGATCTCTGGCTTCCTAAACTGAATTTATAAGATGATATGTAACACAATATTGGTTTTGTCGAAGCGACTGAGGTTGAAGATGTGATTCTAAACTAAGGTAAGAAATAAGTGTAACCAAATGGAAGCTACCGGGGGTGATTGTTTCCACCACAATCTCTTATGCTAAGTTAATGCAACCTAAGCTATGTTCTTGAGCTTTCCATGAAAGTCTAAAATTGATGTTTGTAAAATGATTTTGCTAATCAACCCCTAGTATGAGCTGTCTTCTTACAGTACAGCTCATCACAGGCTTCTTAGCTCCATCAATTAACTACTAATCCTAGCATATTATACACAACAAGAACAAAACCTAAGCTAAACATGTTTAACATGAAATCAGGGGTTTCATCAATACCCTGGTAATTTGAATTAAAACATAATTAACAAATACAACACAAATAACAGTCTAAAGTGGTGCTCTGGCTAGCCCAGGCATGAAGTTTTTCGCACACCCCTCAATTCTATTTATACATGCACAAAATTCCCAAAACTTCAAACCCTAATTTTACTTTAAAATAGAATTTAAATGGAAAACACTCTCACCCACGTCTCTGAATCGCTTCTCCTTCTGTCAATTCGTCTTCAGAGCTCCATGCTGGGGTTGTTGGTCGAGAACCCTAGTTCTAGTTTTCTCTAAGTTAGCTTCTAGGGTTGGAGAAGCTAAGAGAGAGAAAACCTAGACCTAGAGAGGTGGTGCGGCTGTTGCAGGGAAGGTTGGTGGTGATGGTGTCAGGGTACGGAGTTGGAAGTGAAGAAGGTGGCTGAGCAGAGGGTTTGGTCGGGGAGAGGGGGGAGAAGATGGTTCTTCTCTGAAGAGAAGAAAGAGAAGATGAAGAAGAGAAATGAAGTGGGTCGACTAGGGTATAGGGTTAGGGAACTTCGTTGTGAAGCGGGCACATCAAGTGCTGATGGAACGGGCTGAGCGAGCGTAGGATGTAGTGAGTGAAGATCTTAACGGCTCGGGATGAGCGGGTTCGGATCCAGGTCATTGGTAGCTCTAGCCCATGTCTTCCTTGTTGGGTTGCAACTGATTCGCGCGCGGGCTTTGGCTATCTGCTCCATAGATGCTCGTCTTCAATTCTTTATGCTCTTTGGCTCCTCAATTTCTCCGAGCTTTATTTATTACCTAAAAACACAAAATTAATTAATACAAATATTTATTCTTGAAAACAGAGAAAACACAGAATCTGGGATAATATCCGATTTCTGAACACAAAAGATGAGTTTGTAGGATCATAATATCGCCACAACAACAATTCGCGAAGACAACGGATAACAACATTGCGAGTGAGTCGCAGAGGGTTAAATATAAATGACGCACTGGATGACGATAGGAGGATATGAAATCTGGCGAAAGTTAAGAAGTGTCGCGAGTATGAATATTTGTACGTCTGCGACACTTCGCGAGACATTCCCGAAAATAAAGGACAGCTTAGCTGTCATTCACTATGTATTACCCTATATAAAGGGATGAGTGAATCTGTTGAGGGGGGGGAGAATTCTTTTTGGATTGAAAAGCAAGTCATTAGGAGAGAGAAACAGGGCGAATGTAGTAAGATCTTAAGTGTAATTCCATTTTCCTGTGTAAACATTTAAAGAAAATTATTAATAAATATTCATGATTGTTCATCTATTATCTTCTGAATGAATTAGTTAAACAAAATATAGTGAGGGGTGTATTGTGGGATTTCCTGCAACTACATATTGGCGCTAGAAACAGGGATTTGGAGGAATTTGAATGCGATAATTTTCAAAAGATTTACTAAAAGAGAAATGGCTAGAAGAAGAAATGTACTTGAACAACTTTGTGAGAAGAAGTGGAAGACTTCTTTGGGAAAAGAGAATTGAACAAGGAGAATCGTCAAGGATGAATATGAGAAATGAGGAAGAAAATCATGTTCAACGTTTAATTCCTCCGATAGCAAATGAAACTGTGGATTACGATAGAGTAAGTGTACATACTTGGAGGTCGAATTACGAGGATGAAAGGGAAGAAGAGCAAAAGATTGATGAATAACGGACAAGAAGTAGGAGATCAAGAAATGAATCTAGGAAATGAAGAAATCACGGCATTGGAAACATTGAGACAAACAATACATGAAGAAAGGCGACTAGAGGCGGGAAAGAGCGAGCAAATTTGACAAGGCAGAATCATGAATTAAGAATGGAAAATATGAGATTGCAAAATAGAAGATCGAGAAGCACCTGCGAGATCGAGCTCAAGATCGACTAGGGAAGAAAGAAGGAGAGCCTTACCAACGAAATTACAGAGATAGAAAACCAACGGGAAGCACAAAATCTCAAATTCAGAACATCACGAAAGAAGAGGAGGACGCAGAAGATCGTTATATTCCCCATCCCGAGAATTTTCAAGATGAGCAGAGTGAAGAAAATCGGGGAACTAGGCGATTCCCGGGGGCCAAATGATCCAGTTCTTGAAGGAAGAGCAATACTTGCATGGAAGAGAAGCATTGAGAAGGCAAAAAGAGATCGTGGACGACATTGAGAAACATTATGTTTGAACAAGCACGCTTAGCCCGCGAGAGAGAGAGAGTAAGAGCAGATGGGAAAACCAAGAATTGGAAGAAGCAATCCGGCAAAATAATCACGACAAACCGAGAAAGGAGGCGAGCACAAAATCGTGTCAATAGAAATACTAATGGAGAATACGAAAGGATGCGAGAGGAGAGTTGATAGAGAACCCGGAAGAGAGAACGATAGATATAATGGTGTGCGAATTGATGAAAGAGACGAAGGGAGAACGTCGCAGAGAAATGAGAGAAGAAAATAGTGGACAAGAAGGTCAAAACAGGGCATGAACGCAGGAGGCGAGAGGCGAGCTAAAAGACCAAAGAGAATCAAATCCACGAGGAAAATGAGAAAATCTTGAAAGAACTAGCGAGAAATGAGAAAATTGTTAAACAAGAGGAAGGAAGGAGTAAGAAGACAGGTTGGATGAAGCCATCGCGTGCCGCGAAGACTCCTTTCACAATAGAAGTACAAATGGGAGGAATACCACCTAAATGCAATCACCGCATTAACCAACATTTTCGATGGAACAACCCGTGCGATACAACACATCAAGGCTTATATGAGATGTATGTTACAATGGGAGAATCATGATGCCATATTGTGCAAATACTTCGCATCAAGCTTAATTGGAGAAGCACTTGAAATGGTTTGAAGGATTACCGAGAAACACAATCTCATCATTCAACCATTTACAAACTATTTTCTTGGGAGCGTATATAAGTAACAATTCCACGCGACCAGGAATTGAAGATGTATTCGGATTAAAACAAAGAGTCGGCGAGAGTTTAAGACATCTGACAATGAGATGGAGAACAATGTGCAGTGAAATGGCCGGAAGGGTAGAGGAAAGATATCTCATTTTATCATTTGTAAATGCTCTGCATTCGCAACAAGTTTGTTATACATTCAAATATTCAATTAAAAATACGATTACGATGGCTAAGTCATGAGAACTCCAAGAAGAATACATTGCTTTGGAAGAAAGACAAAATGAAATGGAATCATACCCAGTTGCGAATACAAGTTCGAACGCTGCGAATGCAAGTTTATTACCAAAATTTTTAAACTCAGTGGCGACCACTTCGCAAGGGCAACCGGAAAACGAGTTGATGATGGACAAAGAGAAAATAGTGGCTATGGGGAGCCGAGATCGGGAGGAATTTGATAGAGAAAGGAACTACTACAACCGCGGCAACAATAATAAAATTCGAGAGATTAGATCATATGCAAGAAACTTATGGAGGACGAAGGCATAATAACCATGGAGGGCCAAGAAATCGCAGAGTGGTATGGGAAGAGATCGAATGCCACCACTAAATGCTAGTGTGGAAAAAATTTGGGAAGCTATACTTGTAATGGAGGACGTACCACCACCATGGAATGCGGGAGTGAACCACCACCAAGTGACGAAGTCATGAATATTATTCTTACCATCGCTTTCATGGACATCTAACAAATGATTGCGAAACATAAAGAGAATCATTCTCGAGAATGATTGATCGGGGAAGTTGACTCATTTTCTAAAAGATGAAGAGAAAGGGAAGCAAGTACTAACAACATCACCATCAAGTGCAAAGAACAGGTTTCAAAGAAGGGAAAAGAAGCATTCGTAATAGAAGTGGGAACAAAGGCCAAAAATCTATTTTGCAACTCTATCGTTCATTCATATCGTACAATTGAAGATTTTCACGATAAAGTGCTTAGTAGAGTATATACAAGAGATTTTCATAACAAAGAAGTGATGAACCTGGCGAGAAAGTCGCAATTGAAAGATTAGCGGCTAAAAAATTATTTCTTTCTCTCGCAGACGAGGTACCCAAAGGAAGAGAAGCACATGATAGCTGTTGGTGGTGCGGCGACATTAATCCAAGACCAGATTGATGGAGAAGATGACGAAGCGAGAAAATTGTTGGGCAATCAATAGAATCCTAATCGATCTTTGGAAGTTCGGTGAATATTATGTTTTACCATACTTATAAGACTATGGGTGGAGAGGATGAAAATTTGATTCCTTCAACGTACAAAATTTACGGTTTTAACTAAGACAAAATAACAAACCTAAAGGAGAGGTTCACATAAGGATACCTTTACAAGGATTATCGGTGACATTTTATTCGCGTGGTTGACGTGGAATCTCCTTATAACGCATTAATTGGGCGACCATGGATGCACGAAATCTTGGGAGTAGCATCAACATACCATCAATGTATAAAGTTTCCCCATCCAAATGGTATTGGAATTATAAAGGGAGATTGGAAGGAAGGTCGAAATGTTATGAGGTTGACGTAGAGAGTCATGAAGAGAGAAATGCTAAAAGGAAAGGTTGGAAACAGAATATCAAAGATGAACAGAGAAAAGAGAAGGCGATGGTGGATACTATAGAGATAAGAAATGAAGAAGCATCGCGAAGTGCCGCAAGATTAAGCGAATGTTACGATGCCGCAAAGATAATTGGTTGTAGTTCATCGCGAAGTGCCGTAGAAACATCGCGAAGTGCCGCGTATGAATGCATGGAAGCGGGCGAACGTTACGATGGAAAGGAGTCCTTCAAGGATTGGGATAACGCCGAGGCAAAGAGTACAATGAACAAAAGGCATAAAAAGTAAAATGAATGGTCTGTGATAAGTAATCGACAAAGATATATCAAAGGCAAGACAAAGAAGAAATGATATGTGAGAATTTCGGCAAGAAGAATGTACAAGAATCCGAGAGAAAAATGAATGAAACAATATTGTGCGATGTCTTCGCAAATTAAATATCAGGCAAAGAATTAAATATGAATGATCGAATGATTTAACAACAATGAATGAGTAAATGAATGGGACGAACCTTTATGGCGTACACCCTAGTTCGCGAATTACATTTCGTAAGAGGCAAATGTAAGACCTAAAGTGCGTCATATAAGGGGGTATCTCTTAACATGGCTCGGGAAAAGGTTACACCGCCCTGGAACCCGGGTCATGCAGATTTGGGGCCCATGAAAGCCTATCCTGAGGAGGTACCTTGGATTCCCAACTATATATGTAGGTTATACCACAGGTTGGGCGGCCGAGGGTCTCTTTCAAGGAGTCAGCGTATGATCAAGGCGCCGAGGTAAACGGTTGAGTCAAGAGTGCGGGGAGCATGGAACTTCCTTACCACTCTTGACAAGTCTTGGCGCATCTTTTCACCCAAGAAAACTCCACTTAGGTGCAGCCTTGTAACCATAAACCCTATAGGTATAAGGGATAAGAGGCTGCGAAAACAACCTGGTTGTTGTTAAGACCGGATGGGAGGAGCTAGCCTTGTATGGCCGATGTACGCCTCCTTGAAGGGGCAACCAGGAGATGATAAGGGCGGCACCCTCCATTAGGGAGCCGATAAGTGCCAAAGACGCAAATGTCACGAGGCTTTGTTTTCGTAAGGAAACTTAGGCTTGTCATATTTGTGCAATGATCTGCGAGAGGCAATAATACTAACGCGAGGGTAAGACGAGATCAATGGGTCCTTACATGCAAGTGTAAAGACGTCCTGCGATTTCGTCGCAAGACTAAGAATGTCACGGGCTTTATTTTCGCAAGAATATTTAGGCTGTCATATTGTCGCAAGCAAAATATCCTGCAGAGGCAAAAATACTTGAAAAATGATAAGGCAAGGTCAATGGGTTTTTGCATGCAAGTGTAAAGACGTTCGTCGACCTTGTCGCAATAAGGGGTGGCGAGTAAGACCTTTACTTAGGAAGGTCAAGCTTAGAAGACCACTAAAAATGATAAGGCGAGATCAATAGATTTCTTCCTTTATAAAAATCACTTGCGACCTCGTCGTAATTATAAATTTAAACATCATTCCCGGTCGGAGGAAGAAAATGCGAATCTCGTAAATTTCATTCTTTCATATGAAGATGCATAACGAGAGGCAAATATGGGAATGGAAAAGACGAAATATTGTTATCCATCTTCCAATGAAAGAGTTATACATTAATAATGTTAGCCAAGAAAGGGAATGGAGATTGAATTTATGGGCAATAAACCCAAGAAGTTTACAAAAAGAGATACAAAAATGTACGAGATATTACAGTGCAAATGAAAGAAACAAAAAGAATTATCTCTTTGGTGATTCTTCTCCTCTATCTGATCCTTCAATTTCATTATTCTCGTCGCCAGAGTTTTCTTTTCGCTGGCCTCACTATCAGAAACGTCCGAGACAGGCAAATTCTCGGGAACTTCTTCGGAAAGCCAAGGATATGAACAAAGAGGGATTTTGTGATCATTACAAACATACTCCATGGCTTCATTGCGAAACGAACGAAGCATCATTATTAAAATTCGCCACGGTAGTTTGAAATTGTTTCTTCAACTTGGAATATCTATTCTCGCGAAGGGTGAGATTCTTTGCGAAATGTGCTTTCTCAGATTCAAGTTCTTCAATCCTTGCTTGAAATCTTTTTTCGGACTCGCAAATAAATTACGATAAATTAACAACTCAACAAAGAATATTACAGAGGTAAGAAACGATGAAGGTATAATAAATAACCTTCTCTCGTCGATATTATATCTTTAACCAAGGAAGTATGCTCGGTATGAAGACTAACATCAACACCTAAGTTATTCCCGGCATTATCTAAGATTTTCGCACCCAAGCGAATTCATCGTCATTATTTATAATAAGAAGTGAACGAATTTGATTTTCTCGCTCACTAAGTAAGGAGTTACGCGAAGCAATTCATCTCGCTCCATTTGCACTTCGAGAAGGGACTTTTGAAATGTTGCTAATGCCCAGGCACCATTATTAGCAATGCGATCTTTGTCATCTATATGGTCACTAATTTTCTTCCTTAAAATTTTGGTTTCCTCATGAGACTCGAGGTACATTTATTTAAACCGGTTGGCTGTACTTAAACTAGATCTCGTGCTCAATTTCTAAGAGGCGGTACTTGGTTTGGAGTTCATTTAATAAAAGAGAATTAATTCGCTTGACGAACTACTTAAAGAGTTGTTGAGATGAGCGAGAAGAGTGTCATTATCCATAGGCTCAGAAATGAATGGAGAAGAATAGCTTCTTCGGAGAGGTTATATACATCTGCGAAAGTGATAAGTCAGGTAGCAACAGGAAATTGATAAGATGAAAATAATAAGAGAAAAAAAAATTTATACCATAAAGTTGCTGATTAGCATTCTGAGAGTGGTAACTTTGTCCTTCTCCGGCGTAAAACTCAGTTTCCAATTGTTGGATCTTTCGCGAGATCTCGCAGATTCGACTTCTAATTCTTTGATCCTTGTGCAAAATTGGGTATTCTTCTTCAATTGAATGTTATACCTCCTCTCAAGATCCGAGGCAACCACAAAAGAAGTTTTTCCAGCTGCGAAGAAGGATAAAAAAGTTATTAAGATATAAATTAAAAACTCGAAGTTGGAGGAGAAATATGAGTTCGAACATACCAACGAATTAAGTGCATTTAAGAAACTAGGGGATACAGATCTAGAAACTCCTTTGAAAGAGTCATTGCCATCCAGAAAGTGTAGCATTACATATGGTGGCGAGGTTCTCGCATATAGAAGTCGATGAGTATCTCCAATTCCTTGAAGAGAATCCGAGAAGATGCTGAACAATTGATCCATAGGAGAATTGGCCGATTGAGCTTCATTTTGGAAAGTTGAATCCAAAACATTATCATTATCATCTTCATCGGAAGATTCAGAACTTGAGCTAAGATGAGAGGAAGGTTGAGTTTTTCGCTTCTTAGATGGTGGAACAAAGACTTATCCTTGCGTGCATTGGCTTTAGTTTTGCCTTTAACTTTTGCAGCTATCGCTTTCCTCGGCGTCAACCTTCGCATACAAATGAAGATAAGAAATAGAGGCAACAATATTGTTAAATAACATAAAAAAGATATTTCTTACTTCATCCGTAGCGATCGAAGTATTGCCAAGGTACTTGCCGGTGGATTTGCCTTGTAACTTTTCCTCGCCTTTACAACTGAAAATTTACAAACTCAATGAGTACAAGAGGAAAGAGGGATTGCAAAAGCAAACTGTGGGGACATACCTCTTCCGCCTTCTTGGGCCACTTAAATTCCCAAGGATGATAGCCTGCGAGATTTGCAGGGAGTACATGCGAACCTGCTATGTAAGGTCCACTTAAGAGCAAAGGAACAACCCACCACCTCTCATCTTTAGAGTGGCGAGGAGTAGTGTTCTTACCCAAATGCCAACGATATCTTGCATGAGTAATTTATCCTCGGGGATATTATCTTTTCTCTTCAACCGAGCGCCCCAAATGAGATTTCTTATTTCTCATGCCTATTACTTCATAATTTTCAAAAAAGTTTTCTACAAAGTGTATCTCTCGGGATTATTTCTAAATTTACATATTCGGGGTCTCGACATTGTTAGGATATAGAGATCCTTTGCCGGCACCACGACTGGCAAACTCAAGCATTAGACGGATACAATCGCCGCATAATTGATAGACACTCGCGAGAAGTTCGGATGGGAAAGGATTTCATAAAAGAGTGGCATCTCGGGGATCATATAAAGGAATGGGAAGTCCTGCGAGAAGTTGACCTAGCGAAACAATAATCTTGTGATCATCACATTGATGATCGAAAAAAGCTTGCGGTGAGTATAGATGAACATCCTTGATTAGGAATGGTAGAAAGGGTGAAACCTTTATCTTGCAACTTTTTCTGAGTCTCAATAAAGCGAGGTTTGTACATACGACTAAGTGAAGCCATTATCAATATGGGAAGGGATAAAGAATCGAAGATTAAGATATGATAAAAAAAAAAAGATCGAAGATTTGCAGAAGCGCAGCTTGCGGAAGAAGAAGATAAAAGAAAAGTTGCGAGAGAAAGACGAAAGAGGAAAAGAGAAAGATATGAAAAATATATATAGAGAGAAACATCCTGGGGAAACGAGAGCATTTAATGTGAGAAGGGACGTGAATGGTCAAGAATAAACGATTGAAAGAGACGTGTCGGGAATAGAATGGAGGAGTAGACATACGTAATAAAGTCCGTATGGAAAGATGAAACTGAAACAAGTACGAGATAAACGATTGCGGCAATTCAAAAATATTGATTCTCATGACATTCTCTCCTTCGCAGAAAGACATGAGAAGAGGCAAGATGTAGGATCATAATATCGCCACAACAACAATTCGCGAAGACAACGGATAACAACATTGCGAGTGAGTCGCAGAGGGTTAAATATAAATGACGACTTGGATGACGATAGGAGGATATGAAATCTGGCGAAAGTTAAGAAGTGTCGCGAGTATGAATATTTGTACGTCTGCGACACTTCGCGAGACATTCCTAAAAATAAAGGACAAAATTTGTCATTTCACTATGTATTACCCTATATAAAGGGATGAGTGAATCTGTTGAGGGGGGGAGAATTCTTTTTGGATTGAAAAGCAAGTCATTAGGAGAGAGAAACAGGGCGAATGTAGTAAGATCTTAAGTGTAATTCCATTTTCCTGTGTAAACATTTAAAGAAAATTATTAATAAATATTCATGATTGTTCATCTATTATCTTCTGAATGAATTAGTTAAACAAAATATAGTGAGGGGTGTATTGTGGGATTTCCTGCAACTACAGAGTTAAATGCCAATAAATAGATGTAGAAATATGCAATATTTGGCACTCATCAACTACAACCACCATCATTACCACCTACCACCATCATCTCCTCCGCCGCCATCGTCACCACACCTCCTCCACTATTAGTTGCAGATCTATCACTAAAATTGGTTTCGATTTATCTCTGTTAGATTCTATTTCTTTTAGTTTTAGATCTTGAAATCATATCTCGCCACCATCATCTTCATTGCAGCCACCATCCGTATCTCCGACGCTATTAATTACCACCACCACCATCAACATTACCACCATCAGTATCTCTACCTCCACGTTTTTGTTTATTTTTTTCCCAGTGTGATTCAAGAAAGAGGTTTGAATGGTTTGAGTGAGATCATCAACAACAACTATCTAGCACCGATTCACAACAATTCATTTGAACCAATAAACTTCAGATTTTAAGTTTGATAATTTCGATGTCGTTAATTTTCGGATCTCAAAATTAGTGATATGGTAAGAAAATTGATTATTGAAGATAGATAGGTGTGATCTTAATATCAAAGAAATTGATGTTACCGTTGGTATTGCAGGTGAGTTTGAATTTGAGGTTATGGTGTTGGAGGTTGAGCCTGTGAACTCATGGTGGGTGATGGATGTGATGTTACCATGGTTCTCAAGTTGTTACGAGTTTGATCAAGGAGTTGGTGGTTTTGGAAGAAGGAGGTATTATTGTTGATGTCTGAAAGAGAAGGGAGTGGTGTTTGCTTGGTGTTGGTTGATTTTCAGATGAGTTGAGCTTGGTGGTTGTTGGTTATTTGTTGCTATGATACATGAAAATGATGTCAATACTGTTCCAAATCCATTTTACAGGTATAGTTCTTCAGTATTAACTTCCATGGTAGAAAGATCTCTCGGACTTGATTTTAGGGGTTCAATTACTGTTGTTGATGCCATAAACGGAATCAACTATTGTTGTTGATGCCATTTTTTATGGATCAACTATTGTTGTTGATTCCATTTATGCCATAAATGGTTAGGGTAGTTATTGCTGCTAAGTTTTATAATGCAACTGGCACTTTGGTGGTCCGCAGTATTGCGAGGATATGGAGTTGAAGTCAGAAACCGGGTGGTGCCGAGATAATGAAATTGAGTTAGAAGTCGGAGTTTGAATAGAGATTGATTTTTTTGGTGGTTTGCAGTTGAGCAGGGAATGCATAAATGGGTTGTAGAAAAGATGATGGGATATCCCAAAGGTGCGTGACTCCATATCTCTATGATTTGTTGATTCCAAGTTTTAGTTTTCAAACCATAACTACATGTATGATTTAACAATTTCATTTGCTTGAATAGTGTGAGTTGAATTGCGAAGCATTGAGGTAGTTTTTTTTTGACGAACTTGTGGTATAATGTTAACACACCTGACTCCACGTCAGAAGATGCGTGTTCGATTCACGTCGGGTTCATAATTTTAGTACATAAATGTTTATCTTTGGTTTCATTTAGATTGTCTTGATTGGAAATCTTTTGTATTTCAAAGATATATATCAATTAGAGGTCAAGTTTCTAAAATGTGTTTCCATACAATGGTCATTATTTTATATCTCTCACCAAGATACACAAATATTTGTGTATCAACAATAGAAATTGACCTTAGTTTAGGGAGTCAACAACCAAAGTGTTTGTGTATCAACAATGGAAAAATGGAATCAACAACCAGTGTTTGTGTATCAACAATGGAAAAATGGAATCAACAACCAATGTTTGTGTATCAACAATGGAAAAATGGAATCAACAACCAATATTTGTGTATCAACAATATAAATTGATCTTTGTGTAAGGAGTCAACAACCAATGTTTGTGTATCAACAGTGGAAAAATGGAATCAACAACCAATATTTGTGTATCAACGACAGAAATTGACCTTAGTTTTAGGGAATCAACAACCAAATTTGACAAATATTTTTGAACTTTTGATTTTTTTGGATCAACTTCAGTTGTTGACACCTAATATTGAAGGCGGCGGCGGCGTGTGGCGGTGGTGGTGGCGGCGGCGGTGGTGGTTGTATTTAGTAAGTGGTGGCGGTGGTGGAGTGGTGGTGGCGGTGATAGAATATTATTGGTGGTTGTATTTAGTAAGTGGTGGTGGAGTGGTGGTGGTGGCGGCGGTGCATTTGGTGGTGGTGAAATGAAATAATAGAAAATTTTATTTTTTAATGGATAAGATTTTTAAATATAAAATAATATTGTAAGTGAGGGTATTAAGGTAATCTATTTTTTAATGGATAAGGTATTTAAATGATAGGGGTATTTGTATTGTTTTATAAGGGTATATTTATTGGGTGTCAAAACTAGGGGTATTTAATAAATATACCCTAATGATACCCTGTCTCGGGAAACGTTTTCTACACTGTCCAACAGTCAGTTAGTCCATTCGCCTGGACAAGTAAACCAAGCAATTTGATAGCGCCGATTAGGAGTTGCCCTTAGTGGCTTCGTTTACTAACTTACTCGATTAATTAATCAGTTACTGGCAAACATCCTGCGCATAGATTGCATAGTTATAGGGTGTAGAACAATCACAGTTGGACCATGCATCTTAAAACAAGAATTAAGTATGGGAGACTGAATAATTTTATTTCTCATGAACTCGCAAAGTAACAACCAGTCAACAAGCTAGGTGTAGTTAATCTTTAGGTGTTTATAGTTTAATGTACCTTTACAAAAGAGCTGTTTGGAAATGATGATTTGGAGCCAATCAAAGTTCATCAAATGTTAGGCAACCAATTCCAAAACGATATTTTACCATGTTTCCTGCACTAAAACTAGTAAAGTTAAGTATATCGGAGTACTATATAAAGTGAACCTAAGGTCTCTTATAGGCTCTACAGTTCTATCCTTCAACATGTGCTTCCATGGTGCCTTAGATGGACAAATGAAGCTCCAATTTTTAGGGAAAACCGGGTTCACTCAAAAGCCTCTGGAGTCTTGAGAAACTCTATCTGGTTGGCTAGAGCAAAAACTCCTACAAGCTTTGGGGCTTCCCTAATTTGGTGTCAACGTAGGTTACTGAACAAGATATACAGGAGTTAGGCTATGCTTAAAAATTGCTTAAATACTCAACCTTCTTCTTCCTTAATTTAGGTTAAGTATTTATTATTGTGCAAAGAGAGTGCAGTGCTTCTACAGTAGAGTAGACTGAGCAGTTGACATTAATATATATATCAGTCGAAAAAAATCAGTATCATGATACATATGAATATGGCATCAAAAGCTAACCAAGAGCTAATTAATACAATAGTTAAAACAAGAGAATATGTATGTCCATGGGTTTCCTAATCAAGCAAGAACAAAATAAAGGCACAGTATATATGATCAGAAGGAGAACTGAATTCCTATACTTAAATCCACTAATCCCCATTCTTTTTATATTGAAAAATAATAAAAATGCAAATGAAAGCGAACACAATGACTCATAGGACTAATTTTATGCCATCCTACGTCTGCCTTTTGTTATAAGCTATTAAACAACATTAGTCCTACGGATTACGTCAATGATACGTGACGCATTCCGTAAGCAACATATATCCACCAATGTAGCTAATTCATTGTGCAACCAATATTGTATTAATGGTGGTTAATTGGTGACAATCAAAAACATTGAAAGTTATAGAAAATCTCAATAACAACATAAACTAAACTATAGTGTCAAAAAAGAAAAAAAGAAAATTAATTAAGATGAATAATTTTGATATATATATATAGAGAGGGAGGATCCCCTCACACTTTTATTATCACACTATCGCACACGTTGGGCGTCATTTTGCGAATAAAACCAAACCGTAATGGATTTGAAGCTAATATTTTAGGGATATGTTCCTCTTACCAAGTTCTATATCCCTACCAAAAATGAGCACATTCCGAAATATGAAACCTCATAATCTACCGGTCTTAATTTGACGGTCAGAAATCCGTTGACTTTCAACGGCTCATTTTCAAAGTAGTAGATGGTGGTGTTATATGTCTCGGAATACGCTCATTTTTGGTAGGTATGTAGAACTTGGTAAGAGGAACATATCCCCAAAATTTTAACTTCAAAAGCGTTACGGTTTGGTTTTGTTCACAAAAATAACGCTCAATGTGTGAGATAGTGTGATAATAAAAGTGTGAGGGGATCCCTCCTCATATATATATCGCTGTTATAAAAAAAGGTGGTGTTTGACTTTGAGATCAAAAAGTCATTAAATGGACAGGATTTGACGGG
The DNA here is from genome assembly GCA_023531295.1 of Papaver armeniacum. Lineage (NCBI taxonomy): Eukaryota > Viridiplantae > Streptophyta > Magnoliopsida > Ranunculales > Papaveraceae > Papaver > Papaver armeniacum. The sequence continues at coordinate 265,098 of JAJJWW010011758.1, read as the reverse complement.
GACCCTGATCCGGCGGTCGGAATCATCCTGATCAAGCTATGACTTGGACGGCCAGGAATGATAGGCTGGGTGGGTCACGAGGAATGCCTTTTATAGCTAGGTTTCGGTCCCAAGAGTTTTACCGTATAAAAATCAGCTCCCAATTATTGGGTTAACCTAGATTCCTAAAAATTGTTGAAATTTACGGACGTCTTAGGTTTAGGAAGAATTAGATTTTCTTTGGGTTTAGAAAATTCTAGGTTTTTTCACTTCTGTATCTAATCCATTAATGGTCGACTTAAGTGGTGTTGCATGGTTGAAAGATCATGATACTGCTTAAACCAATTCAGACCAGAGGTTGTTCTCCAATTCAAGGTCAGTTTGCGTTCTTTTTAATTTGCTATTGATTTCCGTTTCTTTTTATTTTTGCAGGTGATTATACATGGATGGTCAAAACTTGCGGTTCATCTCTAGATTGTTATCCTGCATTAGGGTTGTTATTTACTTACCTAATCTTATAAATATGAAGAACTATAATTTTTATATATTTCTCGAATTGGGTTAATATCTTGAAGCTAAAGAGTTCATGTGATTGAGTTTTTGTCTCACATTCCGGTGGACACAGAGACTACCAAGTTCATCTCTCGAGAAGATTGCTGCGATTCAAACATGACGGTAAGAATTTCTTTGAAAAATATCTTTTTGTATTTTGTTAACCAACAATCAGAAACAGCCTTTGAAAATTATTACATATGTCATTGAATTTATCATCAAAATTAGAGGAAAAACAGATTTTGAGGGACTCAACATGTGGAATACTGGATATTCAGGTATTGCAGTCTATCCCATGTATCTAGCTTCCACGAATCTCACTTATGGGTTCTCTAATACCTTGCTCCATAAGTGGTGTCGTCCATGCGAAAGATATATCTCTGCAGAACAAAGTGCACAGAACCGACATCAGATGAACCATCATCAGTGTATAATTTTGCAGCAAGTTTCTCTTTGTTGGTATTTTTATTGGTATATTAACCTTCTCAATGTATGTTTTCCGCAATGCAGTGCATACTTTTCTTACAGTAAATTAAAAACAAAAGGAAATTAAACTTCTCAATTTATTTACTATTGATTTTGTTAATCGAAAGTTTAATAAGTCGATTTTCTTATTTTCTTACTCCAAATAGCCTTCGATAGCAACAGTACAATCACAAATCTAGGAGCATCAACGTGGGTAGTTGTTTCGAATATTTACGGACAACATTGTATCAGGTATAATTTTCTATTAAGATGCACTAGAGGTCTATGATCTGAGAAAAGAGCAAGTAGACGTATTGCATATATTGGTAGATAGGCGTTATTGTTTGTGAAATCAAAACATTCATATATCTAAGTGGTGTCCATATTTTGGGCATGCTTAAATTCAAAAACAAAGAAATTAAAGTGGTTAATATTGCACAGAAGGTTGATCCTAATGAGAAAAGGATGACTATTTTGCAAGCACAGATTCTTTCACGGAAGATTTAAGAAGTTAAATTTATAGTACCTAATTTAAGGAGGTAAAAGTGATCGTACCTAATGGACTATGCGTTTTTTTTGGAATATTGTGTGAATTATTTATTGTTATTTTCATGTCTAATAGCGTATTTTGTCAACTCTGTTATTGTCATTTTTTGGGTATATAGGCATGGTTGATGCATTCTCTAAAACAGTTCGGAATGAGGGACTTGGAGTATTATATTAAGTTTGGTACTTGACTAACAAGAAAATTTGATTTGAGATGCAACTGCGCTGCTTATTGAAAATGTAAGCAATTCTATATTAGTAATCTCTCGATGGTCTTCCAAAGAATAATAATTGTATCCTCCTTTGCATCCTCCACGTTATCCTCCGGTTGCATCCTCCACGTTATCTCGAAATTTGGTCTCCAACTCATTGCATGTAATTTCTAGAAAAGACCTATAGATTTCGGCACCATTAACTTATCTTGGTTGACGGTAGGTGTGGTGTTTTTCTGGGAACTTACCTTGCGGATGTAGATATGTCTGGAAACTTTCCTCACGGATGAGATATATATGCTTAGTTCAGTTTGTCAGGGGTAAATCAGAAGGACAATAAGCTCACTGTTAGAAAAGTTACACATTCGAATTATTATCCTAAGACATTTTATTAACCGTTCGTGTTTTTATCCTCAATATTCTTTGGAAACGTGTTACATTTAAGACAATTTGCTAAATTTATAGACCTCAAATTTTCTATGTCATGCGCTCTCAAATATTTGTAAATTACATTGAATTAGAATGATTTGCATGCTCTTAGTCCTCTAATTCACCCATTTGTAGTGGATAATGGCTCAAGTTTTGAAATCGCATCTAAAGCTACCCAACATCAGTTCAATGCACGAGAGAGTGCTAGGAGCTTCACATCCATACGCCAGGTGAAGATTATTTTTTTACACTGAAGATTTTAGAGAATTTAACTCACTAATCATGTTCTCTCTTTATCTGCTTCAAAGTTACTCTTTTTAACAGAAGTGATAGATATAAAAGCCCTATTATTGGGATTTTAATTAGTATATAGTATTGAACTTCATTTGCATATTTGAGAAATTTTCATTGTTAAGTCTTGTTAATTTGATTGTACTTTAATTTGTGTAGGATGCAATAGAGATGATGCTTGCAGTTCATCATCTTGATCTCAGTTTACTAGAGGTAATTGATTTCCCCTTTGTATTGTGTTAGTTTGAAGCTCAAGTTCATTGTAGAATGATTGTATTTTATATGTTTCAGGTTTTGAGTTTTGATGTAATAGTGATAGGTAAATCGTATATGGAAGAATGGAAAAAAGAATTTTGATGGTATTATGATAACAATGACTTACTTTATAAAATAATAGATCGATTAAACAAGAAAATGTATATCTATTATTCGGAATGCTATAAGGGGGCAACATTTTCAGATTGGACGGTCTAAAAAATTTTTGCTACACTTTTAATTACCAGCTGGCTTCTATTCTCGGTTTTGTGTCCTCGATGAAATAAAAATTCAGCTGGTAGTATAGCGTGAGCAGAAAATTCCAAAAGTCGCTGCGTAGTCATCTTTGCAGCAAGCAATATAAGTTTGCAATAGAATTTCAAGTTCACATGAGCTTAGATGACCACAATCACAGAAAGGTAAATAACTTCCTTTAATGTCTTTTTCAGTTTACTTTCCATGCTAGAATATTAGTTTTTATCACTAAATTGTACTTTTCGATTGTGCATATATGCATCTATTTGGCTTAAACGGATACTTTACATTATAGTATGCTTGCACCAGTTCAAAGAAATTAGAAATAGCCCCGTCCATCAGAGTTGCAGTACAGGTTTTGAGAACTAAATATCTGGACATGAATAGAAATGACAGTAGAGATTGGTTCAGAGGAGAATAGGAAGAAATGACTTGCTATATTGATGATTGAAAATGTGGACTATACTTCCATTAATTACATTATATTGAACCATGTCTTTACTAGCTATTTGACTCGGTTTCTTTACTAATGAAGTAGACATCTACTGTCCGTGGACAACTTCATGCTCACTGCATGCCAATTGCTCAGTTGATTTAAGTTATATTATTAACAATAGTCAACAAAAAACTTTTTGAGATTGCTTGAGAAGATCCCAAACACGCAAGGAAATGGTGTATTCCGTTAGTTATAGTCCATCTACTTTATGTTTTTAATTTTTTGTAACTGAAAATGTTCTTCTACATGATTCAAAGAAAGCTACGTTATAAATGTTTTCTTACAAGTGATTCCCTACAATACAACATGGCAGTACTGTGCAAGCTTTTGGTCAAATATGAGATACTATCAATACTATCGAATTACTTGGATTTTCAATTCATTATCAAGTCAAACTTTTAAAGTGACCACTAAAATTTTGATTAATATTAGGGGGATTATCAGTTATTAATTAACGGGTGCAAGATCGAGACGATCTTAGTTAGTTAGCCTTTCCACCTGATTTTGGAAATTGGAATCTTCAAGGTACAAGTTTGATGATTTTTGGTAATATCACAAATTTTATGGTGATTTTTTGATATCTCATATTTTATGATGTATTAGTTTATCAATATATTCATTTTTAGCCATCAAGTTTTTGGCACACTTGCTGCCGAGACTCGGTTAGTGCTTTTCGCTCAAGTTCTTGAGAGAACAATTAGTGGGGGTCATTAGTTATCTGTTAGAATTTTTTTTTTTTTTTTTTTTGAAGAATCACGCGGCACCATCTGAGGTAGGTTCTCTTCTTGCTTTTTTTTCATATGCTTTGTTAGGTTTGATAGTAGTGTATCATCATAAAATTGTCAGGTTACAAGAAACGCAGCCAAGTTACTCTACCAGCATGATTGGGGTAAGGTCATGCATATACAGGCTATAATAGTAAGGTCATGACATGCATATGCCATATATACGTACGCACATTTAAATTTTAACATCCAACCAAGTTTCAGGAAACATGTCGATTGTTCCAACCGATAAAAGAGCCACACCGACACTAGACTTAGTTGTTTTAGGACATTATTGCCATATAATTAGAAGCCTTGGCTACTCGGGTCAAGCAATATTGTAGTACTACCGAACAAGCTGACAACATTTCCTCGCTCCACATACACTATTTATGCTTTTAAGTTTAAAGCTCAGGCTTACTAATAAGCTTAAAGCTCAAAGCTAAGACCTGATTGCTTTTACAATTCCTAATAAGCTTAAATCTCAGGTCTACATTGGACTTGCTGTGGAGCCTGTTTCTAAATGTTGCAACAATCTGTTACTGTTAAGTTGTGAGATGTGAATAGCTCAGTTATGTAATTTACTACTTGAGTAAAGGATTCTGATTATGTTCTTATGTTGTGCATTTGTAGAAGGAGGTTACGCTTATGCAGAACTGCTCGAGGAGATTACTTAAAACTGACAAAGATTCCCTCATTCTTGCATTTGTCGTTTTCTAGGCCAGCCTTTTCAAATGAGGAATACAGATCACTTGCACTGAGGTTTACGGACACTAGGTGTGAGGACCTCTAAAAAATCGTTGTCGTTAGGTTTAATGGCACTAGGTTCTTTATCACGGACATAGATAGAAACTGATATTATTTGTGTTTGCCACTCTGTTTTATTTAATTTTGAACTTTGATTTTACACATTTGCAGCTAAATACGTAACGCAAATTACCAAATAATATTTTCAGGAGATGGTATTTGGTGCAGAGTGTAAGTCTGTTTTCCACACCTAGATGGTAAAGAAGAATCTTTTTGTCAAAAGTGCACCCCAAGTTTGGGGGGTAATATGTACTACGTATTTAGTTTTGATTTAATGGGTTCTGTGATTATGGAATTATATTCGTTTGGATTTAATGTTTAAGGCAGTTTATATGGTATACGTGTTTGTATTTTCATTTGGATTGTCTTCGTTCCAACCATGGATTGGTGATTTTTTGAAGAGTTTGTATAGCTAAGGAGTTAGTTAACCGTAAAAGTATTTAACTTGATGATGGTTTTTATACTTCTATTCTATGTTTCATGGTTTAATTAATTATGGTCACACTAAATAAATCTCTACAATTCCAGTTGTTGTTGAGCATTTGGAGCGGGCAACCGTCGACAAAGACCCCTCCTAAAACTGTCAAGGAAGTGGATCGATCGATTGTGAAATATATAGGCCACCTCTTTAGATTTGTAATCCAAGGCAAGGTCCTATGGCCCGACTAATTTGGATCGACCAATTAAAGGCTGGGCTGCAGGGTGCTCAACTCATATAAGGTAGGGCCCGTCCCTATTCGGCTACTATGATCTAAACACGCTACTGTGGCCCGACTAACTCAACTTACTAAATATGTGGGCACTATATTTGTCTTTAAATTTTTTGTAGGTCCCGATCCAGCTATTATGATAAAACTAATTAAACACGCTACTGTGACCCAACTAATTAACACACTATAATATGATACGACCAACTAAACATGTGGGCACTATATCCGCCTTTAAGTTCTCTCCAGGGCCCCGGCCTTATCTGGATACTGTGATCCAACTAATTAAACACGGTACTGTGATTCGACTAACTAATACACTATGATATGACATGACCAAGTAAATAATGGGACCGTTCTGCTATGACCCGACTAACTAATTATGCTCCCGACTATTATAAACAGGACTAACTAACATAGTAATTTTAATGTGGGCCGTAGGCCGCGGCCCTTTCCGGCTACTATGATCTGATGCGTGTTGTAAGTGCAACAAATTAATCAAGATATTTCCCACTAATTAACTGGTAATATAGCGGTAGTAAGAAATCGTTCCCACAGAAAGTTGTGTAATTGATATGGTATTTGATTAAAATAAAATAAAAAAAATAACAATTAAAAGAAAGATGATCAAAGAATCATTCGTCGATTTTCAAAAGTTGTTCTATGCTTATATATCTTAAAATATAATATAGCTAAACAATATCTAAAATTTATGTTAATTAAAGATTTAATACCTAAACAATAATAGAATTGAACATTAACTGAAATAGTCGGGAGAAAAACCTTTTTAGAGTTTTGTTTAATATTTGGTCGGTCGATCAGTATCTTCCCATGCGATAACAGTCGGGAGAAAAACCACATATTTAGTTGGTCGTATCATATTATAGTGTGTTAGTTAGTCGGGTCACAGTAACGGTTTAAGTAGTTGGATCATAGTAGCCGGATAGGGCCGGGATCTAAATCGAATTTTGTCAGCTGGTCAGTATCCTCGCACAAAATTATAGTCATCCGGTAATGACTGGTGCGGTGTTTAGGTAATCGTGTCATAGTAGCCGGGGCCTACGATCCAAGCCATGGATTAGAATTTGTAGAGTCAAATATAGTCCCCACTTTAAAATTAGTCGGGAATATGTTGAAATTTAGAGGGTCGAACCTATAAGGAAGATCGCGATGTCTTGATGGCATGATCAATTTGGTCTGCCGGTAAGTATCCTCACACAAAATTTTAGTCGTCCCATAATTATTGGGGCGGTGTTAAGGTAATCATGTCATAGTAGTCTGGGCCTATGGCCTCGACCGTGGATTAGAATTTCTATAGTTAAATATAGTCTCCATTTTAAAATTAGCCATGATTAGTTTGAAATCTGGAGGGTGGAACCTATAAGGAAAGATCCCGATGTCTTGTTGAACTGATTAATTTGGTCAGCTAGTCAATATCCTCACACAAAAATTTAGTCGTCCGGTAATGTTTGGGGATGTGTTTAGGTAATCGTGTCATAATAACCGGGACCTACGGCCCCGGCCGTGGATTAAAATTTCTAGAGTTAAAATATAGTCCCCACTTTAAAATTAGCCATGGTTAAGTTGAAATATAAAGGGCGGAACCTATAAGGAAGATCCAGATGTCTTAATGGCCTAATAAAATTTGGTCAGCCCGTCAGTATCCTCACACAAAATTTAATCGTCTGGTAATGTTTGGGGTTGTGTTTAGGTAATCGTGTCATGTCGTGGATTATTTTTTTTTCTAGAGTTAAATATAGTCCCCACTTTAAAATTTGTTGTGATTAGGTTGAAATTTAGATGGTCGGACCTATAAGGAAGATCCCGATGTCTTGCTGGCCTGATCAAATTTGGTCAGTCGATCAATATCCTCACACAAAATTTTAATCGTCCGGCAATAAGTGAGGCGGTTATGTCATAGTAGTCGGGGCTATAGAATTTCTAGAGTTAAATATAATCCCTACTTGAAAATTAGTTGTGATTAGGTTGAAATTTAGAGGACCGGACCTATAAGGAAGATCCTGATATCTTGCTGGCCTAATCAAATTTGGTTAGTCGGTCGGTATCCTCACACAAAATTTTAATTTTCTGTTAATCATTGGGTCGGTATTTCGGTAATCGTGTCATAATAGTCCCCACTTTAAAATTACCGTGATTAGGCTGAAATATAGAGGGTGAAACCTATAAGGAAGAACCCGATGTCTTGCTGGCCTGATCAAATTTGGTCTGCCGTTCAATATCCTCACATAAAATTTTAATCGTCTGGTAAAGTTTGGAGCTGTGTTTAGGCAATCGTGTCATAATAGCCGGAGCCTACGGCCACGGCTATGGATTAGAATTTCCAGAGTTAAATATATTCCCCCCGTTAAAATTAGTTATGATTAGGTTGAAATTTAAAGGGTCGAACTTATAAGGAAGATCCGATGCCTTGCTGGCCTGATCAAATTTTGTCACCCGGTCATTATCCTCACACAAAATTTTAATCGTCCGATAATGATTGGGACGTTGTTTAGGTAATCGTGTAATAAGATTCCGCGGCCGCAGGGAATGGATCATCATGCGGATTGGATCTATCTAAAAGGGTCATTCTGAGGTCCATAGCATCCGGATGGAGATTTGACTTCGACGAACAGGAATGATTGGTTTTGTTCTGGCCCAAATTCACAAAAGAAACTAGGGACACACTTATTAAACTCAAGAGTTTTATAACATATTATATACATATAATCAGCAGCTCAGAGCTTTAGCATATATATCATCTCCGACAATTGTTTTACCATATCATACATCAACTCCCGATCGCATATAAATAATGAAGGTGTAATCTGTTCTATCAGTTTTCCATGAGGGATATGTTTCACCGTCTATGTCCAAGTAGGCTTGGTTTTCTTTGTTCTTCAATCAAAATCTATGTCCAAGTAGGCGTTGTTTTCTTTGCTCTTCAATCAAAAAACCATGGCTAGCATCTGCACAAAGCTAGGGAAGAACTCGATGGGGAATTATGCCGAGCAATTGATGGGCGTGTTTTTGACAGTGAAGAGGTATGGGCTTGGTGTTGATATCTAAGGACATCGTATCTCCTTCCCTGCAATAGTTTGACATTTAACACACAACCCATACTTCTTAGACTCATCGGAACTCTAAAACATCTCTTCAATATCTATCCATCTATAATATCAACGGTAACAACTCACATTTCCAATGGCAGTAAACTCCCTCACTGATTTTTCGACAAAAACTCTATATAAATTCGAACTCGGAAACATCATTCTTTGTTGTCTTCTCAAAACTCTTAACACACTATTTCTCCATCATTCAACGACGTCATCTTCTTATTTTAATTGTTTTATCGGCTTGGGACTGTTTGTCCAAATCTATGTAAAAATCTTGGATAAAAAACCGATCGAGAGAGAAAGAAGAAGCAAATTCGAAGATAGGGTAACTTAGGCGTAACGCGTTACAAAGTTGGGGAGAGTCAAGGGTATGACTTAGGAGTTAGTCGGACTCGGCTTCGTTACGTCATAGGCGGTTAGAATAAGGCGTTGTTCTCTCCGGGACATAATGGATCCTCACCGTCCTTCTTGAAAAGTCAATTCGACCAATCTGATTCGTGATGTGCTTTTCTTCAGAAAAACAAACGAAGGTGTAATCTTTTATATAAGTTTTCCATCCACGTTATTGTCCACGGTTCCTTCAACAAATATGTCAGATCAACATTATCTCGATGTCAGTAGTATAAGGTCGATGTCACAGCGGAAGCGTAGAGTAAAGAAGAGAGAAAAACATCCCATGACGGAACCAGATCCGCAAAATTTACACGTCGATGTTATAGAACCATATCCTCATAATTTACATGTTGATGTTAACCTTTGTAATAGAAGGTCCTTAACAACTTATTTTGTAATTTGGATTGCTTAGTGACACTGAATATGTTGAAAACTATTAAAACTTTCCCAAACCAATCACCCACAATAGACAATAGGTTACATCTTAGCTTTACATTGTTGGTATTTTATGTAGGTTGTTCAGTTTACGATTTTACTGAATTTTTATTGTGTAGACTGCTTAATCACACCGAATATGTTGATATACGGGTACATGTATTTTCATGTGTGTCAGGTAGAACATTGAAGGAATGCATGAATATGGTATATTGTATTTCTTTCAAATGTTGAAGGTTAGAACCAAGTTTTTTAGACATATTGGAACCAGAAAAGAATAATTGAAGTGGTACATGTATGCTATGAAGGAACTCCATATATGTATCTTATGTGGTCTGTTTGAGGAAGATACCAGCCAAATCTTCGTACAATGCTTCTATGCTTTACTTTAGAAATGCTTCCAGATAGAGGGAGGTAATTCCTAATTCTTTCATAGGTTTACTCTCAATTTGGAATACTGCAGGTTTATCCACTTTGACTGCGTTGTGGAAGGTGATGTCATTGTGGTCTCTCATGCTGTTAAACATGAATGAGACGAACATTAATCTAAAGACTCTATATATATAATATGCATAATCAAATCTTATGTACAAGCATTAATTATCTAGCAAGGCTTGGCATAGGGACTACAAAAATCAATCCATTTTGAGAGAAATGACTCTGTTTAACTAACTTAGAAGTAAGTTACTATAGTTAACTACTTCATACTTAGCATTTTTATTTTTATTTTGGTGTACGTCCTAGCTCGAGTCTGTGTTTGTACCCCAACAACTATGTCGTCAGTTTCATGTATAGTTCCTAAGTTTTACATTTAACCAGAAGCATGTAACCATCTGAGTTAGTTGGATCCCGTGGCTGGGCCCTCTGGGCACCCCTCACTGTTTAAACTAACCCAATGATTTATGTGCACGCGTATGAATCTGGGGCGAAAGGTTAGCGTATCTGAATCTATGTCAGAAGGTTTCGTGTTCGAATCACGTCAGGTTCACCGTCTGGCTTTAACTGAGTGTTCGAATCACGTCAGGTTCAATGTCTTTCTTTAACTGAAATTAGATACTGGAGTCTGCAGTTGAGACAAATTTTAACAATTTTGTAATATCGAGTTATAATAAATCTTTCGTTATTCGTGAGTTGAATTTTTATTTGAACCTAAATAGTTTATTTTCTTTCACTAAATTCAATTTTATCTTTTTAATCCAAGGAAAAGAGAACCATATCATATTTTTGATCATGTTTCTCATGATGCCGTTGATCGATGGGAGTGGATGAAAGTGGTGACATAGATTATGTTTTTGGTGATTTTATGAATATGTGTAGTTACCGATTTAGTAGAAATATGACAACTGAAAGTAGGGATGAACATCTCATTTTATTGTGTTAGTTAATGAACGATTTTATAGATTCTTATGATCATGTAATCCAAACATGTACACCGTGTTACATTATTATTGCTATTAGTAGATACACGAATGAATTCTAGAAGTTTCATTAAACATTAGAAACTTGATACAATTGTTCAAGAGAATTTATCAACGTGCAAGTGCTCAAAAAATTTGTAAGCAATCAAATTGATTACATATACTAAATCAGATGATTAGAAAAACACGTTAGAATCTTATCTGCTAAAAAATACTGTTTACCAAATTTAGCAGACTTATACCATTTTTTTTACCAAATTGATGCTTTAGTATCACGTTTTTGTAGCTCTTACACTCTATTACATGTCTTTTGTTAAGTAAAAAGACTAGCACATTGTACTTTCAAAGTAAATTACTAGCAATTTAATCTTTCATGGAGTTGACCCAATTTGAGCACTTCTGTTTTAGTTATATGTTTGGTAGAGAAAAAAGACATCTCATTTGTGACTCTCTCTTCGTTATCATCATTACATTCTAAACTAAACTAAGTTGCTTCCTAAAATAGTCTTCCTATTTTCACTAGGATCATCCGGTTGTGGCGCGCCGGTCATTGTGACTCAGTTGTCCCCGGATTTGAACCTTTGTAAATTTATGTTGTGGTTTTAGCAGTCAAAAAAACATGGTACTACTTTTTGTTCTGGGCACTTACTTCTTCTTGAATTCATTGATATACCTCAAGATTGATCAATACTCTTAGAGGCATTGATAGTTGCCAATGCAAGTGCATCTGTTGCAAGGGATAATAGTCTGTTAGGTAACAAAAAAATGCAATTCTCGGCACACGTCTTGGTTAATTAGAAACGGACCACTAACCTCGAAACTCGGTTACAAACACTCCAGTAATAATAACAATTATTGGAGTATTGATGAAATTAAATCAAGTGATTGATTTTTTTTTTTTGCTGGAAATGAGTGTCTAAATGCAGACTGATTTGATTAGTACTTATATTATTAGGTGTTTACTAATGTAATAAAATTATGAGTATACCCTGGAATGAGAAAGAAATAGATTATGTAAACTGACACTAACATGGGAGGTTGATCCGGGATCGTAAGGCCCGGTGATACCTAGTATATATATAATAAACACTAAAATGAGTCTAGTTCCATTATAGAGAATAAGGAACTAAAATCTTCCACACTTTAATACTACAATCTAAACTACCACTGTAAATAAGATATGAATTGTTAGTGATCATCATAGTTGAGTTACTATAGTTATGATCAATGTTTGTAGTTAAACACTTAACTGGACCATTATGACCTTCCATCACTGCTAAACATGAATAACTAGAACTGTTAATCCTTCTCCAAATCCTAACTGTTTTATCGGCCGACCCGCTACAAATCAAGTCCGAAATAACACTTAAACACAACACTGCCCTTTTATGTCCCTTGAGAGCACCAATTAAACTCATATTAATACTTTGATTGTCTTCATAATCACCATCATTAGTGTAAGTAATATCCCAAACTAAAATGTGACAATCACATCCACCTGAATATAAAACACACGCATCAGTGCTAAGAGCTAACGCGTTCACGGCCGATTTATGCGTATCGAGAACAATCACTTCTGAATGTTTCTTTTTCTTTCGCGAATTCTTCGTCTCTTTGATCATGTGCTTCCAAATCTTGATTTTCTTGTCTGCGGAACCAGTAAAAACAAACCCATTTTTACAACATACTAATGCATTAATAGCATCATCATGAGCATTGTTAACTGATTCTAAACATGTAAAATCCGACGTTCGCCAAATTTTCAGCGTCCGATCCCAAGAAACGGAGTAAAGTAGCGATTCATCTTTTGATAAAGCTAATGCGGATATTGTATCAACGTGATGAACCCATGTAGTTTTCTTGTGTCTTCTAACCTGAACGTAGTTTTTAGCTGGTAAGAATCGAAGCAATCGATCCGTTAGAGTTGGTAGTGTTGCTAAAAGCTTGAATTTCATGTCATGGTGAGTACTAAAATTGTTAGGAATTTGCCAGACCCTGATTTTATGATCTTGATGAGCGCTAAAGAGTTTATCACCCGAGATAATTAATGACTTTACTGAACCGAACTCTCCAATTGCTATGACTTTTGACTGCGATAATAAATTGTAATTGGAATTTGAAGATGGATCAGCAATGTGAAGTAAAATTGCTTTATCTGAAGAACCACTGTAAAGAAATTTTCCAGAGATTGCAAGAGAGAAGACATACGATGAGTGATCTTTGATAGTTGAGATACATTGGTGATGCATATTTGAGATTGCTGATGAATTGAGTGATGGAATCATTGAAGAAGAAACAGGGTTCATCTCTGTTTTTTCACTTTTTGTGTTAATGTAGATTGAAAATAAGTTTCCATAGTTATAGCGAGAGGAGTGAAAGATGGTAGGAAGGAGTATTAATAGAAGGAGAATGTTTTTGGCTTGTGAACATTGTGTGGGTCCATGACTGGGTCTGGGAAGAGTGTGGGTTCGGTTTTGAGACTGACCAGTGACCCTCCTCGTATGCAATTGCCAAGATTAATCAAAGTTTACTTTTGCACCTTTGGACTAACTTTCGGCTTTCCAATTCAACTGCCGATATTAATCCGACTTTACTTTTCCATCATTTTCTTACATATGGACTAGATCAAGCATATTGATATAGACTAGGTAATCATAGTAATTCAATGTTAAAAGCGTCTGGTTTGGTTGCTGTATGTTTTTGGTGCTGACGAGTTTCGAATTCTCATTTAAAATTTTTGGCTTGTAAAACAATAATTTGACAATCCTCACCTTTCGTTCTACGCGTGAAAGAGATATGCAGAGGAAAGAGGATCGCCAGAAAGTGGATATAACTAAGATTGCTTACCGAAATATGTTTAGTTTCATCCGAGCTGAACAGTCAAACGGACTTGGAAAGCTTGCCCCAACTGTCATTTCGTTCGACAATGGTCCCAAAACGCATGGACATTGATTCTTTCTGGCTGTGTACTGTACCCGCAATTCATAGGTATCACCCCCCTCTGTGAGTCGAGTGATTTTGGTGAATGGTTTGTTAATAACTTGTTGAACAACCGAGTAAATCAGCTAATTACACATCTTAATCATGGCTTAATAAAGCTAAAAAACAGGACTCCAATCAGCGTTAATCTCAGCCTGCATTTAGCTAATTTTCATTGACAAAACTAGGTATGATGTTGTACGAAAATTCTTTTGATTTCTACTAGTACGTTAAAGATCTTATCGGTTTATATAGTTGAATAAACTGCTGCCACGAGCACCTTACAGTGGGACCCGGTAAGTAACGATGGGAGTTTAACACGTAGAGTCTATTTCCTTATTTTCATATCAAGGGTGAAAAAGCTAAATTTTCCTTATCGGGTTTTAAGGATGCTGATGATATTGATGTTTTGATAGGATATACATAATCATGATCACGACGGTGGGCCCTTGAGGACTCATCACCGTAACTTTTATGTTTCCAGTTTGGGTAATTTTCGTTTTTCGCAACCACCACAGTATAAGAGACTTTACCTAGCTTTACGAAGACATTTCAAGCTTTCAACACCAGCATTTGAGTTCCGTAGCATGGTCTATTTGCAGTCTGCACTTCCTAGCTTGTGAGTCAAATGCATACCGTATGATTTTTACTGGCTAGTGTGAGATATTTTTCTTTTCCTTTTTATTTACATGATGATCCTAGTCTTTTTCCCATCGTGCCAGAAGTGTGGATGTTTTCTCTGCTTAGCAGTGATGCTTTCTCTTTCTCATATTAGTTGTTGAACTTTTATTACATTGAAATCGAGCAATAGGTAAACGACAGAGTAACTCCCTAGTTGAAGTATCCTCAAAAACCTATAGCTATAAGTTAAACCAATGGCGACCAACCAACGAGCCATGTTACACTGATTGCCCCTATTGGACACATCTAAATAGACAAGAATTATTTTACTTTCTTGTGACACTCTTTTCTTGAGCATATAAGGAAATCTAACCAATAAAAGATATATTTTCTTGCAAAGATTCGAAGGCATTTCACCAAATCAACTTAGGCTTAGTTTGGTATTGCTACAGCTTTTGTAAAAGCACTTTTCTGCTGTGCGTTGTTGTGCTTTGCTGTGAGAAAAAAGCAGTTAGACGTTTGGTAAAATATTAATTAAAGTTAAAGGCGATTAAAAAAACAATCAAAGTGTGTTTGGTAAAATACTAGATTCAACCATTGTTGTTGTGGCAAATGACAAAAACAGACATATCTCTAAAAAATAGTTTTATTCAATTTTTCTTTTTTTATATTGAATGGTGTTACATGTTAATTTTATTGGGGTTAAAAATAATTTTTTTTTTTTTTATATTGAATGGTGTTACATGTTAATTTTATTGGGGTTAAAAATAATTTTACAAGGTCGGACAAGATTTGCGCCATTTTCTCCGGCAAACTCAAACTACAATGAATTTAAGTCTAATATTTTAATGATATGTTCATATTATAAGACTTTATATTCCTACCAAAAATGAATGTAATTCGAGATAGCAAACTTGACCATCTACCGATCTTAATTTTAACCGTTTATTTTGAACGGCTGATATTCAAAGGGGTAGATGGTGGTTTTATACATCTCGAATTGTGCTCATTTTTTGTAGGAATGTAGAGTCTTATAAGAAGAATATACCATCAAAATATTAGACTTAAATTCATTATCGTTTGGATTTTGCGGAGAAAATGGCGCAAATCTTGTCCGACCTTGTCCATCTAAGAGTGTCCATGGATCCTCCCTCAATTTTAAATTTTACTAATTATTACTATTATTATGATTGTTAAGGAAAATTATTTTTACTTAACCAATTTTAAATATATATAATTTTCAAACAAAAAATAAACTAAAATTAAGTAATTATTTAAAATTTGTTTTTATTTTTATTTTTGACAAATTAAATGAAATGGTATCATACAATAGTTTGAAAATAAAATATAATAATATTTAAAGAATAAAATATAAGAAATAAAAATTGATTGTATATATATTTAAGGTTAATTTTTGTCATTTACAAAATAAAATAGGGACAAAAAAGATAAATCAAGCATTAAATTTTGGTGGGACCACAACTTATGCTTTTATAGCTTTTAAAAGCTCCTCCTCCCCAGCTTTTAAAAATTGATGAATCTGGGAAGTGCTTTGGATAATAAGCACTTTGATTTTTTTTTACCAAACACCAATTTCAAAAATTATTGACATATATAGGTTTTGAAAGTGCTTTTGGAAAAATAAAAGCATTAACAAACCCAGCCTATTATACTCCCTCCGTCCAACTATTAAGTGACCTAGTTCAAGTTTGCACAATTTTTAAGGCAAGCAAGGGGAAAAGTATTTTTAAGCACTTTTTACAATTATACACTTATGGATAATAAATAGTGAAATTTTGAAATGATTTATCTCTCAAACTACACCATGGATGTTCGCAAACTTCGTACCATTGAAAAGCATTTTAAAACATCTACGTAACGAATATAAACATGACTATCAAATTATGCATATTTTTTATAATCAATTAAAAGGATAATTTTAGGAATATCTCCTTGTTTAGTGATATAGGTCACTTAATGGTCAGACAAAATCTAAAAGTAACTAGGTCACTTATTAGTGGGACGGAGGGAGTACTATTTATTACAGAAAAGAAACTTATTATACTGTTCTTAGTCTTTGATAACAACCAACATTTTTCTCTTCCAATCTTTTTCTCTTTTATGTTTCATTATTTCTTTTTCTTTTTTCCGTTTGTTTTTTCTTATGTTTTAAGTAATTTTCATGTCCATCTCAAAGATGTCGGTGTTTTTATTTTGCGTGTCTATCACAATTGATTTTGAATCAAATGAAAATGTAATGGACTATAAATTTATCTTATTTGCATTTAATATTTTAATTTTGGTGACTTTAACATGGTTCAAGTTTTATTCGCACGGAGAATATTGTTTGGGAAAAAAGAAAGTAGCGATTTTATGTGTACCAAAATAACGACCAGGATCGCAAAAGAACGAACCGCGCTCACAGATCAATCTAGCGCAGTGCTCGTAGCGTTCAGGTTGGCAAAAGAACGAAATTGGCCAAAGGCTCAATTCGAAACTGATTCGGCACACCTGCTTCGATTCCTAACCTCAGACGCCGATTCTCCTTGGTACATCCCAGGAATGATTTCTGAAAACAAACAAATCATGAGACAGATCCCATACTGCACTGTCAACCACAATTACAAGGAAATCAATCAGGCTACGGACGGACTGGCCAACCTGGCGGTAGATAACAACCAAATGGAGAACCTTATTGTTAGAGCATTGCTCGATCGAACCCGCAAGAGTTGCTATCTCAAGCTTGTTTGTAAAGTTTAGTTGATCAAAACTATATACTTGATTTCTAGTCTACTTATAGCTATGTCTCGGATTAGGATAGAAGTGTGTAGTTGAGCTTTCGACTTCACGACGTTCACCAATTGAAGAAGAAGTTCTACTGAAGAGCTTGGAAAAACTTCGTCGACAAAAGGTATGTGGAGACTAAAACTTATCTATCACTCAGAAGTCTATTCAATTCTATCTTCTAATGAGACTAAGTCGTATAGCACAAGTCCGAAACTCTTGTGTTGCGAACTGTGTTTGCGAACGAACTGTGGTTTGCGAACGGCAAGGCTAGGTGAAAAAGCGGGGGTCTAACAACCACACCCAATATTTCGCTTAACAATCTGTATGGACTAACTCCAATATACTTTCAAGAGAATCAACTAGACAGTCAGAATCTCAATCTTAAGAAAAGTATATCAACGAGTTATATCTCAGTTTCTTAACGTATCAGCAAATCAAACAGATAGAGATCTGTGAGCCTGATTAATATAAGAAACAACTTGGACGGTATCAAAAACCAATATCCAAGTGTCAATCAATTCAATCAACAACCAAAGGTTGGATTCACAATTGATTGAACTTACGCACCACTTGTGATATTTCAATTATATAAACAGATATAATGTGGAAAAGAAATAAAACAGACACCATAAGTTTTGTTAACAAGGAAACCGCAAATGCAGAAAAACCCCGGGACCTAGTCCAGATTTGAAAACCACACTGTATTAAGCCGCTACAGACACTAGCATACTCCAAGCTAACTTCGAATTGGAATGTAGTTGAACCCTAACCAATCTTACACTGATCAAGGTACAGTTGCGCTCCTTACGTCTCTGAATCCCAGCAGGACTCTACGCTCTTGATTCCCTTAGCTGATCTCATCCACAACTAAGAGTTGCTACGACCAAAAGTCGAAGACTTGATAAACCAATCCATCTCACACAGAAAAGTCTATTGAATAGATAAATCTGTCTCCCACAGATAAACCTACGAGTTTTGTTTTGTCTTTTGATAAATCAAGGTGAACAAGAACCAATTGATATACCAAACTTATATTCCCGAAGAATAGCCTAGAAATATCAATAACCTCACAATAATCTTAATCGTATGGTAGCGAAACAAGATATTGTGGAATCACAAACGATGAGACGAAGATGTTTGTGATAACATTTTATCTTGCCTATCGGAGATTAAATCTCGAGCAAATCTTAAAGAAGATAGTACTCAATCACGATAGAAAACAGCAAGATCAGAACACGCAACTACAGAGAAAATAGTTGGGTCTGGATTCACAATCCCAATGAAGTTTTCAAGTCGTTAACCTACAGGGTTTTAGAAAAACCTAAGGTTAAAGGAGAATCGACTCTAGTCACAACTAGTATCACACAGGAGGTGTGGGGATTAGGTTTCCCAGTTGCTAGAGTTCTCCCTTATATAGTCTTCAAATCAGGGTTTGCAATCATTGTTACCTTGGTAACAAAGCATTTAATATTCACCGTTAAATAAAAACCTGATTAGACTCAATCTAATATCTTTCAACCGTTAGATCGAACTTAGCTTGTTACACACAAATGAAAAGTGACTTCATTTAGATATGAGTAACTGTACCTAAACGTGTACACCTTTGTTGGCTTAATAATAGTTAACCGAAGTTAGCCATATGAACACTTTCATATCAACCTTATTCATCTTAACCATAACTAGTTCAAATGACTCAAATGAAGCTAGTTCTAGAGTTGTTCAATTGTTTATATTCTCATAGAAGTATACAAGACACAATTGAATCAAAACCGATTTTGATTCACTCGAATCAAGTCATGAACATTATAGCCACGGTTTTCAAAAGATTGTATTCCTTAATATATAAATGTATTAGTTCATGAACAAACCGATTTTAGAACATAATCCACTCAAGTATGCAAACTTGTACGCATACCTATGTAGCCGGACCGAGTTTGGATTCGCCAGTACGCAAACTCGTACGCATATCACAAACTTAGTAAATTCCCGGAACTTGAACCTCACGCCAGTATGCATACCGGTATGCGTACATAGTTCTCGGACCTTGACTAAACCAAACAGTACGCATACGGGTATGCATACCATGGTTCTCGGACTTGGATTACACATATGAAAGTACGCATACTGTGTTTATATCCAGTTATTCTAAACTCTCATTTCAACCATTGAAATATTCTCGGAAGACGACAATAGCTGTGTCACACAAACTATTAGCTTCAAAGCAATTTTCAAGTGATCGAATGATCAATACGAAACATTCCGAGTCTACATCAAATGATTGTCTCACACAAATCATGTAAGATGTTACCAGACGATTTTCACATGATCATCTTTTGACTTTCGTCAAGAATATAAGATGAACTTAGTTAAAACGAAAGCTTACCAAAGCGAGTTAAACTCAGCTCGAAATATCAAATGTGTATTATTAAAGTCTATATAGCTATACGAATTTTGTCTCAAATAGGAGATAAAGTAGATAGACTTTTGAGTGATAGATGAGTTCAAGTCTCCACATACCTTTTGTTGATGAAGTTCCACAAGCTCCCCTTAGTAGTTCTTCGTCTTCAATCGATGAACGTCGTGAAGTCTAATGCTCAACTACACTTTCTATCCTAATCCGAGACTTAGCTATAAGTAGACTAGAAACCAAGACTTATAGTTTTGGCAACTAAACTTGACAACAAGCTTGAGATAACAACGCTTGCGAGTTCGACCGAGAAGTGCTCTAACACTAGGCAAGGTCCAGAATTGTGGTTCGCGTACTCAGTGGTTAGGTTCTAAAATCAGTAGGTATGACAACTCATACTCATGAACTCAGGTTTCGTTTGCGAACTCTGATTGCGAACTAAAGTCACTGGAAATTTAATGATTTAATGTATGTGAACTTGTTTTGTAAACCGTGGCATTATGTTCATGAATTGGTTCTTGTATAAGTACTTAATACAATTACAAACCAAACCGAATATGTTTCAAATTGTTCATGGATATTTCTATGAGATAGTGAACATTTGAACAACTCTCTTAAAGTACATTTTGATTCATTTGATTATATATCATGATTAATTGATTATCATATTTGGTCTAAAAGTGTTAGATGAATATGGATAAGCTAAAAGTGTTCATATGGCTAATTTCGGTTAAATGTTATTGATCTAACTTGTTATACATGTTTAGGTACGGTTCACCCATATCTAAATATAGGTATATTTCATCTGTGTGTATCAAGCTAATGCCATCTAATGATGGAGATTGATTTCTTATTTTCTAAGCAAACTTAGCTTGAATTTTAAATAAGGAGTTCATCTAACGGTGGATATTAATTGCTTTGTTACTAGGCTATCTTAGCTTTGATTGTAAGCAATCCTGGTTTTAAAGACTATATAAGGAGGTACTCTAGCATCTGGGAAACCTAATCCCGACACTCTCGTGTGTCCTAGCTGCAAACTAGAGTCGATTCTCCATTAACCTAGGTTTCCAGTTCTTCTGAAAACCATTACTAGGTTTAACGACTTAAAGAGTTCATTTGGGATTCGTGAAGCCATGTCCACCTATTTTCTCTATAGTTGCGTACACTGATCTTACTTTTTCAATCGTATTGAGTTTAATCTTCTTTAAGGTTTTCTCGAGATTTATCTCCGATAGGTAAGATATAAAAAGTAATCACAACAGTTTCTTCGTCTCAGACTCTTGTGATTCCGCAATAACTTCTTCTGTTAATCAGTTAGGTTATTGTAAGGTGACTAATATTTCTAGGCTGCTCTCCAGGAGTATAAGACACAGATTATTAATGAGTTTCCTATTCACCTTGATCTTTATCTTAATACGGAAACAACAAATATAATAGACTTATCTGTGAGAGAAAGATTTGTTTATAAGTATTCAATTTTGGGTCATAGCAACTTCTAGGCCGTAAAGGACGTCAGCTAGGGGAATCAAGTGCGCAGGGTCTTGCGAGATTCAAGAGGTGTCAGGAATGCGACTGTACCTTAATAGGTATGAGACTTGGTTAGGGCACAACTACTTTCCAGTCCGAAGTTAACTTGTAGTAGGCTAGTGTCTGTAGCGGCTTAATACAGTGTGGTGTTCAAGTCTGGACTAGGTCCCGGGGTTTTTCTGTATTTGCGGTTTCCTCGTTAACAAAATTTCTGGTATCTGTGTTATTTCTTTTTCGCATTATATTTTCTTTATATAATTGAAATATCATAGGTTGTGCGTAGTTCAATCACAGTTGATAAATCCAATCGTGTTTGTTGGATATGACTTGATTGACACTCGGGCATTGATCTTTGGTACCATCCGAGCTATTCTCATAACAATCGGGTTCATGGATTTCTATCTGTTTGATTTATTGATTGTGTTGTAAAAGAGATAAAGATCTTTAATATATATCTTGATTGAGACTCAGTAACTTGGTGCTCTCAGAATTATATTGGAGTTTAGTCTATACAGATTACCGAACGGAATAGTTGGGTGTGGTTGTTGTACCCCCACGTTTTCTCTTACAACTTCATTTTGGGACCATATAATCCCACCATGCATCAATTATAAGGGATGACTCATCGGGTATCACCTACCCTCGTGCAATTGCCGCTTAATTCTAATTAATAATATTTCCATCCTTCAATAATAAAGGTTTCATGCGCTCCAAGAGGTCACAGGTTCGAGTCCCCGATGACGCCATATTGCAGAATTTGACATGGAAGGTAGAGTTGGCTTGCCCCCCCTTGCGACATAATCAGCCCCCTCATCCGCTTCGGCTCCCTTAGCTAGTTCCTCATGAGGCTCGCTGGTAGGATATCACGACTACCTGTTCAAGTAATGTAGTATTACGTTGTTGGAGCTTAGATTGTTAGGCTTCTAACTATTTTCTTGTAATAATATTGTTTAATAAAAAAAAATATTATTATAACAAAACTTATATAATTTAATAATAATAATAATAATAATAAAGTTGTCAACCAACTCTTATAATTTAAACTCTTATTTTATATAATTTAAAATAGGTGGCTCACTTTTTCATAGACTATGTATCATTATTCAGAAAGGAGTGGGGGCCCAGTTGGTTGCTAGGTTGCCAACCAACTCTTGTAACCTTGATTTTTCCTCTTATGAATAAAGTTTGTATAATAATAATAATAAGCAATATTATTGAATTTGACGTGGAAGGTAGAGTTAGCTTTCCCCCTTGCGACATAATCATACCCCCTATCCGCTTCGGCTCCTTGGATGGTTCCTCATGAGGTTCGCTGGTAGGCTAGCACGATAACCAGCTTAACTAATGTAGTAGTACGTTGTTAGAGCTTAGCTTGTTAGGCTTCCAACTAGTTTCTCATAATAATACTCTTTATACAACTAGTTTCATAGGCTTGGTATTATTATTCAAAAAGGTGTGGATGCTCAGCTTGTGGCTAGACTCCCTGCCGTTCCGGTATAATAATCTTTCTTTTTAATAAAAGCCCCTGGTGGCGCTTGTTTTTATAATAATAACTAGCCCTTAACCCGTGCTGTAACGGCACGGGCCATGATGTTGGTTCATTTTTAATATATCGTATAATTTGTGTTCCGAATACTTATCAACTCCTTATGATTTAATATGTGTTTGTCATAAAAATAGTTGGGATTTTTCTTTCTTTTTTTCCTTTAAGATTTGCTCAAACGAAAGAAATATAATGTTAACTTCCAGACACTTTTTTATTTAGGTTCATTGCTTATAATGAGATAATGCTCTACATGAACATGGAAGTTTAAATATTTTTTGGAAATATGTCGTCAGCAGCGCTCATCTCAGTGAAATAAACTAATCAATATCGTCCATAAAAGTCACCACATGCTCCTATTTCGCTCCAGCTGTCATCTATCATGGTCATGTTGTCGATCCTCCAAATAGGCAGAGAATAATATTTTTTTGCATCGAACGAATGATACAAACTATCCAATGTGACATGATTTTCCTGTAATTTTTCAACACCCATTAGATGACAATGTTTAAAATGTGTACCCATTACCTTTTTGAATGGATTGTATATATGCGAACCTCTGCCATTAAATCTTCAACAAAGTATTGTGCCCAGCAATTCTTCTTAACGAAGGCTTTGGTAACTTCAAAAGTCTTCGGCATTTTGTCACTTCCGTACGTTCCTACCTTCACTTGGAATACAATATGGAGACACATTACCTCGTAAAGAACCTTGAACACATATTGTACTTCCTGATCCTATTTCAAATTAATAGGTTGTCAATAGATCCTTTACCAAAAGTTGACATATTCTACGTGGAATATTTATAAAAAAAAAAAATTATGGTATTGTGGATCATTGCTTTCTAAGATTGTAGTTTTCAAAATTGGCCTCTTCAAGTCCCAGGGCTTTCTAAGTTTATATATCTTGTTTGTTTTTAACATTTTAGTTAGCCATATTATGTTTGTTATTAACTTTAAACTTGATGTCATCTTCTACTGTGAACTTTATGTGATTTCAGAATCGAAATAGTTATACCTCTTTCATTCGTATCAAGTAATCCGTTGTATATCCCAACAATTCTTCTACAACAATTCATTTATTTTGCCGTTTCCGGACCATCAATAGCCATTATTGTCAAACGCAATCTGTCTAATTTTTGTTGATGTTATGTATTTGAAATGTTCATTTTTCTTAAATAAATAGATTGTGGAAAAACTAAAAAAAAAAAAAGAACATAAGTATTACATCGGGTCTAAGTTACTATATCCAAAATACTCCGGATACTGCTTCTAGTGCCTTGTTTCCTCAAATTCCTCGTTGCATTCTAGATAGTACATGCAACACCAATCATTTGCGAAGTGAGCTATTTGCGCAAGTGTGGTCAATGTATCCCTTGCCTGTAATAATAATAACAACATGTCAATTATTTTCAAGGCATCCAGTTGTAAATGGTATGAATCTAATAGATTTGTATTATACCTCAATCTTAGATATCACCTTCTTCTCACATAACATAGCAATTGAGGAAGGACAAATCTTGACCATTCTTTACATAGGCAGAGTTAGCCAAACTATGTTTTGCAATTTTCTTACGTGAAAATTATTATTAAACCTTATTTTAGTCAGCTCCTATCGAAGCCGATCTAATTAGTCCTATAGAAAGTTAATCTTAAATTTTTGACCTTATCGCTTGCCCAAATTATTGAAGTATTCTCAGTCATGTTCTGCTTTGTGTGATCTACCCATCTGTGTCTACTCTACCTTCTAAACCAGTGAATGAAACCTATACATATTGATCCGTAATTTGATATTATTGATTTTTCATCAAGAGGTCGCATGATTTGAGAATGTAAAATATAAAAAATATTTTATAAACATCGGAGGCGAAATTTAGATTTATGATTTAGAGTTTTTTACGATGATTTTGATGAACAAACATAATTTTCAAACAAATATTTTAGAATGCAAATACATTTTCCCGGTTAATAAGGTTTTATATCGGGAATTGAGTGAAATTTGTTGGCTTTGTAGGTAGTTGTCGCTAAACAACTCGACATTGATGGTCTTTCAGGAAAAAGAATGTAATAGTACTTGAGAGAGCGATAATGTTCTCTTACGCGGGTACACCAATTGCCTTTATATAATACGGGTGATCGAACAATCATGATCATATTGTCTTATACGTTCCGGTATCATCCTCGAAATATTTGGTTTTTGTCCTTATCAATCGTGCTAAAAACAACCAATTACATCTTTCACAATACAATGTTGCATGTTTTGTGAAGATTATTTTTTTACTTGGTCAATAAAACTCACTAAAAAGCAAAAACTTATTATTATACACTACTATTACCAACACCCACCACCATAAAAACCATCCACCGCCACTATTTCTTCCACCAATAGTAATGTTACCTCCTCCACCATTCACAAGCACCCGCCACCGCTTATACTAACCCTACTTCCACTACCACCATTAGAATTAATATAGTTTTTAGTAAAATTATTTATTAATAAAATTATGTATTTATGTTAGATTATTAAAGGGACATTTATAATAGAAATTTAATTAATCATTATGAACAATCAATGAGACACTAATTAATAAAACGTTTAAAAATGGTTAAGTTGAACAAACCCCAGTGGTAAATTTATCTTTGACAATGACAAATCCTGACCACTCTTTACATAAGAAAATCGATAAAAAATAATTTCATTTGTTCTGATCTTGATTCACGTCGTTCGTTTAGTTATTACATAACATGGCAATTGATTGCACCAATTTTTTAAAATGGACATGTGTTTTATCGAGTTTATTTTAACATTAGAATGATCAACCACGTTTTATACTTTATAATATAGCGTTACACATTTCGTGGCGTTACGAAATTAGCATAATATGTTTTTGTTCACCAATACCCGCCACCACCATAAAACCATATGAATCCACTTTTTTTATCCACCACCACCACCTAGTGGCAGAGTCAAGGGTTGACTAACCTGGCTCTAACCCCTTAAATTTTTAATAACTACATAAATTGTTTAGTTTATTTTATAAATAGTACTTTGTCCATATATATTTATGGTTTAGTCCACCAAAGTTTACATGTTTCTTTTTTTTTTTTAAAAATAGGCCTCCTCAATGTCAATTTTTGACTCCACCACTGCCACCATCACTGCCGCCCATCCCATGTAGGTTGTCGGACGCAATTCTAATTTTCAATCACAAATGCCATGTATGAGGTTTAAATTGAACAAAATTTCGTCAATTGATTAGTTTCATTATTTTTTTTTCCGTGTATATATTATTTTATGTATTGCAATCAATTTTATTTTAACATTAAAAAATCATGATTTATACGATATGGTACCAAAGATAACAGGGGTACCATTTGGGTGATCCAACTACGATCATCAAAATATTGTCTTGTATGATATCATCCCTGAAATATATGGCCTTCCTTTATCAAAAGTGTTAAAAACAACCAACCACATCTTCCACACTAAGATGTTATCGATGTTGTAACGACAACATAAAATTAATCTTGTCCATCACTACTCACCAACATTCACCGTCACTACTTCTTCCACCACAAACTAGGGGCGGATCCAGGATTTTGAGGAGAGAGGGAGAAAAAAATTCTTGGCAAGTTGGATACATGTGAAAAATGGACTTTGTACACATGTCGATAAAATACTAATTAATAAAACACTAAACGAACGACGTGAATCAAGATCAGAACAAAAATGAAATTATTTTTTATCGATTTGCTTATGTAAAGAGTGGTCAGGATTTTTCCTTATTCCATATATTTTACGATAAACACATGTCCATTTTAAAAAATTGGTGCAATCAATTTCCATGTTATGTAATAACTAAACGAACGACGTGAATCAAGATCAGAAAAAATGAAATTATTTTTTATCGATTTGCTTATGTAAAGATCAAAATGGACTTTGTATCTCATTTTACGATAAAAGAACAAAATAAATATAATTGTGCTTGGCTCTGCCCTTAACCACCACTAATCTTTCGGCCTCCACCTCTTATACTACTCATTGTCGCAGAAAATGTCTATTGATATTATTTATCAAAATTACTTATTAATAGAAATAAATACTATAATTAATTAAGAAAATATTTATAATTAAAAATTGATTAGTCATTTATTATGAGCAATTAGTGAAACACTAATTAATAAAACACTTTATAATGAATAGATCATTTATTATGTGCAATTAGTGAAATACTAATTAATAAAGCAATTATGGTATTTAAGTTGAACAAACCACCACGGTTGATTTATCTTTTCTATCAATTCCAACCAAGGTGGAACACTGGTTAGAGGCCACTCTTATGACACAATAGGTCATGAGTTCGATCCTCCCCGTTATAATTTTTGAAATTCCATATCTTGACTTGAGTATTCATTTTTCATTCATAATATTGGAATTAACGCCACACATGCGAGTTGTAGGGTGTGGCACGGAGCACCGCAGCCCTTGATTTATCCTTGTCTGGACAAATCTTGACCACCACTAACAAAGGCAAACTTATGAGCAATTAGTGAAACACTAATTAATAAAACACTTTATAATGAATAGATCATTTATTATGTGCAATTAGTGAAATACTAATTAATAAACCAATTATGGTATTTAAGTTGAACAAACCACCACGTTTGATTTATCTTTTCTATCAATTCCAACCAAGGTGGAACACTGGTTAGAGGCCACTCTTATGACACAATAGGTCATGAGTTTGATCCTCCCCGTTATAATTTTTGAAATTCCATATCTTGACTTGAGTATTCATTTTTCATTCATAATATTGGAATTAACGCCACACATGCGAGTTGTAGGGTGTGGCATGGAGCACCGCAGCCCTTGATTTATCCTTGTCTGGACAAATCCTGACCACCACTAACAAAGGCAAACTTATCCTAGCTTTGTTTTGTACTAATGATATATTTTTTTTCTATTTTTTTTATATAAGAAAGATTTCATTTATTGACTTAAATGGATATCCCCAACTTGTCCTTCTCCATATATTCAATTAAGAACTTAGAGGATCATAAATCACTCACAATTAGTGTTATGAACTTTTTTAGGATTCTTGAGTATGCAGAATGGGGGGATGCTCATAAGATATTAATTTTTTTTCACTACTAAATGAAGAAACCTTGTGCAATTTTTAAGCATAGTGATATGTGACGTATGCTCAAGAAATCTAAACTGAAGAATTTTCTCTAGAATAGTTTTGTTTTGAATTCGTTAAAGGTGGTAATAAGGTAACACCTGCACTTTTCGCATGACATATGCTGAAAGATGCATTATTGAATGAGATGAAGTGTTCATCTCAAAATCTTGTGTTGCGCGTTTAGGGCATGTTGGCCCAGAACAAAAGTTGCACCACAATGGTTCATCATGCCTGTGGAAGGATGGTTAAGTGCGAATAACACCACAATGGTGTATCGCGCCATTGGGAGGCTCAATAAGTGCGAGTAGCACAAAAATGGTGAATCACAAAAAATAGGAGGTTGGATAACTATGAAGTTGCATCATTATGGTGCTTCATCCCGGTGAGAAGCTGTCCAATAGAGATATCGTACCACTATGGTACAATACTCAAATTGGTATCAGGCCAAAACTGGTTATGCACCAGTACGGTGTTATTTCTGAAACTTATTATCGCGAAAGCAGGTAGACCTGGTACGTGTACATCCTTTATCTTTTTCAAGTTGTATAAATATCAATAAGACATATAAAGGGAAATGGTGCATTAAGGGAGAATGCACCAATAAGCTTCAAAGCTTAGCATGTGAAGCATAATAGATGCGAAATCATCCTTATGTCAGGTTGCTTATTTGAGAGAGCTTCATGATGCTTATACATCATCCTTATAGCGTTGCTAAACTAAAAATTCCCCATTATGGTTCATGATGCTTATACATCATCCTTGGCCTTGCAACACGATTTGACTTTAGTTGCTAGTCCCGACACTGATGAACTACGTACGATTTGTGCTTGATTCCTTCAAGATACGGAGAAGGGTACGTTGGAAAATGCAATAAGTTGCAGTATTATTGGTCTAGCATCTTGTCGCTCATACCATATAATTGCAAGGTGATTGTGAAATTTTGGTAATTCATACCATATAGGCTCCACAATGCGATGCAAGAGATGATTGTTGAGATACTTGATGAGGTAAGTTGTGGTCTATTCAGTGGATGCTCATACTTCCTATCAAGATTTTTGACGTAGACATGCACCGGTTTCGAATTGGGCATTGCCATGGAAGGAAAGCTAAATACGTAGGTATGAAAATTAGGACAATTTGCATATAAAATTGGTCAATGACGAAAGAACGAAGTCATTCTGAGTTCGTATGAAGAAGTTATGAGGAAAACAAGAACTTAGAAGATTAAAAAGGCAAAATGCTCATTTTGCGGGACAAGTGTTATTAGCACCCCCTTGTACGTTAAGGGGTATCCACTTTCTAAGGGGCAGCCATGTTCATAGGAATTGCTAAAGGCATTCCAGTCGTTACAAAGGGGGAAACTTGGATTTTAAATGTTGTTAAAGGCACCCGCCTATTATCTCCGGGGCACCACCATCATCTTCAATTTATACGACCAGTTCAGGGAAGCATCGGCGATGGCTGATGATCATGGTGATTGGTGGCTAATGTTAAAGGAATCAAGGCGGGTGATTGACAGTGGATACTCGAGACTGTTTCAAGACTTGGGTTGGCTGGTGATTGACCATTTGGTGGTCTGTTGGGTCTCTGTCATCGATTGGAAGTGATGGATGCTGTTGGAACTCGAGCATTGCAGTGGTGATCATGAGTGCTTCGACTAATCGATGAAAATATGTTGTGATAGTTGTGATCGGTTGTCAATCCGTCAAAAATAATTTCACTTTCTTACTCACTAAATTTAAATGAAGTACAAAGTAAGGAAAAGTTCGTATCCACAGAGAGGCAATTGTTGTTATGCAATTTTCAGTTTCTAAGGTAACCAAGGGGGGATGTTTGTTGTATCTAAGAAATAAAAGTAATTGAAAGCAAAGTAAATAATTGGAATAATCAATAAGGAGAAGATATTGGTCACGGGATAGTATCATTCACAAACATGTATTTTCATCAATGATTAGAATTGATATTTTAATCTCTCATCTACTAATAGTCCTAGGACACCTTGATCGCAAGTATATCCCGCTAATTCCCTGTTTTCATCACAACCACATTAAAAGATGCATATGTGACTTCTTCCTAGAAAGCAACCTAAAGTGTAAAAGCACAATTAGATTTAACTCCCTAAAAGCAATAAGTTTTATGGAATAAGACTAATCAATGCAAACGAATGTGTAAAAGCACTAAACGTTTTAACAAAAGTTATGATTCACTTGTGACTAGTAGGATATCACTACAAGCACTACCCACAATTATGCTACTTAGAATCAGGGATAAACAACTTTTTCGTATTGAAAACCCTAATATAGCTCTAGAGATGAATGTAAATCGGATTGATTCCGGACTCAAACAACCAAACAAACTATCAAATCATATAACACTATTAATTGTGAATCACAAACAATAAAATATTGAGACAAAACTAATTCATTGAATCATATAACATATTGAGAAATCAACTTTATCCCATAACCAATAAGATTTATTTAGCTACTCATAGCTATGGAGTTCATCATAATAATATTAATTGAAAAGAAGAAGATGAACAAAAGCAAACCCTAGAAGCGTAAACAAAACCGGCTCTCCAAAGTTCCAAGAAAAATATATGTATCCAAGTTGTAGAAGTCTTTCCTTTAAATAGCTCTCTTGTTTCCAAAATTAGGTCTAGCCTTCAAAGTCCATTAGATAAAAATCCACCAAGCCCATAAGAGAGAGAAACCCATGTAGAAAATATGTCCAAAAAACGTCGCCGGAAAACTGGTATCATGGCCGGAAATTGTCCGGAATCCGGCACCGGAAAGTATCTCAGGTGACGGGCAAAGTCCGCCCGGTCACCGGTCAACGGGTCAGCTCGGTCGAGTCAACTCAGTCAAAGCACTGAGTCAGGGTTTAGTCGGCCGAGTTAACTCAGAGTCAGGCCGAGTCAGGTCTGAGTCGTATCAGCTAACTCATCTGAGTGGATGAGTTGGTATTGGCTAAGGCCATTGCACTAGCCAAAGCTCTGTGATGCACAATCCTTGTACTTCACTAATGCATGTACAGCCATGATGGCTATTAATCTTGCCACTCACTAGCTTCAAAGCACCAACTGGTTCACCAGTACTCCCAGCTGCTACAATTCCATCCACCTATTCCATTCTTTCCTGAGTTCATCCCTGGCAGCTTAGCAACATCAACAACTCCTTCTCAGGTTCAGCTCAAATTCCAGTATCACCAATTCCATCTGTAACATCACTTGTAGCTTAGCTCAGTTGACCTCAATGCTCACAACTTAATGCACCACCAACTGCAGGGCAGATGGCTTAGCTCAGTCTCACAGCTTCAGGGGCTGGAGCTGAGCACAGGGCAGCTGAAAGATGAGCACAGAGTTCACAAAACAATGATCTCAGGTGTAAGCAATACCTAGAAGGATATCTAATTTGTTATGCAAGGGTGATACAGGTGCCTATACAATGATGATGCAATGTATTGCACAGATCCACAGAGTATAAATGTGAAGTGCAGTGAGGTAAGGCTCATGAAGGAGGTGGCAAAATCACATATGCATACATCATGGTATTATTTGGCTCAGGGATACATCACAAGAGATATCACACTCAACTAGCATGCAACTCAACTATCATGGAGTCATTCAGGTAAGCATGGTTTGAGATACACTACCACCAGTATAAAACTGGGTTTAGGCAATTCCACAAATTGGTTTTGCTGTTGCCCCTTCTTTTCCTTGGGTTTTCTCAGCTACACAGCTTGTACCTGTTACTCAAAGGAGATATTCAGTACTCAGAAATGTGTAGGTTAAGCAAAGAATTTCAGAGCTGATAATTAACAACTAGAATTGCAGAACAAAAGATGGGAAATGCACTGATGTTCAGCTACAAGGTTAACAAGTTGGCAACAGTTTATACAAGAAATGGCCAACTTTAGCATATAACACAGCCTTTGTGGCAATGCAAGATGTATGATGATGAAACAAGAGACTGAAACTTACAGCAAACTGATGACAAAACTACAGGAACAGAAGCTAAAGATGCAGCTATGGATACAGAACAAAAGGGAATATTGCACACTGGTAGTGACCTGCAAAACCAGTTACAATGTAATGCTTACAACTACTGAAACTATCTGAGTGAAAAGAGAAGCTATGGATTCAAAACATTTGTATATGCAATCTCCTATATGCTGACAGAGTAACAAGTAACTGAAAAAATTAGCACATATACAAACTAAACCACAGAATGCAACTAGATATTCACAGGAGCTACTGAGTTACAACAAACTAACAAGCTTCAGCAAAAGATGACAGAGGACTTTAGAAAGAACAAGTAACCCTAAATTATACTACCACAGCAGGAGAACAAGTATGTGAGCATGTGAAATTTTAAGACAAAACCTCCAGCTAAGAGGTGACAGGCTAAGTTACAACATCCGATGACTAAAAGCAGAAATTTCAAAGCACATATGTACAAGACTGAACTGAAATGCAGTAAAGTGAGCTAATGGTCAACACAACAATATTACCAGTTCCCCGGCAGCGGCGCCAAAAACTTGGTAGGATTCTAAAGATGTTTCCTACGTGTAAACTGCAAGTGCACAGCGCCTGTTGGAGGCGTGGCAAGCACAGGTCGATCCCACAGAGAAATGGTGTGTGTGTGAATGATCTAAGGCTTACTATAACTGATTTCAAGGAAGGGTAACACAATTATGAACTGATTTTTGGTTGTCGATACGACTAGTTGATGTGGCTCTAAACTAAGGCAAAGAAATAAGTAAGATATGTTATAACAGATGTGTGAGAGCACTAGGGTGATTGAATTCACCTCCTAAACCTATTCTAAGGTAATACAACTCAAGTTCTACTCTTACATTTCCCTTGAAGGCTTCAGGTGGGAATTATACCAATTGCATTCACTAATTATTCCCTAGTATTGGTTGTCTTCTTACAAGACAACCAATCACAGACTAATTTGATCAACAATTAGCTAATAACCCTATTACAATTCACAACAGTAAGAGGAGAAACTTGACAATTGAATTAACTTCTTATAAGCATTAGTGGTTTCATCTACACCCTAGCAGAGATGATTAGAACATCATGCTGATAAATAAAAACTTCAAAATTAAATTCCAAAAACCAAACCCTAAAACAGACTGTTTTCTCTCACATCAAAACAACAATTTATACCCTACAAATCACTCAAACTAACCACTAATCGATGACCCAAACTTGCTTTCTCTGCTCTGAATTGACCATGCTTGGGTTGTTGGTGAAAACCCTAGAGTTCTAGCTATCTCAACCCTAGCTTCTAGGTTATGGAAGAAGCTAAAGGTAAAGATGGGTAGAACTAGGGTGGTTGTGGATGTTGGCGCAGTTGTTGGGGTGTCAGGAGGATGATGGAAGTGGTGAGGTGGTGGCTCTGCCATGGTATGGTCGGGGAGAGGGAGGAGAAGATGGGTTTCTCTGCAGGTGGTATGGAGAAGAAAGAGAAGATGAAGAGAGAAATGGATTTGGTCGATAGGGTATAGGTGTAGGTGGGTTTTGTTGTGAAGCAGGCACATCGAGTGTTGATGGGAAGGACGGAGCGAGCATTGGATGCGGATGGGCGAGATCTCGAACGGCTCGGGAGAATCGGGTTGTTTTGGTGTTGAGCGGGAGCAACAGAAATGATGTGAGGAAGGCAAATGACCGTTGGATGTCGATGCATCACCGATGCGACCATTGATGCGGCCGTTGGATGCGGATGGAGCAAATCTAACGACTCAAATGGTGTGGGCTCGGATCCGGGTCGTGGGTAGCTCGAGCCCATGTCTTGTAAATGGGTTGCTCCTTGTTGGGTTGCAACTGATGCGCGCACGGGCTTTGGCTTTCTGCTCCATAGACGCTCGTCTCCAATTATCTGCTCTTTTGGCTCCTCGTTTCTCCGAGCTTTATTTACTACCTAAAAACACAAAACTAATTAGTACAAATATTTATTCTTGAAAACAAAGAAAACACAGAATCTGGGATAATATCTGATTTCTGAGCACAAAAGATGAGTTAAATGCCAATAAATAGATGTGGAAATATGCAATATTTGGCACTCATCACACAACCACCAGCACAAAGCACCAACACCCAGCACAACCTGCAAACTTATCATTGCAGCTTCAGACATCTCCATAGCAACAACACAATCTGTCTCAACTCAAGCACAAATTCCTGCCTGCAATGTTAACAGCAAACTCCCATCGATTTCAGCCTTCATTGCAGCGACGACCATTTACTGCAGTTCAACTCTTCACTGGCACTTGCATCCTTTCCACAAAACCCTTGTAACTCAGCCAATCACAGGTATAACTTCTTTTTCCAGTTCATATCACCAGAACTACCAATTTCCAGTCTAGTAAACCCTTGAAAATCATCACTTCCACCTGCAATCTCCCTGGCAAATTTAAGCTTCAACTACTTCACTTCATTGCAGCTCATTCAATTCTTCAACTCACTCCAGCCATACTACATCAACTCCATATGAGCCGCAACTTCAGAGCAACCAGCTCCCAGTAATACACATCTTCTTAACAATGGCTGCACCACTACCTGCAATCACTTCTCAAAATCCCTGGAACTATTTGTTCTTGGTCTGCAGCTTAATTCCTTCACCAGAACTGCACGTGCAACAACTGCATACTCAAACCTGTTCATGCCTCATACTCAACTCATCTTCAATTTCATCTCCAACAGCTCCAAAATCAACTCAGTCCAGAACCCTAGATCATAATTCCCCTCACAGATTTATTCTCGAGTTCACCTTCCACAAATCAATAGAACCCATCACAAATCGAACCATCACAATCGAACCCATTTACATCAAGAACTTACAACCCTAAATCATATCACCTGGCCTAACATACATCTAAGTCATCATAGCAGCCTCAGATTCTTGAGATTAAGCACACACCCACATTTAATCAACCCTTGAGCCAATCGCTAACAATCACCAAATTCTTCAATCGATCGTATTTAGCAAAACCCTAATTTCTCTTGACTGAAATCTCAGATTTCCCATCTGTTCTTCATCAGTTCATCTTCTCTGGAATCTCCTCCACCACTGATGTCAACATGACTCAACAAAAACCAAATGCTTCTGTTAACAACCATCATCTATCCCTGGTCTTCGTCGACAAATTCTTTCTCAATTGCAACACAGATTCAGAATTGAACCAAAACCCATGAAAATAATCACCC
Organism: Papaver armeniacum; assembly: GCA_023531295.1. Classification (NCBI taxonomy): domain Eukaryota; kingdom Viridiplantae; phylum Streptophyta; class Magnoliopsida; order Ranunculales; family Papaveraceae; genus Papaver; species Papaver armeniacum. Next base: position 229,719 of record JAJJWW010011758.1, on the reverse strand, counting down.
TTCTTCTGGATCAATTCATCACTGCCCTTTCAGATTCAGCTGCATCATCTTCAGTCTGTTCAACTCATCTTCTCTTTCTCAATCTCACCATTAACGGCGTCTCCCTAATCATCTCTGTCTCTGAATTTCAGGTGAAGTTTGGAAATGAAAGAGAAACATTTCTCTTAAAATTAAGGCCTGGTAATGGTGGAAATTGCTACAGGCACCCCACTTACGATATGGGCCACCACAGTGATACTTGGCTTGTCAGTTTCGCGGAACCGACTGCCAGTCCATACTTCACTCCTCAACCGTAGCTAGCTTCGCTTGCCTGTGAATTGGTCTTTACGCTCTTTTTCGCTTTAAATGGGTGATTTCTTCTCCTTTTGTTCTCGGTGACTCCATTGCACCTATAAAACTCAAAAGCAAACATAAGATACATAATTCACACGAAAAATAGCAAAGAAAGCATAAACTCTAGATAGTAAATACGGTGTATTCTACACCTATCAGATTCCCCCACACTTAGACTTTGCTAGTCCTCGAGCAAATCAAACAAAACAATTCTAAAACATACATACAACTCCGTGTCGTCGAGGCTACGGTTACTCTTAGCATGAATAACAGGCCTTTGAACCCCTAGGTGTCCCTAGTGGACGAGTTATAGTCTCGTGAGGGTTTACTAGAGATATACCCACAAAACCTACTTTTCCAACTTACTAGTTCTCCGTAATAATAGCATCCAACGCGCTAAGAAGACATAGAAATTCTGCACACTAGTCATAAGAAGTTAGACACATAAATGAACACAATCTCATCCTTAAAAGTTGAGAGAGAAATAACCATCCCTTCTCGAAAGAAATTCGGGTTCGGAGTGATCAAAAGTCTCGACTCTGCCTCACAAGAAAGGGTTTTATGATATTGCTCTCAATAATAAACAACTTTTTATGGGTCACACATGTGTCCAGGTAGGAATGAAGAGAGAATCCCGCGACACGTTGAATGGTAGGAAGGTAAAAACCCTCCGAAATATTTTAAAAACCCACATCTTTTATCATTTTTGAAAACCCATTTTTCTGACGATCTCTTCGAAAGGAAATCAACCACTTAACGAAGGTGGGAATATGCTTACCTACCTCGTTATCCGTTCGGCGTGCAGCTAGCACCACTCTCACAACATCCATAGAAACGTCTTCGGTCTTCTATCGGTGTCTTCGGTCTTCAACTCTTGATGATAACTCTTGAACTTCGTAGAATCTTGACAATGTAATTCTTTCCTCTAATTTCTTGTTGCTTGAAACTTCATTATAGATATTCCTTCTTCCCTTGGCTTTATTGAAAGAATACAAAACTAAAAACGAACTATACAAACCCAAAATATAATTTTTCTTTTTTTTTCTGTTTTTTTTTTTCAATTTTTTTTTTTTTTTTTTTGAGAAATAAAAATAAAACAAATACAAAATAAAAACGAAATAAAACAATAAAACTAGTAATGAACCTAAAGAAATTTTCTCGTCTTTTTTTTTTTTTTTTTTTTTTTTTGAGACAAGAGAAAGTAAAATACAAATAAAATAAAAAAATAAGTACAAAGGCCATGGTGTAAGTACTTTACCGCTTGATTCTTCACAACTTATATGTCTTGATATCATAAACTTCTCGAACTCTCATCTTTAATAATTTTCACTCTTGTACAATAGTCTTCAACTTATAAAAATTCTGCTCCTTGTTTTGTTGCTATACTTGAATCAAATCTGCTCAATTGCAATACCGTTGCTTGTAAACCTCAAACGTGTTCAACTTTCCTTCAAATTTGTGATGCTCCTCTTGTTGATGATGATGGTGTTTCTATGGACCTGTTGGTGTAGAGAGAGATAAGGTGGATGGTGCTAACTGCGAACAAGATTACAAGTGGTATGTAAGTTAGCAATTCGATGTCACCATCATGGTTGATAAAAATAGCACTCAAGAGATCAAAATAGTGCTTCTATGGTGGGAGGTTGGGCAGCTCACCATTATGCACGGAGTTTACGTACGGTGACACACACTCTAAAAGCACAAATTTAGACAGGTACAAAGAATTAAAGGTTGGTGCCTCACATTATGTAACTTGGGTAGTCTCCACTATAGGGGATCACTGCTCTAATACCGAATTCAATCTGCACCTTATTTGCCACTGGCATGGTTAAATCCAACTTTAACTCTCATACAATTAAGAAACCCGATCATGTTCTCTGTCATCTCTAAGTTCAGTCACTATTATGAGATTCTCGATGTAATCTTAGCGACATGTATACTATGTGACTCTAAACTAACCATAAGTTGGAGTTTCCTTATTCATTATTTCACAAAAAAGTTGAAAATTTTGAAAAATTTACAAAGCAAATGCTTAACCACTCCCCCACACTTAAACTTTACATTGTCCTCAATGTAATTGAATCGTCCAAAGTAAGTCAAGGTGGGAAATTCTAACAAGAAATCAGAAAATAAAAATAAAAAAACAAGACACGAAAAAGCTAAAAACAAGACAAGACAAGAAATACTCATCCGATGGGTTGCCTCCCATTTAGCGCTTGGTTTAAAGTCGTCAGCCCGACTATCTCCTTGCTTTCTATGACTCCTCCAGAGGGAGTACATCCACAAAGTTAACTCCTTCCACCACTTCGGAAGTGAAATTCTCATAATATGGTTTCAACCGGTGCCCATTAACTTTAAGTTCTTTCCCTGTAGCTATGCTATGAATTTCCACTGCACCATGAGAAAACAAATTAGTAACAATAAAAGGTCCGATCCATCGTGACCTTAATTTACCCGAAAATAAATGCAAGCGAGAATTAAACAAAAGCACTTTCTTCCCAATGCAAAATTGTTTCCTAGAAATCATGTTATCATGGAATGCTTTCGTCTTTTCCTATAAATTCGTGAGCTTTCAAATGCATCATTCCGAAGCTCCTCTAGCTCTTGGAGTTGTAACTTCCTTTGCTTTCCATCCCCATCCATCTCCATGTTGCATTGTTTAATAGCCCAAAACGCCTTATGCTCAATTTCAACGGGTAAATGACAAGGTTTACCATACACAAGCCTAAAGGGAGACATCCCAATAGGTGTTTTATATGCGGTTCTATACGCCCACAAAGCATCATTAAGTCGCATGCTCCAATCCTTCCTTGTTGGGTTCACCGTCTTTTCTAGAATAGATTTCACCTCCTGGTTAGACACCTCGGCTTGTCATTTTGTTTGGGGATGATAAGGTGTTGCAATCTTGTGCGACACATTGTACCTCGTCAACAAGCTTTGTAAAATCCTGTTTTTGAAGTGAGAACCCCCATTGCTAATTATGGCTCTTGGAATTCCAAACCTTGCAAAAATATTAGCTTGCACAAAATCTGAAACCACTTTAGAATCATTAGTTGGGGTGGCTTTAGCTTCCACCCATTTCGAGACATAATCAACCACAAGTAAGATATAAAAATTCCCATGGGAGTTGACAAAAGGCCCCATAAAATCAATACCCCATACATCAAAAACTTCAATAAATTGAATAAAAGTTTGTCGCATTTGATTTCGGGCACCTAGATTGCCGGTTCTTTGGCACCTATCACAAGTTGTACAAAATATATGTGCATCCTTAAACAAAGTTGGCCAATAAAAACCACTTTCAAGTACCTTGTGAGCGGTTCTCTTACTCCCAAAATGTCCTCCGCAAGCATAAGAGTGACAAAAAGACAAGATAGAATTAAATTCAGATTCGGGAACGCACCATCGTATTACTTGGTCACTACCATGTTTCCATAAGTATGGATCATCCCATATGTATTGGTTCCCTAACTTCTTAAGTTTGTCCCTCTCAGCACGAGACAAGTTCTTTGGGATTTGTTTAGAAACTAAGTAATTCACAATATCGGCATACCATGGTTCTCCAAAGGCAATTGAGAATAGTTGCTCATCTGGGAAACTTTCACGCAATGGGATAGTCTCTTTATCCACAGCAAGACGGCTCAAGTGATCCGCAACGGTGTTCTCAATCCCTTTCTTGTCCTTGATTTCAATATCAAACTCTTGCAAGAGTAAAATCCACCGTATGAGCCTCGGTTTCGCCTGTTTCTTTGTAAGCAAGTACTTAAGCGCTGCATGATCAGAAAAGACAACAACTTTTGTACCAATTAGATAAGAGCGAAACTTTTCTAAAGCAAAAACAATGGCTAATAACTCTTTTTCAGTGGTTGTGTAGTTTTGTTGGGCCTCATTTAACGTTCTAGAAGCATAATAAATAGCATGAGGAAGCTTCCCCACACGTTGCCCAAGCACCGCACCAACCGCATAGTCACTTGCATCACACATGAGCTCAAAAGGCTTGCTCCAATCCGGTGGTTTAATGATAGGGGCTGAAATCAAAAGTTCTTTCAAACGATTGAATGCCACCATACATTTTTCATCAAAGTTAAAAACCACATCTTTTTGCAATAAGTTACAAAGTGGTGATGCTATCTTGGAAAAGTCCTTGATGAATCTACGATAGAAACCTGCATGACCAAGAAAAGAACGTATCTCCCTCACCGTAGTGGGAGGGGTTAGAGCACGAATAAGGTCTATCTTAGCTTTATCGACTTCCAAGCCTTTAGAAGATATTATATGGCCTAAAACTATGCCATGAGTTACCATGAAATGGCACTTCTCCCAATTTAGCACAAGATTTGTTTCAACACATCGTTCAAGGATTAGAGACAAATTGTTCAAGCAAAGGTCAAATGAATCACCAAAGACACTAAAGTCATCCATGAACACTTCAATTATGTTTTCAACATATTCCGAAAAGATACTTACCATACACCTTTGAAAGGTAGCTGGAGCATTGCATAAGCCAAAAGGCATCCTTCTATAAGCAAAAGTACCGAAAGGACAAGTGAAAGTGGTTTTCTCTGGTCCTCCTGTTATTATCACAATCTGATTATAACCTGAATAGCCATCAAGAAAGCAATAATAAGAGTGTCCAGCTAAACGTTCAAGCATTTGATCAATAAAAGTCAATGGAAAATGATCTTTCCTAGTGGTGGCATTCAATTTCCTGTAATCAATACAAACCCTCCAACCGATTTGCACACGAGTTGGGACAAGTTCATTCTTATCATTCTCCACCACCGTCACACCTGATTTCTTTGGTACTACTTGTACCGGGCTTACCCGCTTACTATCGGATATGGGGTAGATAACACCCACTTCCAAAAGCTTGAGTATCTCCTTTTTCACCACTTCCATCATGGGAGGATTCAAACGACGTTGCGCTTCCCTTGTAGGCTTTGCATCATCCTCCAAACTAAATTTTGTGCATACAAACGGCAGGGCTTATACCCTTGATATCGGCAATTGTCCATCCTATGGCCGTCTTGTACTTCCTTAGCACCCTTAGAAGTTTTTGCTCATGTAAATCATTAAGCTCATTAGAAACAATCACAGGTAACTCTTCATTATCACCCAAGTACAAGTACTTTAGGTGGTCGGGAAGAGGTTTCAATTCTAACTTTGGAGATTTAACAATTGAAGGTACAAGCTTTTCATCACTGCATGGTAAAGAAATAAAAGAAATATTATGAGTTTCCGGGCATCCTTGTAGTGAATTAAGATCACCAAGGGCTTCCTTGACTTCATTACCACACTCTACACCATTATCCATGGATGTAGTTAACACGGTTTCCAAAGCATCATTACCGTTTAATTCAAACATTTGTTGTGCCAATGAATCCATAACATCAATGGAGAAACAAGAGTGGACATCACTAGGATATCTCATCGTCTCGAAAATGTTGAAACGTATTGTTTCTCCATCAAACTCCATGGTCAACGTTCCCTTATCCACATCAATTGTGGTTTTCGTCGTTTTCATGAAGGGACGCCCAAGTAGCAATGGAAGAGACGAGTCCGGTGAACCTTCATCCATCTCTAACACACAAAAGTCAGCAGGAAATACAAGTTGATTAACCTGCACAAGAACATCCTCAACAATACCCATTGGGTAGACATTAGAGCGATCGGCTAATTGCAATACAATTTCAGCCTTTTTAAGAGGACCTAGATGAAGTGAATTATACATTGACGCAGGCATAACATTAACGGATGCACCTAAATCCAACATAGCTTTATTAAACGTAGTGTTACCAATTGTGACGGGAATGTCAAAACTACCGGGATCCTTGCACTTAAGTGGGAGTTTGTGTTGTAAGATTGCCAAGCATTCTCCCCACACTAAGCACTTCATTAACTTTGAGCCTTTGTTTGTTGGTACACAAGTCCTTCAACACCTTTGCATACTTTGGAACTTGCTTGATAGCATCAATGAGTGGTATGTTCACATGGATCTTTTTAAGAACGTCTAAAATCTCCTTTTCTAGTTCCGCCTTCTTAGAACTTGCAAATCTGCGAGGAAAAGGTAAAGGAGGAACATAAGTAGAAACCGGAGTTTTAGAGTTAGGAATAGGTACCTCAGAAGTTTGGGGAGAATCCTCATTATTCTCCTCCAAAACAGGTTCCTTGGGTGTTTCCACCTTGCCCGAATCAGAAACTTCGGTTTGCACAAGTTGTGTACCACTTCTCAATGTAATAGCATTGACACCCTCTTTTGGGTTAATAGGTTGAGAAGGGAGTTTCCCACTATTTTGTGCCTTCAATTGGTTCAACTCAATAGCCATGGAGCCCATTTGTGTCTGCAACTCCTTAATAGCACTCTTAGTTTCTTGTTGACTTTCTTTGAACATGGTAGAAATACCTTGCATCATTGTTTGAAGCTTTGAATCAATATCTAACCTTGATTTTGCATTGATTGTTGTGCTTGTGGTTGCTTTGAAATTGTTGTCTCTACTGGAATTGTTGTTGTTGAGGTTGAAATCCACTTGAAAAGTTGAAGGTAGGTTGTTGAACCGCTCCTTGCCGATGAGTGCCAAATAGTGCATATTTATACACCTTTTTATTGGCATTTTACTCATCTTTTGCGCTTAGAAATCGATATTATCCCATTCTGTGTTTTCTTTGTTTTCAAGAATAAATATTTGTATTAATTAATTTTGTGTTTTTAGGTAATAAATAAAGCTCGGAGAATCCGAGGAGCTAAAGAGCGAAGAATTGAAGTCAAACATCTATGGAGCAGATAGCCAAAGCTCCGCAAGAAATCAGCTTGCAACCCAACAAGGAAGACTTGGGCTAGAGCTACCCATGACCCGGATCCGAGCCCGCTCACTCGAGCCATTGAGATCTCCTCGCCTACATCCAACGGTCGCTCCATCACTATACATCATCTCTTGATGCTCCGTGCAACACCGCATCGCTCAAAAACCGCTTACCATCCTCAACCGTTCGGATCGTAGTCGCCTCCATCCTACGCTCGCTAGGCCCTTCTCATCAAACCCCGCCAGTGCTCCGCTCAACAAAAATGACCCTACCCTATACCCCTAATCGATCGGACCATTCCTATCTTCATCTTCTTTTCTTCTCTTCTCTACCGTCTCCATCAGTTGCAGAGCAACTCCACACCCATTCCCCGACCAACTCTGCAACTCCACACCTTCCATCATCTCCCTACCATGCTTCCCACCACCACCAACCTTACTTGCCACAACAAGACACCTCTCTAGGTTTAGCCTTCTCTCACTTAGCTTCTCCAACCATAGAAGCTAATTTAGAGAAGACTAAAACTAGGGTTTCGATCACCAATCAAGGGATGGAGTTCTCGAGCCGCACGACAAGAGGAGAGGCGATTCAGAGCAGTGGGTGAGAATTATTTTGTGTTTTAAAATTGAATTAGGGTTTGGGAATTTTGGGGCTGATGCATGTATAAATAGGGATGAATTGGGTTGATAGAAAACACGCCTGGATTAGCCAGTGCAGTCAATTAGATTAATTCTGTGTTCTTTGTTAATTTTATCATGTTTTAAATTAATTGCTAGGGTTTCAATGAAACCCTAATTCCCAATTATGTTTTGAACTGTGTTGAATGTTCTTGAGAGCTTAATGTTTTAGATAGCTTTAAATTTTATCACCTCAACTCTTTTTCTTCACAAGGCATACCAAAGCCATGGATGCACCGTAGTTAGGTTAATACCGAGTTGAGAGTGATTCAAACTCTTGCTTTTAATGTTAATACTAATTCCCCCGACTAGTTGTGCTAAATTAGACAACTAGTACTTAGGGTTAGTGCCTTAGCTGCTATTTAAGTTATCACTTGGAGAAACTCTTAGATAAGTGATGAAGTGACAAGCTTCACTTGTCCGCATAAGAACAAGAACTCAAACTAGTTGAGTACATAATAGGAATTCGTAGGTGGATTTGCAGACCTTAGCACCCTTTTAGTCTCACTTGTTTTTACCTTAGTTTAGGTTCATTCTTCAATATCAGCCGTTTCCTGCACAAAAAAATATCTCGTGTTACCATCTCGTTGTTACCTTGTCACTTTGGAATTCAGTTTAAAGCCAAGCCTTAGATCAATGAAAGCACCCCTTGTCTCTGTGGATCGACCCGTACTTGCCGTGTCTCCGATAGACGCCGTGCACTTGCGGTATAACCCGTAGGCTCAAATATAAACATCTTTAGAGGCCTACCAAGTTTTTGGCGCCGCTGCCGGGGACTTGGCGCGTGCCCTGCTGATTTTTGTGCTTGTCTTTACGGAGTTCATATCCCCCTGTACATATTCACCTTGATTTTTTTCGCTTTTAGTCTTAATATTTTTGCATCTGTTTTAGTCTTTCATCTTGTCAGAACTTGCATCTTGTTGTTTTAGTTTCTCATCTTGTAGCTTAATTTCTCATCTTGTAACTTGCATCCGTCTTAATCTTTCATTGCTTTGTTTAATCGTTTTTCTCACTTCACCTGTACATATTGTAACTTAGCATTTTGTTACTCTTGCATCTGCCTGTATTGCATTGCATCTGGTAACCTACAGTTGTTAACGACCATCATCTCAAGCCTGCCATCTGTGCATTGTAGGCATACCATTTGTATTGCATTCTTGCACCTATCTCTGTACATCCCTGCATATCAGTCCCTGTAATCTTGTAACTCTTTCAGTCCAAGTTACCTTCAGTTGCAAATGCCTGATTGCTGCTAATATAACTGTGCATTCCTGGGTACTAAATTTGTTTGTTGAGCAACAGGTGCTGGCTGTGCTGGCCGTGCTTGCTGTGCTGCCAAGGAAACTAAGTTTTTGGCAGGATAGTCACAGGTTGCACTCTGCACTCTGCCAAGGAAACCAACCACTGGGCTTGCACTCTGCATAACCGAAGCCCACAATCAAATTGTTGGGCTGAAGACCAAGACCCACATCATTGGCCGATCGCACACAACTGGGCAGACAGCTTCTACACAACCACTTGGGCTTACACCAAACCAAGCCCAACTCAACCCAACCTGGGCTGTGCACACAACTGGGCTGTGCAGTTTTCACAAATCCTGGGCTTCAAACAACAAATCCCACACAAACCAAATGAAACCCAACAAACCAAAAACCCAATAAACCAAACTTAGTCCACTTCACTGGGCTTTGAGTTCAATTTGAGAGCTAGACCATGTCAGGATTTTGGTCTGCATCTGGGGATGGAAACAAATCCCTTAGAGAGCGTGCTTACGGGCACGCTTCACAGGATTAACTCCCCACATACCATAGTGATTTTAGGGAATATTATGAGCCTTCTCAGGGCCCTGACCTTGAGTACTCATACCCTAACCATCATGAGCACATGTATCAGTCACCACAGTGGGAGTTGAACAATTTTATACTCCCCCAACTCCTAGTTTGCAATCAACAATGGAAACACTCATGGAGCTAAATGCTAGGCTTGAAATGAGTGCAATGCATGACCATCCACATAGCAACATGTTTGAACTTCCCTTCTCTAGTGAACCTCATGCACAACCATACAATGAATATCCATATGAGGAATGCATACCCACTAGTGAAGACTCTCCTTTCATTGAACAACATAATGAAATTCTAGAATTGACTCAAAACCTTGACCAAAGGTTTGCGAGTTTAGAACTCAAATTGAGTCAAATATGTGATGCACTAAATCAGGAAAGGGAGGACTTTCAAAATGAAATGTTTATCACCCATGATGAAGTCAATTATGAAAATAGTATGCCTAGTCTTACTCGTGCAATCGATATTGCATATGAACCTGTTTTAAATGACGGGACTAGGAATACTATGATGCATTGCTATGATGATGATGATGATGATGATGATGATGAATATGAAGAGCATGTGTATTTTGAAAATGTAGTAGAATCTTTAGGTTCGTAGACATTAAGTGTCTCTCCCAGAACCCTATGAATGATGCTTCTTCCGATATTCATGCATGTGATGTTGATATGGATCCTGTGGAATTGTCCTGTGAAAGTGAACATGATTTACCCTCTTTTGACTTTAGGAAAGTGTGTGATGGTACAAATGATTTTAAAAATGAAAACAACCTAGATGTACCTAACCTCTCTCCTGAGTCACAAATTGAAACTCCTTCACCCAACCTAGGTGTAGTTTGTCACAAAATTGCAAAACCAACTTTTCTAAAAATGCATAACTTAGGCCTAGAACTTTGTGCTTCCCAAGTCCTCTTGGACTATTTTGCATCAAAGTATAACACTCTTAAGGAGCCACAGTTGGAATATGTATGTATGCTCAGTAATTAGCAAAACTCATTTTGAGTTAGACCTTTTGCATGATGTACCTTTAAAATTGCAAGATTTTGTTCTCACAAACACACCCGTTCACAAGTTTAGGTTTGGGGGAAACTCTTTCACATTTGCAGTCTTACTTGCACTTTCATATTATATTTGTGTAAGACTGTTGATGTTTGTATATATTTTCTATTGGGTTGATCCTCAACTCTTTAGATTGTTAGTGTATGGTGAATTTTCATTGTATATAATTCAGTAGGACTTGTTAAAATTTTCTTTTCTTGAATCGGTTGAGTCTTCTTGTGCGTATATTGTGCTAATCCGATATGATCACCACTGAGAATGTTGGATTTTGCCTTGATTAATGAAGCTCAACCTTGCTCCCGCCGACATTCCGGTAATCTCTTCCCTTTTCTCTTTTCAGCATAGTTCTCATGGTATGTGACTGTTTAAATTTTTTTCTATCTGTCGACACATTGAGGACAATGTATGATTTAGGTTTGGGGGTGCATTTGCATTTAGAGTTTTTAGTCTTTTATTTTACCTTCTATTTTCAAAAAAAAAAAAAAAAAAAAAAAAAAAAAAAAAAAAAAATCAAAAACTCTTTTTGTAAAAACCTCCAACTTTTAGAGATTTTAGAGTCACTAGCATGCTTTTAGCTATGTTTACATAGAGAATCTGACCGAAATAACAGAACTTGGAAGTACCGGAAAACGCAATCGGGTTTCTTAGTTGATTAGAGCGTTAAAGTTGGATTTAACCATACCGGAGGGCGAATTAGGTGTCAATTTAGATATTCGGTAGTAGAATTGTGATCACCCATAGTGGAGACTACCCATTTTACATCAAGTGAGGCACCAACCTTCATTTTTTGCAACTTTCTAGAAAAGTCATTAGAGTGTGTGTCACCTTACGTAAATTCCGGGTAGGAATGGTGAGCTACCCAACTTCGCACCATTTTCAAGACTACTTTTGATCTCTCGAGTGCTAGTTTTTGTCAATCATGAGGGTGACATCTAAAGATGAAAACTCCTTCTAAATACCGATTTGTAGTTAGCATCACTCTCTCTCTCAATCAAAGAAGACCCATAGAAACACATCATCACAAGAACCGGAGCAGCATCGTAATATGGAAAGAAAAATTGATATAGTCCAAGGTTTTTGTGCAACAAAGAAAAGAAAATAGGATGAGAATTAATAAAATTTATAAAATCAAGACAATACAAGTTGTGGAAAAATTGAGTGATAAAGTCCTTTGTCCATGGAGTTAGTTGTTTCATTATTTGTATTTTTATTTTCACTTATTGTAAATTAAAAAAAAAAAAAAAAAAAAAAAAAATCAAAAAGTCAAAAAAAAATATTGTAGTTCATTTTCTTATTTTTGCTACCACCATGGTAAAGAAGAGTTCAAAAAGAAAAATCCAAACAACAAGGAATTTGAGTAGAAAAGTTAAAAAATTGTCAAGTTTTGTGAAGTTTAGAAGTTCGTCATCAACATTGAAGACCGAAGACCGAAGATTGAAGACATTTCTATGGTTCTTATGAGAGAGTGATGTTAATTGCCGATCGGGTGAAAAGGTAGTGAGTACTCCCACCCCTTGCTAATGGTTGATTTCCTTTCTTAGATATCATCATAAAAAGATTCTTTTTGTCCACATTTCTGTGGAGTCTCCAGATTTTATTTCGGAAGGTTATCCTTCTTACCTACAACGTGTGCAGGATTTCTCCCTTTACTCCTGCTTTTGCACACATGAGAGACTAAAAAAGCGATCTTTTTGAGTGCAATTATCATAAAACCCTAATGGTGAGGCGAAGTCGAGGCTTATGATCACAATCGAATCCGAATTCTTTCATATGGTATGGTTACTTCTCGCTCGGCACTTAAGGATGAGAATGCGTTCTTCGATAGTTCTAACTTCTCGTTACTAGCATGCGGAAACTCTATGTCCTCATAGCTTCTTGGAGGCTTGAGACTCTTTTACACTCTGAAGTTGGAGAAGGTTTTGTGGGTACACCCCGTGGTAAACCCTCACGAGACTACAACTCGTCCACTAGGGACACCTAGGGGTTTAAAGGCTTAGTGCATACGCTAAATGCATTCGAGAGACCTGCGACAGGTATAGTTAGGATTTCTTCTTTCTGTTTCACTTGAGGAAAAGTAAAATTCAGGTTTGGGGTATTTGATGAGTGCCAAATAGTGCATATTTATACACCTTTTTATTGGCATTTTACTCATCTTTTTGCGCTTAGAAATCGGATATTATCCTGCATTCTCGTGTTTTCTTTGTTTTCAAGAATAAATATTTGTATTAATTAATTTTGTGTTTTTAGGTATTAAATAAAGCTCGGAGAATCGAGGAGCTAAAGAGCGAAGAATTGAAGTCAAACATCTATGGAGCAGATAGCCAAAGCCCGCGCGCAAATCGGTTGCAACCCAACAAGGAAGACTTGGGCTAGAGCTACCCATGACCCGATCCGAGCCCGCTCACTCGAGCCATTGAGATCTCCCTCGCCTACATCCAACGGTCGCTCCATCACTATACATCATCTCTTGATGCTCCGTGCAACACCGGATCGCTCAAAACCGCTTACCATCCTCAACCGTTCGGATCGTAGTCGCTCCATCCTACGCTCGCTAGGCCCTTCTCATCAAACCTCATTTGTGCTCCGCTCAACAGCGAAAATGACCCTACCCTATACCCCTAATCGAGCAGACCATTCCTATCTTCATCTTCTTTCTTCTCTTCTACTAGTCTCCATCGGCCATTGCGCAGCAACTCCACACCCATTCCCGACCAACTCTGCAACTCCACACCTTCCATCATCTCCCTACCATGCTTCCCACCACCACCAACCTTACTTGCCACAGCCGCACACCTCTCTAGGTTTAGCCTTCTCTCACTTAGCTTCTCCAACCCTAGAAGCTAATTTAGAGAAGACTAAAACTAGGGTTTCGATCAGTCAATCAAGGGATGGAGTTCTCAGAGCCGCACGATAAGAGGAGAGGCGATTCAGAGCAGTGGGTGAGAATTATTTTGTGTTTTAAAATTGAATTAGGGTTTGGGAATTTTGGGGCTGATGCATGTATAAATAGGGATGAATTGGGTTGATAGAAAACACGCCTGGATTAGCCAGTGCAGTCAATTAGATTAATTCTGTGTTCTTTGTTAATTTTATCATGTTTTAAATTAATTGCTAGGGTTTCAATGAAACCCTAATTCCTAATTATGTTTTGAACTGTGTTGAATGTTCTTGAGAGCTTAATGTTTTAGATAGCTTTAAATTTTATCACCTCAACTCTTTTCTCTCACAAAGGCATACCAAAGCCATGGATGACCGTAGTTAGGTTAATACCGAGTTGAGAGTGATTCACTTCTTGCTTTTAATGTTAATACTAATTCCCCCGACTAGTTGTGCTAAATTAGACAACTAGTACTTAGGTTAGTGCCTTAGTTGCTATTTAAGTTATCACTTGGAGAAACTCTTAGATAAGTGATAGAAGTGACAAGCTTCACTTGTCTGGCATAAGAACAAGAACTCAAACTAGTTGAGTACATAATAGGAATTCAGAGGTGGATTTGCAGACCTTAGCACCCTTTAGTCTCACTGTTTTTACCTTAGTTTAGGTTCATTCTTCAATATCAGCCGTTTCGGCACAAAAAAATATCTGTGTTACCATCTGTTGTTACCTTGTCACTTTGGAATTCAGTTTAAAGCCAAGCCTTAGATCATTGAAAGCACCCCTTGTCTCTGTGGATCGACCCGTACTTGCCGCGTCTCCGATAGACGCCGTGCACTTGCGGTATAACCCGTAGGCTCAAATATAAACATCTTTAGAGGCCTACCACTTGCTTGTTGGCATAGCTAAAATTGGGGTGATCTCTCCATCCCGGATTGTAAGTGTTTGAGTAGGGATCATACCGTCTTTGTTGATTTGGAAAGATCGCATTAGCTTGCTCGTCCTCATAAGTTTGAGAGGAACTAGGTATCACCGCGGATGCAACTTGTTGCATCATTGCTGACATGTTACCCATTTGTTGACGAAGTTCCTCAACCTTGTAGTTGCAGGAAATCCTACACTACACCCCTCACTAGAATATACACAATTAAGTCATTTTAAGATGAATGATTATGATTTCTATTGATTGAATACTTGAATCTTTACAATATGAAATAGAAATGAGTAATAGAATTACAATCACTCTAAAACTTTCTCTCTCCTAAAGACTTGCTTAACAATTCAAAAAGAACTCTCCTACAACAGGTTTACTCAACCCTTTATATAGGGTAGTACATAGTGGATGACATAAGTTTGTCCTTTATTTTTCGGGAATGTCTTGCGACGAAATATCGCAAGTGTACATGTATCAATTCTCGCGACACTCCTAAATTTCACGAATCTTCATATCTTTCTCATGTTTTGGCTGTCGTCATTCATTGCGTCATTTATTTTACTTCCCTGCGACTCCCTCGCAATGTCGTCATTTATTAATCTTGCGAAGTATTGATGTTGCGATATTCTGATCCTACATCTTGCCTCTTCTCATGTATTCTCTGCGAAGGAGAGAATGTCATGAGATCCAATATTTTGAAATGCCGCAATTGTTCATCAATTGTTCACCTTTATCTGTTTCACTTCCGTACTTTTACACGGAATTTATTACAAATGTTTCTTCTTCCACTCTTTTCTTGACACGTTTCTTTCAACCGTTTATTCTTGACCATTCACGTCCCATCTCGCATTAAATGCATTTGTTTTCTCGAGGATTCTTCTCTCTATATATAGATTTCTCACCCTTCTCTTCTTCTCTTTTATTTTCCCTCTGCAACTTTTCTTCAACTTTCTTCCTCCGCACTCACGCTTCTCGCTTACTGTAAATCTTTCCTTCTTTCTTTCTCTTGATCTTCAATTCTCTAATCATTCCCATACTCTAAAAATGGCTTCACTTGGTCGTATATATAAACCCCTTTTTAATGAAGCTCAAAAGAATTTACAAGAGAAGGGTTTCATCCTCTCAACCATTCCTGATCAAGAATCTTCATCTATACTTTCTGCAAAGTTGTTTTCTGATCATCAGTGTGATGATCAGAAAATCATAATCTCGCTAGGTCAAATCCTCGTAGGCCTTCCCATTCCTCTCTACAATCCCGAGATGCCTTTATTCTATGAAATTTTTGCTCACAAGAAATTCTCGCGAGCTATTTATCAACTAAGCGGTGATTGCATCCGTCTAATGCTTGAATTCGCCAACCGTGGCGCTGGCAAGGGATCTTTATATCCTGATGATGTCAAAGATCCTAGATTCGCAAGTTTAGAAATAGTCGCTGAGAAGTATACTGTAGAAAACTTTTTTGAAAATTATGAAGTAATAAATATGAGAAATGATAAATCTCGCTGGGGTGCTCGATTGAAGAGAAAAGATAATATTTCCAGTGATAAGCTGCTTATGCAAGATATTGACTGGCATTCGGGCAAAAATAATGTTCCTCGGTACTCCAAAGATGAGAAGTGGTGGGTTGTTCCTCTATTTTTGAGCGGACCTTATATTGCAGGCTCTCATATACTCCCTGCGAATCTCGCAAACTATCATCCTTGGGAATTTAAGTGGCCCGAGAAGGCAAAAGAGGTATACTTCCTATTTCAGGTTTGCTTTACGATATTTCCTTCCTCTTATATTTACTAGACTTGTAAAATTTTCAGATTGCCAAATTGAAAAAGAGTTATAAAAGACGTCCAAAGGCGAGTACTCTGGCGATACTCCGATCAATCATGGATGAAGTAAGAAATACTTTCTTTTGTTATTTTTAACAATATTGTTGCCTCTGTTTCTTATCTTCATTCGTGTGCGAAGGTTGTTGAAGAAATTAACATTCCCGAAGCTGCGAAGGTTAAGGGCAAGAATAAAATCACTCTTCGCAAGGATAAATCTTCTGCTTCATCTTCTAAAAAACGGAAAGTCCATCCCTCTTCTCGTTCTAGTTCCCAAACCAGCGAGAGTTCTGACGAAGATGAAAATGAGGTTGATACTTTTTCTATAAAGGAGAATCATTCGATCGAGTCTGCTATGGCGCAATTGTCTAGTGTCTTCTCCGATTCTATGCAAGGATTGGGAGATGATCATTTATCTGCTACTTGCGAAGCTCTCGCTAATATTTGCGATGCTCCCCTGCTAATGGATAATGATTCTTTTCGCGGGGTTTCCCGAACAATGTCTCCCTGCTTCTTAAATGCACTCAGTGCTTTGGTATGTTCATATCTCTTTATTTATCTGTAATTTCAATTATAAACCTTATCTTAACAATTTCTTTACCTTTCTTTATAGTCTGGGAGAGCTTCCTTTGTTGTTGCCTCAGACCTCAAGAAAAGACGCAACAATCTTGAAAAGAAAAATCTTCAACTTAAAGAGAAGATCAAAGAACTAGAAATTGAAGTTGCGTCATCTCGCAAGAAGGATGAAAAATTCAACAGTTGGAAGTTGAGTCTTCTTCCCAAAAGGACAAAATATCTACTCTTCAAAGTGCTAATCAAAGAACTTTATGGTATAACATCCTCTTCTTTTCTTCATTTCTACTTTGCCATTTATTTTTCTTTTGCCTGACTCATCATTTTCGCAGACATTTATAATCTTTCCACGAAAGCCATCCTTCTCCATTCATTCCCGAACCTATGGATGATGATGCTCTTCTCGCTCACCTTAATGAATCTTTAAGTAGTTCTTCAAACAAGATTAATTCCCTTTCATTAAATGAACTTCAACCAAATCTCGTCTTTTTTAGAAATTGAACATAGATCTAGTTTAGGTTTAGCCAACCGATTTAAACGTTTTTATCTTAGCTCTCAGGAGAATAATAATATTCTAAGGAAGAAAATTAGCAGCCTTATAGATGATAAGGATCGCATTGCTAATCAAGGGGCTCAAGCATTAGCGAAATTCCAAAAAAAATAATATTAGCATTAACCTCGCTCACTTAATGAAATTAGCAGCCTTATAGATGATAATAATATTCCGTGTCACAGGTTCAGTCCCTGTTTCTAGAGCCATTATGTAGTTGCAGGAAATCCTACACTACACCCCTCACTAGAATATACACAATTAAGTCATTTTAAGATGAATGATTATGATTTCTATTGATACTTGAATCTTTACAATATGAAATAGAAATGAGTAATAGAATTACAATCACTCTAAAACTTTCTCTCTTCTAAAGTCTTGCTTAACAATTCAAAAAGAACTCTCCTACAACAGGTTTACTCAACCCTTTATATAGGGTAGTACATAGTGGATGACAGCTAAGTTGTCCTTTATTTTCGGGAATGTCTTGCGAAATATCGCAAGTGTACATGTATCAATTCTCGCGACACTCCTAAATTTCATTTGAATCTTCATATCTTTCTCATGTTTTGGCTGTCGTCATTCATTGCGTCATTTATTTTACTTCCCTGCGACTCCCTCGCAATGTCGTCATTTATTAATCTCGCGAATTATTGATGTTGCGATATTCTGATCCTACATCTATGGTGTAGCATTAACCTCGCTCACTTCATTCATTCTTCTTAGAAGCACATCCGAACCACGACTCAAAAATTGTTGGGAGTTCGCCGCCATGTTTTCAATCAACTCTAGCTTATTCCACCGTCTTGCAAACACTAGCTTCACACAAATATTAGTAACATAAAGCAAAAGTGAAGCTATGAACCGATAAAAGCTTCCCCCACACTTATTCTTGTCCACACTTGGAAGTGCATAAAGAATATATGAGTCGGGTACTTCCACGGTTTCTTGGTCCATAACCTGCATAGTATGAGAATCAAGTATCTCTAATGGAGGAAATCGAGAAACAAAGTCATCCAACAATATTCTCGAAGCACATACATTCAAACCAATAAGAGGTAAAGGAGAAGAAACAATAGGCAACGGGTTAGACAAACCTTGCACAATCTCTTTTATCACGGAATCCTCTTCATCCTTGAAAAACTCAAGTGAATAATTCACCTCGTTTATATCATGGTCCTCTATCAAACCTTGCAACCATTCTTCTTCCGTTTCTGCCTTAACTAAAGTCTCGACATAAACATCATCATTACAATCCTTTGCAAGCTCAATTGGGTCTTCCACAATATTGGTCATACCGGTCTCATTCTCAACACACTCCTCTTTGTTGTAAGGCACATACTCTTTTGCGGATCCAAATTTTATTATAAGAAACTTTTTTAGAACACTCGAAAATGCATCATCCTCAAGCTCCACTCTTTGAATAGGATCTTGATCATTATTAAGATCAATGCTCGAGTAATCTACACAAGTGTCGACATATTCCTCTTCATCTTCATCTTGATCCCAAAAAGACTCCTCGGAGATGTCACCATGAGTTGTTTCAAGCAATGTATCATAATCACCGTCACTATCATAGTCAACATAAGATTGTTCCTCGCTGAATTTAGTATTGCTAATCTCAAACTCATCCTTTTGAATAGGTGAATGATCATTATTAAGATCAAGAGTTGAGTTAACTACACAATTATCAACGAAAATGCCCAAGGATTGGCCTTTTTCAACATTAGCATCAATCAAATACTCATCACAAACCATATGCGCATAAGAATTATCCATATCTTCCTTGTATTGATCAATACCTCTTCGCAAGCTAGCCATACCTTCACGAAGTTCTTGGAGTTGCTCGTTTGTAGTCTCTTTAGCTTTTTGAATTTCCTCTTGTAAAAAGGTGGAAACTTTGTCTATAAAGTTAGAGACTTTTTGTTCACAAGCATAAGAATCCTCCCATGTTGTTGAGGAAAACCATAAGGTTCCATGGAATATTGGTCATAACCAATAAATTGGTTTTGATTATACCCATGGAATTGGTAATTTTCGTATTGTTGAGGTTGTTGAAAACCGTATCCATTGTTCCAATATGCTCCTTCCATAGAAATAAGCACCTGAAATAAAATTCTCAAACCAAGGTTAAAACCAGAAAATAAGAAAAAGTAAAACAAAAACTAAATACAAAAATAAGAAACCAAAAACAATTGACAACCGTCGCTCCCCCCGCAATGCAGCTAAAATTTGACCGGTTGTCAGCCGACACAAATATAATTACACTTTCTTACTACTCAAAATATAAATATAGCAAGGGCAAGAAAGGATCGATCCCACAGAGAGGTCTAGGTTGTCAAATTGTTTAGGTTCCCTATAAATAACACCGGGGTTTTGTGATTATAATAAACTAAATAAAAGCAAATAAAGCAAAGCAAAGCAAACAAATCAAATCGAGGATAAGAAGATATTGGTCATGGATTTCGTTTTCATTCACAAACATGTTTTCACACAATAACTAGAATTGATATTTTAATCTCAACTTTTATCAAAGACCCTAGAATACCTTGATCGCAAGAATATCCCGCAAATCTCCTCATGTCATCAACAAACACATTAAAAGATGCGAATATGAATTCTACCTAAAGGAACAACCTAACGTGTAAAAGCACTAATCAAGTTTAATTCCCTAGATGCATTAGGTTCTATGAAATCAGGCCAATCAAAGCAATCGAACGTGGAAAGCGCACTAATCCGATTTAACAAAGGTTATGGTTCACATATGATCATAAGAATATATCACTACAAACTATAATCATATTTATGCTACTTGCAATCCGGAATTATCACTTTTGCGTATAATAACCCTAATCTAGCAATAGAGATGAAAGCAAACTCAATCGACTCGCGACTCGACTAAACAAGCATTCAAATCAGGTAACAATATTCATGGTGAATCATAAACGATAATACGAGAGAAAACTAATTTATTGAATTAAAACCCATGTTTGGAAATCCAACTTATTCCATAACCAATAATAAAACTCTAGCTCATATTCATGGAGTTCATCACAAGAAGAAAGAGAAGTCTCATGTTTCTAAACCCTAGAATAAAGTAGAGGCAAAAAGAATAATAGATAAAAAGATATGAGAAAAGAGATTCAAAGATAAGACATTTTACAAATTGTGCCTAGGCTTCTCTATATATAGAGTTTTGTAACCTCTTCTTGAAGAAACTAGGAAACCTAGATAAAATAGGTAAGTGCACCTCCTTAAAATTATGTCCCGTGCATCATACCCCGTGCAAAGTAGGTTGCCAAACTGGCCAAAATCACAAACATCCTTCACAAGTCGTGGCTGGAAAAAGGTCGCATGAACATCCAAGTGGGCTTGCGTCTGAATAGTCCAGCCCAAGTCTTCATAAACTTGTCATGTAAATCGTTCTTAGCTTGTCAGTCCCAGAAATCGACAAAGATACTTTTCTCTCTCGCACCATCATCCAACGAACCATGGCGAAAACCACACTCAACTCCATCTCTTCCTGCATCTTATTTTCTCGAACAACATCACTGATAACCTATCTCCATTACAGCAACGATCAACCATCACGAGCTCTCTCCTTCTTCATGCTCGATCTCGTCATTCCATCGCATTCGTTGCCAATGGCAGAGAACATCATCACCAGCCACAGCACTACCATGATCGTTTCCTATGCCATTCTCAATCACCGAGACTCCATCGACATCCCTGAATCTTCTCGAGCTCAACCTCTCGTCGTTGCTTCCATCATACTTCCCCGAACCGCAACCAACAAACTTAAGCAAAACCATGAATGGCCATCGTCATTCAGCTCCGATCTTCTATATTCGAGTTCATCACCATGTTCATTACTACCAGCACAGTGCCGATCATCATCCCATGTCATAGCAACCAACTTCCCTGTCCTTCAAACTTTATTTCCTATCCAGCGTCACCGATATTTCTCTGGTTATCTGCCAACAGTCCACGAGTTCTTGGTTGTCGAGAAGCAATGACAACAGCACCTTGAGTAGTCGAAACTGCACCATCATCATACCAAGCTCGAACAGCAACCACCCCGTCTTCATCAATCGAACACGCAGCAAAGATCATAACCACCGAGTACAGCCTTCATCAACACTTTCTCGTTTTGAGTTATCGCATCACCGTCGCCGCCATGCCATTCTTCATCACCCACAAAGAAAAAGCTCGAGTCACAAGCATCAAACACTCTCCAAAATCCTGTGAATCTCGTACACAAAAGCCGTGGTCTTCCTTACACCGAAATTAGTTGTAATACAAAGAATACGAGAATGGTCGGAATCGGATGTGAAACTCGACCAAATTCTCGTTGTGTTGAGTTTGCATGGGAGAAGATGGTAGCCCCGAGTAAATAGGCTCTACCGTACTTAACACTATTTGAATTCTGGCTTCCCCCAAGTAAAGGACCAGACTCCCTTTAGCAGTCCCTTTGGAACAGTTCACCCCTTAACACAATGGATACCCCTTAACGTACAGTGGGGTTACCAATAGTACTTTCCGATAAAATGACCATTTTGCCCTTTTTGCTTCTGAGTTCTTGTTTTGCTCATAACTTCTTCATACGAACTCGGAATGACTCCATTCTTTCGGCATTGTCTTCATCTTCTCGTCCTCTACACAATGAAAAGTAGAAATCTTGTATTTGAACGAGTTCCAATTGGTCTTTTTGCTCCAAATGACTCCATTGCACCTAATAAACTCAAAAGCACACATAAGATACATAATTTACAAGAAAACTCGCAAAGAAAGCATAAATACTAGATATTAAATACGGTGTATTCTACACCTATCAGTTCCCAACATTCATATAATGATTCTCCCACATTTTGCTTCATCCCACAAATCTCCTTGCGAATTTGAGTAGCCTTTGATGCAGGAAAATATCTCTCCAAAAAGAGTTTCTTCAACCCATTCCATGTCGTGACACTTCCGGGAGGTAAATAGTACAACCAATCCTTAGCACTATCCATTAAAGAGAAACGGAAAACTTTCAACATTGCACCATCCGCCTCTACATCCGCTGGAAGCATGGCCATGACAATGGTGTGGAAGTCCATAAGATGTTTGTTTGGGTCTTCATTCACCATGCCATGGAATTTTGGTAATTCTCTAAGCAACCCCGAATTTATCTCAAAAGTAGAGTTCGTTTGAATACACCCATGTTGTGTATCAAGCCTATGAGAAGCCAAGTCCTTGAGTGAACGATTTGCATCACCCATTGCTTCTTCTTCTTCAACTTGTGGTTCGTCTACGATTGGAACCTCTTGTTCTCCTTCTATTTGTAACTCTTCTTCCACTTTTAACTCTAGATTTTCTGTTGTGTCTTGACTTGGTTGGAGTATTGTGCCTCTTCGAGTAGCTATCCCGCACCTTGGGTAGTTCCAATCTTTAGAAGCCAGGGATTAGGTACCTGAAAACAATTCTCCCAAACAAGTGAGAAACAAGACAAGAACCGAAAAGCAAAGATAAAAGCAGAAATTATAAAAAGAAACTAAAAACTCAATAACAAGCCGTATGCCTCCCCGGCAACGGCGCCAAAATTTGATCGGTTGTCAATCCGTCAAAAATAATTTCACTTTCTTACTCACTAAATTTAAATGAAGTACAAAGTAAGGAAGAGTTCGTATCCACAAAGAGGTAATTGTTGTTATGCAATTTTCAGTTTCTAAGGTAACCAAGGGGGGATGTTTGTTGTATCTAAGAAATAAAAGTAATTGAAAGCAAAGTAAATAATTGGAATAATCAATAAGGAGAAGATATTGGTCACTGGATAGTATCATTCACAAACATGTATTTTCATCAATGATTAGAATTGATATTTTAATCTCTCATCTACTAATAGTCCTAGGACACCTTGATCGCAAGTATATCCCGCTAATTCCCTCGTTTTCATCACAACCACATTAAAAGATGCATATGTGACTTCTTCCTAGAAAGCAACCTAAAGTGTAAAAGCACAATTAGATTTAACTCCCTAAAAGCAATAAGTTTTATGGAATAAGACTAATCAATGCAAACGAATGTGTAAAAGCACTAAACGTTTTAACAAAAGTTATGATTCACTTGTGACTAGTAGGATATATCACTACAAGCACTACCCACAATTATGCTACTTAGAATCGGGATAAACAACTTTTTCGTATTGAAAACCCTAATATAGCTCTAGAGATGAATGTAAATCGGATTGATTCCGGACTCAACCAAACAAACTATCAAATCATATAACACTATTAATTGTGAATCACAAACAATAAAATATTGAGACAAAACTAATTCATTGAATCATATAACATATTGAGAAATCAACTTTATCCCATAACCAATAAGATTTATTTAGCTACTCATAGCTATGGAGTTCATCATAATAATATTAATTGAAAAGAAGAAGATGAACAAAAGCAAACCCTAGAAGCGTAAACAAAACCGGCTCTCCAAAGTTCCAACAAAAATATATGTATCCAAGTTGTAAAAGTCTTTCCTTTAAATAGCTCTCTTGTTTCCAAATTAGGTCTAGCCTTCAAAGTCCATTAGATAAAAATCCACCAAGCCCATAAGAGAGAGAAACCCATGTAGAAAATATGTCCAAAAAAAATACGTCGTCGGAAAACTGGTATCATGGCCGAATCCTGACCGAAGTCCGGTGATCCGGTCCACCCGGCCACCGGTCAACGGCCAGCCTTGTCGAGTCAACTCGGTTTAAGCACTGAGTCAGGGTCTAGTCGGCCGAGTTAACTCAGAGTCAGGCCGAGTCAGGTCTGAGTCGTATCAGCTAACTCATCTGAGTGGATGAGTTGGTATTGGCTAAGGCCATTGCACTGGCCAAAGCTCTGTGATGCACAATCCTTGTACTTCACTAATGCATGTACATCCATGATGGCTATTAATCTTGCCACTCACTAGCTTCAAAGCACCAACCGGTTCACCAAAGATACTCACTGCTACAATTCCATCCACCTATTCCATTCTTTCCTGAGTTCATCCCTGGCAGCTTAGCAACATCAACAACTCATTCTCAGGTTCAGCTCAAATTCCAGTATCACCAATTCCATCTGTAACATCACTTGTAGCTTACTGCAATGCATTAGTTCTCCTTTGCCTTCATACAAGCTCACATAACCTCATCCAACCCTGGCAGATTCTCACATCACTGCAATTTCACATACAATTCAACCCATAACTCCCAGTTCCAAAAACTCAATCACCACCCAATTGTTTCAACTATCAGTTCTACTGAAATTCATGACAGCACACATAGAAGCTCCATCCCCCTGAAACCATCCTCACTGCCTTCTTCAAACTATTACAATACCACCTACAACAGCACAACCTGCTGGTGCTTCTGTGCTTGCACTTGGTTGCACACAATTCCAAGTCCCACCAAACAATCACCAGCACAGCTTTGTCAGCTCACAACCACCAGCACAAAGCACCAACACCCAGCACAACCTGCAAACTTATCATTACAGCTTCAGACATCTCCATAGCAACAACACAATCTGTCTCAACTCAAGCACAAATTCCTGCCTGCAATGTTAACAAAGAAACTCCCATCGATTTCAGCCTTCATTGCAGCGACGACCATTTACTGCAGTTCAACTCTTCACTGGCACTTGCATCCTTTCCACAAAACCCTTGTAACTCAGCCAATCACAGTACAACTTCTTTTTCCAATTCATATCACCGAACGCCAATTTCGATCTAGTAAACCCTTGAAAATCATCACTTCCACCCGCAATCTCCCGGCAAATTTAAGCTTCAACTACTTCACTTCATTGTGACTCATTCAATTCTTCAACTCACTCGACCATACTACATCAACTCCATCCGAGCTGCAACTTCGAGCAACCATCTCCCAAAGAATACACATCTTCTTAACAATGGATGCACCACTACCCGCAATCACTTCTCAAAATCCCCTGGAACTATTTGTTCTTGGTCCAGCCTCAATTCCTTCACCGTAATCGCACCTGCAATAAAATTGCATACTCAAACCTATTCATGCCTCATACTCAACTCATCTTCAATTTCATCTCCAACGGCTCCAAAATCAACTCACCCGAACCCTAGATCATAATTCCCCTCACGATTTATTCTCGAGTTCACCTTCCACAAATCAATAGAACCCATCACAAATCGAACCATCACAATCGAACCCATCTACAGCAAGAACTTACAACCCTAAATCATATCACCTGGCCTAACATACATCTAAGTCATCATAGCAGCCTCATATTCTTGAGATTAAGCACACACCCACATTTAATCAACCCTTGAGCCAATCACTAACAATCACCAAATTCTTCAATCGATCGTATTTAGCAAAACCCTAATTTCTCTTGATCGAAATCTCGATTTCCCATCCGTTTCTTCATCGCTTCATCTTCTCTGGAATCTCCTCCACCACCGATGTCAACATGACTCAACAAAAACCAAATGCTTCGTGGAACCGCCATCATCGATCCCTGGTCTTCGTCGACAAATTCTTTCTCAATTGCAACACAGATTCAGAATTGAACCAAAACCCATGAAAATAATCACCCTTCTTCTGGATCAATTCATCACTGCCCTTTCAGATTCCGCGGCATCATCTTCAGTCTGTTCAACTCATCTTCTCTTTCTCAATCTCACCATTAACCGCGTCTCCCTAATCATCTCTCGTCTCTCGAATTTGGGTGAAGTTTGGAAATGAAAGAGAAACATTTCTCTTAAAATTAAGGCCTGGTAATGGTGGAAATTGTTACTGTGCACCCCACTTACGATATGGGCCACCACAAATACTTCGCTTGTCAGTTTCGCGGAACCGACTGCAGTCCATACTTCACTCCTCAACCGTAGCTAGCTTCGCTCGCCTGTGAATTGGTCTTTACGCTCTTTTTTCGCTTTAAATGGGTGATTTCTTCTCCTTTTGTTCTCGGTGACTCCATTGCACCTATAAAACTCAAAAGCAAACATAAGATACATAATTCACACGAAAAATAGCAAAGAAAGCATAAACTCTAGATAGTAAATACGGTGTATTCTACACCTATCAAGTTGCTGCTCGGGTTTGGTGCTGATGATCGATGACGAGGAGATGAGCTCATGGAGTTACATACATAGTATGGCGGTGATAAAGAATGCGTCATTGAAGTCGAGGAATAAGGAGGTGGGATGGATTGTTGTGGCAGTGAGATGTATCATGTATCGAGCTCAAGAAGTGGCCGGGAAGAAGAGAGTTCGAGTCCGAGATGGGTCTGCTACTGAAGTTCGTGGAAGTGACGATGAAGAATGGTGAAAGGCTCGAGATATTATCAGTGATGTGAAGATGGAGTTACGAACTTGGATATGAGACTGAGAATATCTCGAGTTACAGATACCGAAGCTTGTGTTATCTTTGTGCGAGTATTTTGACCAACAATTCAGTCGAGCAAGATAAGAGTTATCTCTTGGAGAAGTTCTCTCATACGCAGAAGGTGAAAAATGGGGATTGCTATACTGAAGCACGCAAAGTTAGACGCCTGGCCAATCATAAAAGAAGACATACTAATCCATTTGGGTCCCACCGAACTCTAGCCAATCAATAGCCGGGTTTACCCTGTTAGAGTGCTCCTTGTTACACAGGATTGGCAGCACATGTCTCCCAAATATTCAAAACACTGCTAACCGACTATGAATCCTTATCAAATAAGGAATTCTCGGTGAGAGAGGGTCGGTGGAAAAGCTATATAAGGTCAAGAGCATGAGCAGAAGAAGACAACTTCCAGAGAGAAAAATACAGAGAGAGAGGGGAGGAAAGGTTCTTAATTCATATCTTAGGGTTTACCCCTTTAGGGAGAAACCAAGTATTTTCTTTTCTTTTTCTTATACATATTTTCTTTATGGGTTTTAGTAAACTCATGTGTAACTAATTTCCATTGATTAAGGATGAATTCAATGTGCTAGCGTGAAACTTTATTAGTTGTATAAATCTATTCGGAGTTTTATCATCTTATCGATTGTCTTTTCTATAATTAGGGTTTATGATTAATTTCTAGATTGTTCAAGTGTACAATTGGATTATTCTATTGATCATTCTATTGCTAGTAGAGAGTTGGAGCGATCCGTAATTGTCGTGCATCTCCTACACATGTAGAGAACGTGAGACCTTGCGGAGGGATTCTCAGAAGCAATCATGTGTGAAGACAACACCGATAAGTGAACCGAGCGTACTGAGTTTAACCGCTGGGATCAAACCTACATTCACAAAGCCTAAAACGTTCGATCGAGTTACAACTTGTAAGCGTACCTCAAGGAGGCTCGGTTGGATAGAATCCGGTGGCTAAGCGTACTTGTTATCCGGTGATACGAGGAGTTTTTGGGATAGCTAAGCGTACCTGCAATCCTACGGTTTGTGATGAATGGTTCTAATGAAGATAGATAAGTATACTAATCCAGTTATCTCTTGGTAACGACGAAGGATTCCTTGATCATCTCTTTCTTTTATTTGTTATTCTCTCTATTTTACTTTAATCAAACAATCCCCCTTGTCTTTTTTTTATTTTGCTGAACCAAATACATATCAATTACACAGCTCTCTGTGGGAACGATCCTTACTACCGCTATATTATTATTTAATTAGTGGGAAATATCTTGATTAATTTGTTGTGGTTACGACACGCATCATGGCCAAATCTTGGCGCCTTGGAAGGATTTGGCGTGGCCAAGTTTTGGCGCCATTGGAAAAATTCTCCTTGGAAGAATTAGGGCTTGGCGTGGCCAAGGCGCCGTGGAAGAATTCTCCATGGAAGAATTGGGGGCCGGTAAGAAAAATGGGTCCGGAATCATTCGAAATGCATGTGGCGCATTTAGGGCGACCTGATTGGTCGATGGGAAGTGGGGCCGGCAAGCTGGGGCGTGGCCACACTTCCGGTGCGCTGCGGCGGATTTAAAGCGACCTGATTGGTCGAGAGAAATAGGGCCGGTTTAGGATGGGGCGTGGCCAATGGCAAGGCCACGCCTCCCTTTGTCTTTGCGGCTCCCGCTTTTTCCGATTACGGCGAGGTTTTGCACCCGCTAATCCATGGCGGATTAACTACCTAGTTTGCCTAGGCTTAATTTTTTTGACAAGCAAGGTCTAGTATGTTGCGCGAGGCGAGAAACCCTGACTTATGCAAGTTAGTAAGGTTGATTTATTTCTATGTGTCGACACAGAGCTCTTTTAAGTTCATTGCCAGAGAGCAGCATGCTTTTATGATTGAATACCTTATGCAGAGATCTTATTCTTGATACTTGGATATTCGTGCTACTCTGCTGCGAGTGAACACGAATCGTCATGCCATATCAACATTAAGAGTTCACCCGGAGAACATAGCATAGAAGGCATTCAGAGGAACTTATATTAAGTGAATATGCGCGAGGCGCCGAAATTTACGGATCATCCGGGTTCGCCAGTCTGGATAAATTTCATGTTAGTATATTGAGCGGCTCAATAAATTGGCCGATGGAGAGGTTAGCACACGTGCTCGTTTCCTTGCGAGTGACGTCACATCGGATGCAAGGTTTTACGATTTTAACCCTAAGCTAAAAACCACAATCAACACACGATAACAAGATCATTCCTTCAACATATCACCAGTTCCTAAAGACCATGTTGAATGAACAAGTTATTCGCATTCCCGCGTCATTATCTCCTTATGCACCAATCTGTGGTATGGAGATGTTCGAACCAAAGGAAAATTCGCGGGACTCGTCAGGAAAATTTCTCTGCACTCCACTCCCGACATGGACATCAATCGAAGAAGAGGACAGGCTCATATCGCTGCACCAAGAGACTCAATCTCGTGCCATCCCTCCAAAATAAAAGCACGCCAATTTCCCCTCATCAAACGGAAATATGACTCATGCTCATACCAAGCGGGAGCGGGCTTTTATTGCAAATCGTGACGAAAAAGGGAAAACCGTATATCGGCGCCGCTGTTAGAAATTAGCAGGGGAGACTACCACCCAGTCTGTCCGCCTAATGGAATGCAATCACAGCAGCGAGCCACAAGAGGAGGTGTCGGATGCACCACGACAACTGCAGGACGGAACCAACTCCACCACAGATGAACTCGAAGTTGTCAACATCGGAAGTGAGGAACCTCCACGGCCTGTCTCCATCAGCTCAACTCTATGTGCTGACGAACGCGAAAAACTTGTGGACCTTCTTAAGGAATATCAAGATGTATTCGCGTGGACGTACGAGGAAATGCCTGGCCTAGATGAGAAACTGGTCACTCACCATCTACATATAATACCCGGATCCAAACCGATCAAACAATCTCCGTGACAGTTCAGACACGATGTGGAAGAACAGATCAAGACCAAAGTTCAAAAATTACTAGCCGCTGGTTTCATCAAACCCATTCACCATCCCACCTGGTTGGCCAATGTGGTTCCAGTAAAGAAGAAGAACGGCCAAATCGGTCTTTGTGTTGACTTTAGGGATGCGAACAAATGCTGCCCCAAGGACGATTTTCCTCTCCCTAACATTGATATGTTTGGTAGACGCCACCAGTGGACACGGTATGTTCTCTTTCATGGACGGGTACAACGGCTACAACCAAATAAATATGTACGAGCACGACGCAAGTAAGACAACTTTTCGAACTCCTCAGGAAACTTTTACTATACCGTGATGCCTTTCGGTTTGAAAATGTCGGCGCCACCTACCAACGCGCCATGACCGCAATTTTCCATGATATGATGCATAAGCAAGTTGAAGACTACGTGGATGACATAGTGGTTAAATCAAAAACCCGGGCGGCCCATACAGAGGTTCTGCGACAGGTGTTTGAAAGGTGTCGTGAATACAAACTAAAGATGAATCCTTTGAAGTGTGCCTTTGACGTCTCTTCGGGAAAATTTCTAGGTTTCCAGGTGACCGCCGAGGGAATCAAAGTCGACCCAGCAAAAACCCAAGCCATCCTCACGATGCCACCTCCACAAACTGTGAAAGAACTCCAGATCTTCATGGGTAAGGTAAACTACATCTGGCATTTCATACCGGGTTTAGCTCAGCTTATTACTTCATTCACCCCCTTGCTGAAGAAAGGGGCAAGTTTTGTTTGGACGACACTACAACAAGAGGCTTTTCGGAAGATTCAACGAGATCATTGTCATCCCCACCGTCATGAAATCTCCTGCACAAGGAAGACCGTTGTGTCTCTACACTGCTTTTAGTGATACTGCTGTCGGAGCTCTTCTCGCTCAAGGAGATGATGAAGGAATTGAGCACCCTATATACTACTTCAGTCGGACTTTGAGGGATGCTGAACTCAGATACCGTAAGGCAGAAAAAGCATGCATAGCTCTAATTCACTCCATTCAGAAGTTTAGGCATTATCTGCTCTCAAACAAGGTGGTGCTGATATCCAAGCCCGATCCTGTGAAGTTCTTACTTTCAAAACCGGCCCTTATAGGAAGGTCAGCCAAATGGCTCCTCGAAATGTCAAAGTTTGATATAACGTGTGCTTCCCCAAGAGCTATCAAAGGACAAGCAATCCACAGATTTACTAGCGGCTTTCCCGGAGGGTACCACAAAGATCGCACGAAGATCTTCCTGGAGAATTTCCAGAAATCTCTTTTGTCAAAAAAGAAGCATGGGTACTATTTTTCGATGGCTCCGCCACCCCTAGCAATAATTTCGGAGGAGCAGGTGTGGTTCTAGTATCTCCAACCGGTGAAGTTTTCTCGCATTCCTTCAAGCTAGACTTTCATTGCACCAACAATTCAACAGAATATGAAGCCTTTCTCATAGGGTTGTCATTAGCCAAGCAAGCTGGAGCCACACGTCTGGAAATAAGGGGTGATTCTAAATTACTGGTAAACCTGAATTTTACTTGTCCTCAAGTGAAACAGAAATTAAGAAATCCTAACTATACCACTGTCGCAGGTCTCTTGAATGCATTTAGCGTATGCACTAAGCCTTTAAACCCCTAGGTGTCCCTAGTGGACGAGTTGTAGTCTCGTGAGGGTTTACCAGAGGTGTACCCACAAAACCTTCTCCAACTTCAGAGTGTAAAAGAGTCTCAAGCATCCAAGGAGCTATGAGGACATAGAGTTTCGCATGCTAGTAACACGAAGTTAGAACTACCAAAGAACGCATTCTCATCCTTAAGTCTTTGAGCGAGAAATAACCATACCATATGAAAGAATTCGGATTCGATTGTGATCATAAGCCTCGACTTCGCCTCACCATTAGGGTTTTATGATAATTGCACTCAAAAAGATTGCTTTTTTAGTCTCTCATGTGTGCGAGCAGGAATAAAGAGAGAAACCCCGCACACGTTGTAGGTGAGAAGGATAACCTTCCGAAATAATTTACGGAGACTCCACGAAGTGTGGACAAAAAGAATCTTTTTCGATGATCTCTAAGAAAGGAAATCAACCATTAGCAAGGGTGGGAGTACTCACTTACCTTCTCACCCGATCGGCAATTAATATCACTCTCTCGGATTCATAGAAACGTCTTCAATCTTCGGTCTTCAAATGTTGATGATGAACTTCTGAACTTCACAAAAACTTGAAAATTTTTTTTTTTTTTACATGAAAATAATTACATGAAAATAAAACAATGAAACTACTAACTCAATATATATATATATATATTTGAATCTACATAAAATGAAAATAACAACAAAACTCAATTTTTCACAAACTTCATTAATTCTCATCTTCTTTTCTTTTCTTTCCTTTGTTGCACGTAAACCTTGGACTATCTCAACTTTTCTTCAAATATTCTGATGTTGCTCCGCTTGTTGACGATGATGTGTTTCTATGAATCTGTTGATTGAGAGGGAGAGAGTGATGCTAACTGCAAATCGGTATTTAGAAGAAGTTTTCATCTTTAAACGTCACCCTCATGATTGACGGAATTAGCACTCAAGAGATCAAAAATAGTGTTGAAAGTGGTGCGAAGTTGGGTAGCTCACCATTCCTACCCTAATTGACGTACGGTGACACACACTCTAACGACTTTTCTAGAAAGTCACAAAGAGTGAAGGTCGGTACCTCGCTTGATGTAAAATGGGTAGTCTCCACTATGGGTGATCACAATTCTACTACCGAATATCTATACAGCACTTAATTCGCCCTCCGGTATGGTTAAATCCAACTTTAACGCTCTAATCAACTAAGAAACCCGATTTTGTTCTCCAGTACTTCCAAGTTCTGTTATTTCGGTCGACTCTCTATGTAAACATAGCTAGAAGCATGCTAGTGACTCTAAAATCTCTAAAAGTTGGAGGTTTTTATTTGCAAAAAGTTTTGAATTTTTTTTTTTTTTTTTTTTTTTTAAATAAAAGACTAAAAACTCTATATGCAAATGTACCCCCAAACCTAAATCAAACATTGTCCTCAATGTGTCGACAGATAGAAAAAATTTAAACAGTCACATACCAAGAGAACTATGTTGAGTAGAGAAAAGGGAAGAGATTACCTGGGCGAGCAAGGTTAGAGCTTCATTAGTCAAGGCTAGAATCCAACATTCTCGCCGAGATCATATCGGATTAGCATAATATATGCACAAGAAGACTCAACCGGAAAGAAAAATTTAACAAGTCCTCTTGGACATATACAATGAAAATTCACCATAAACCAACAATCTAAAGAGTTGAGGATCAACCCAAAAGACAATATGTACTTCATATAACATGAGAGTCAAAAGGCTGAACAAGTTAGAATTTTCCAACATTTGTAAAAAACTCATGCGACATCTTGTAAAAGATAAAGCCATTTATAAGTGTTGATACTCCTCACTTAATTCAAAATTTTGAGATCATATCGGATTTACTCTTATAGCATAATATAATGAATCATTATCGATGTGGCATGAGACAACTCATACAGAGAAGAACTCCAACCGATTCATAGAAAGAAAAATTTAACAAGTCCTCTTGACCAGTTTGGACTATATACAATGCAAAAATACCCACGGCCTCACCCAACTAAACATGATTGGAACAATCTAAAGAGTTGAGGATCAAGAAACCCAAAAGCATTATGGGCAATATATTACATGTGCCGCAAAACGGTCTCAACCATCCATCTTCGCGAGTAAGATGGATTTTGATGCAGACTCAAAGGCCCGGAGCATGTCGACACAATCACCATGTGACCGCCTACACACTTGACCATCGGTCAAAACCAACCATGGTTGGTTACAACACATATAACATTAGGGTTCAAGAGAGTCACAGCAGATTAAGAAAAAGATTGCCCATCTACCTCTTCATGCGGTGAAGGCATATCATTACCCCCAAACCTAAACTTCTCGTCAACTTCACCGACGAATTGGGTGGCTTAGATCACGTTTTCATGGGACGGTGAGACATGGGCGTGAACATCAGCCTACCATCTTCATGCCAAACCAACTGCCAAGACCGACCAAGCTAGGTCGTCTTGGAAAAAACTTATGGCGCGCTTCTTGCGGTAAAACTCTTTTAAACTCTCTTGGTACATCATGCAAACGGAATACGGTCATGCTACACGCATGTATGGTCGGTCCTCTCCAAAATCCTTTCCCATACTTGGTTTCAAAGTGAGTTTCTTCAAAAAACCTAATATTCATTAACGGTCGCAGA
Source organism: Papaver armeniacum (assembly GCA_023531295.1). Lineage (NCBI taxonomy): Eukaryota > Viridiplantae > Streptophyta > Magnoliopsida > Ranunculales > Papaveraceae > Papaver > Papaver armeniacum. Next base: position 195,632 of record JAJJWW010011758.1, on the reverse strand, counting down.
TGAGTGTCTCAAAGCTCATCTCATCCGTCCAACTTCACCAGCGGTTATACAACCCCGGTCGAGTCATACATTACCCATTTACCACACAAATGCTGTACACACGATACTTTACAGCTCCTTAACGCAAGGTGTCAATCATGTCACTTTACATACGGGGTATTGCAAAATCACAAGAACGTGTTAGGAAGTCATGGGCAGAGATGAGGACTTGGAGAAACGTGAATGAGGCACAAAATAAGAGACAAAGAACAACACAGTCTAAAACCAAGTGTTAATACAAAAACTTCAAACACCCGAGCCACTTGCATCAACCGTAAGCTTGCTCATCTTTCTGTCACAAGTCATAAGCAAGCCAACACCTTCACAATCTCAACACCTTCTTCGTTCCTCCTTAAGATCAACCCCATCTCCTTCACTTTGTGACCGAAAAAGTCCTGGAACAGCCATTTCTTGGTTTAAGGATGTCTTGGCAAATCAAGTCGGTATCACCGAAGGCGTAGCGAGACATTTCGCCTTTGAATGATATGGCGGCACAATTACAAGAAGCATCGATCATCCACTCGGCAATGCGGAATCTTAACCAGAGTCACATCTTTACCGGAGAAGCAAAAAGGGCGCGCAACCGTTGTGAGACCTGGGAAGATGAACAAATATGGTCCTAACAATGGAAACCCGATGCAACTCCACAGAGAGGAGACTTATCCAAAATGCTACGATGTCTCTTCAATCAAGAAATGCCCGAATACAGAGGATGGGAGCGTTCAACTGGTCACTCAACACCTTCTACATCCCTCTACTTAGGAAGACAATCCGCAATGATGGCGCTCGCAAGTCTTCCAACTTCATCTCCCGTTCCATATCAAAGCCACGGGAGACATCGCAACGCCGCTAACGCAGGAAAAGTGGACACAAGGTACTTACATTTCCCCTTCCCAATGAAGAAGATTCTCGAGCTATATAAAGCTACCCCGAAACCCTGCGGGTCAAGGAGTAATGGACCCGAGGTAATCACATTACCACCGGTCCCTTCATCATCCCACTGAGTGCAACGCTTTAAGCGCATTGTTCGGAGAAGCTTGGCTCGAGGGATAGCTTTGAGAAGTTAGTGCGAGGATTTTCTTGAGAGGCTACCTGGTTTGATACAAATGAAGCTTCAAAAGCAAGTAAGTTCTACTCAACAATTTTACAAGAAAGATAGTTTAGAATTCACTTTGGGACTTAGCATCCCACACGTGGAGAAAGAGGCTCGGTAATCAAACACCATGTCCATTTTCATTCATGCTTTCCTTTCACACAACGTTTGCAACTTCATGTGACATGTGCAATCATTCATGACCAAGATGCAAATTTCATTTAAAATAACCTCTTTGAAAAAATCATTCACCAAACTATCTCAAAATGAACCAATTCAATTACCTATTAATTCAAAAACCTTCAAAGGAATCCTCACTATCACTCAAAAACAAGAACATCTAAAGGACAAGTAGGTATCTACGATCCTTCAAGGAAAGTCCTTCATCGTCCTTCTCCGGGCAAGAGAGACTTTCATCCTTTGAAGTACAACCCGCCCGGCTTCGGTTCCTTAGGCAACTTTTCAACCTCTTCTTCCTCACGAGTAACACAAGATAGGGGCTCCGTCCTAAATTTCTACCGTGGTCAATACACCTTATGCAAACCACTTCTACCACCGGTGCCGAGCGAAAGGAGATGTTCCAAGAAGTGTAACACCTCCCGTCACCCGAGTCGAGCGGCCGCAAATCCCGACAACTCCTCAAGCGTAACGCCTCCAAAAGAGTCACCGAGCAACAACTTTCACTCCCGCATCGACGAGGAGCCGAGGGACGAGAGGAGGACCACCATCCATTACCATTTCGAGACTTGATGGAGAAGCGGGAAGTTCTGCTAAGACTCAAACGGATATGGCCGCAACTCGAAAGAGGTATTTCGGCCGCGGGACCCACGTGGACCGATCAAATGAGCGACATCGATATGAACGGTCTGTCATGGAGATTCCTGACTGGGATTGATCCTCACACGATCCTCCCTTGTCAATGATTCACTACGAACCGAGACCAAGGGATTAGGAAGCGGCATCTCTAGTGGAAAGTTTGTGTGAACTCTTGCGCCTCAAAGAATCAACGTGCGTAGATGTTTCGTAATTAATAAAATAGCTCCGGACGTACACCCGACTCCTTCACGTCCGTAAGTCTTAACGTATCGAAACACTGTAAATAATGTTACATTTACGAAGACGACATGATGGCAGAAAAAAAGATCACGACCGCCACATGTTAACGGACTTCGAAGGAAACCAGACTCAAAGCTTCAAACCCATACTCACACCAAAAAGGGGACGCACTTTCGAAGCAAGACGTGATTAGAAGGGGAAGACAATATAGCAAAGCGGGGAGAGACCGACACCCGCCCCAATGGAATGCTCCAAAAGCGATTCTCCTACCGAACATCGACATGTTAGTAGATGCAACCAGCTGGACACGGCATGTTATCCTCCATGGATGGATGTAGCGTCTACAACCGTGATAAGGATGTACGAGCGTGACGCAAGGGCATATATCTCACCAACAACGATACAACCTTCACCTTCGTCCCATAAGGGGAAAACCACCGAGATACAATATCCTGCGTGTCCGCCAACTCCAACTCCGCCCATGTACGACTCCCCGCAATGATGCAACGGCGTTGAGATATTCCATACCAAGCTCGACAAAACCACTACGAACAAACCATGTAAACCACGCTTGGGACCGAGGCACATGAAGTTCCTTCACCGTCCAAGGATTTCTTCAACACGAGAAAGATGGTCAAGAATCATGGAATTCGCAAGGGTAAATCGAACTGGAGAGGAAGCCACTTCAACTCTCCCTCCCGCGAATTGAATAGTCTATTCAAGAGGCGCCTCAATGCTCTCTCAGGACCCCCGTTCGCTTCGGAATCGCTTCAACACTCTCTCCGGATCTACCTCAATGTTCGCACCGAAACCACTTTAACATCCTCTCGAGTCGTTTCAACACTCAAGCTACATCAATAATCTGCACTAAGTTATCTTTGATGTACTCATTGCTTAAACGACGTCTCATCCATCCTTCATGAGGACCCAAAAACCCGAAGTCGATAGAGGGAAGGTTATCTGTGTGGATGTTTTCATATAGTTGAAAGGGCGCAGTGAACAATTCATCATCGATGTTGACCAAAGATTATCTCGTAAGACATCTCAACAGGGATTCTTTCTACCGTAAAAGACAGGAGTTAGAACTTGTATGAAAGCATATGAGAAGTGTCGCACACTACGTTTGGCCAGTCCAAACATCATTCAAGTCTCTGGTATTGATCAAGCTTCTATAACTCAAGTTTTCAAGTCTGGTATTGATTTCAAGTCCTAGGTTTCATCTTGATTTCAAGTCTGGGTACAATTTTTAAGTACACAAGCCTCAAGTCCGGTATTGCTCAAGTCAAAGGTCCAAGTCGCAAATAATCACGACATAAGGTCGGTATAATAGGCGCACACACCAGGCTGCCGGTTTCGGTCGGCACATGGTCGTTTGAAAGTTTGAACAACAAGCCCACGTTCGATCAAAAGGCAGAACCCCACGAACGAAAGCGGTACATCCCCACGATTGAACGGCCCGGTCGATCGAAGCAAGACCGACATCATGCTAGGGGAACACTTTTCCTGACGTCTCTTAACGTGACATGCTCGAAGGAAACGCCCGCTCTCCCGGTAACATCTAACATTGTCTCATAAGTTTTATCTTTAACCGTCACCATCTCATGCCTACCACACAATAGTGTAACCATTGTGTGCTGTGCGGGACTTAATGTTGATGGTGGATTTTCGTTCAAGGTTGAGTTTGTAAAAAACCGTAAAAATCATGCGGACATCTTGTAAAAGATAAAGCCATTTATAAGTGTTGGATACTCCCTCACTTAATTCAAATTGTATTTCCGTACTCATTATCGGTGTGGCATGATGACCGAGTGTTACATTAGGCATTTTTAGAAAAGTTGGTTTTGCAATTTTGTTACAAACTACACCTAGGTTTGGTGGAGGAGTTTCAATCTGTGCCTTAGGAGAGAGATTAGGTACATCTAAGTTGTTTTCATATATAAGATCATTTGCACCATCACACACTTTCCTAAGGTCAGAAGAAGGTAAATCATGTTCACTTGCATAGAACAATTCATCAATCTCCATGTCATAATCATCAGAGGAGTCAACATATTGTGACATGGGCAGAGAATCAGACACAAAAATAATATCATGATCCAAAAGAACATTAGTGTCAACAGAAGATTCATCCTTTGTTAAGTCATAAACAAGTTGTGTAGCATGCTCACTTTCACTGAAGAATTTCACAAACCCAAACTCAGAGTCAACATCACATGTATGAATGTTAGAAGAAGTATCATTCATAGGGTTCACAGAAGAGACGCTTAACGTCTCTGAACCCAAAGATTCCATCATATTTTCAGCATGCACATGCTCTTCTAACATATCATATTCATCATCATCATCATCATAACAAAAATGCATTTCCCTATTAGCATTTCTAGTGTACTCATTTTCCTCTAGATTAGGTTCATATTCAGTGTATGGTTGTGCATATGGTTCACTAGAGAAGGGATGATCATGCATTGCTTTCCATCCAAGTATATCATTTCTTTGTTCTATAAGCTTTTCCATTAGTGACTGCATACAAGGGGTTGGGGAGTATAACATTGTTCAACTTCCCACTTTGATGGATGATGCATGTGTGCATGGTTATCATGGCTTTCCCTAGAATGCCTAAACTCATGCAAAATGTAGCAGTTCTCAAGAAAGGTGGTCTAAGCTACCACATAAGGTACAAGCATATTGCCTAGGGGAATTAGATTCGACAGATTTCTCATGTAATTGCCTTTCTAAAGCAGATACTTGAGCTTCTAATTGATCGAGAAGTGATGACTGGGTATGAGAAAAGTGTTCATTTTCAACCTGTGGTGGATGATACATGTGCTCATAATGATTAGGGTATGAATATTCAAGGTCAGGGCCCTGAGAAGGTTCATAGTATTCCCTAAAATCACTATGGTCTGTGGGGGGTTGATATTGTGAAGCATGCCCGTAAGCAAGCTCTCTGATGGATTTGTTCCCATCCCCAGTTGCATACCAAAATCCTGACATGATCTAGCAACTCAATTTGGGCTCAAAAAGAAGCACTATAGCCTAGCACACATCAAGTATACTAAGTCCAGATGCAAGCCCAAGTTATGCAAATGCACAGCTGTTGTGGGCTCAGTTTTGGTTTAAGTGGGTTTTGGTTTATGTGGGATTTGGTTCATTGTGGGCTTCAGTTTCATGCAGAGAACAAGTTTGTAAGTAGCCCAGTATCTCAGCTTATGTGGGCTCCTTGTTTGGTTTTTGTGGGTTTTGGTTTTTTGTACAGCCCAAAGAAATTGAACCCTGACTATGCGAGGCCAAGTTATGTGGCCTTGAAGGTTGTATGAAAAATGCACAGCCAGGTTGATTGCAAAGCCTAGGTTGTGTGCGAGAGGAGCAGAGCCCGTTTATGTGCAAAGCCCAGTGGTTGTGGGCTCAGTTTGTGCAGAGATTGGCAAGCTTTCACAACACAGGTCTGAGAGCAGCTCAGCTCATGCATTGGCTATGTGCACAGCTTGGTAAGTTATGTGCAGCCCTGGTCAGGCCAAGCACAAGAAAAACAACAATTGGTTGTGTGCACAGATAGCTATGCACAGCCTCTCAAAAATATCACAACACAGCTTGTGCAGGGCAGGTTTAATCTCGGCACAGGGAAATACAAACTTTCAAAAATGACACAAGATCACACACGGTGCGGCTTATGCGCAAAGACATCACATGCAAAGCACAGAACAGCACAGAGCAAGAAAAACAAGACTTGGGTGAGATGCACTGAGTAGCTCAAGATCAGCAGGGCTAACAACAGACTGTGCACATGAGAATGCACAACTCAGAGGACAATGCTCTGAGTTTACACAGCCTTGTGATGAGCCAAGACACAAATGCAGCAGATGGAGAGTTTTATTCAAGTAATAATGCACAGAGTAGTGATGCTCAGAGCATAGGAGAGCTCAAGATTTCAGCATGTGATCATGGCTCAGCAGATTCAACAAGTCAACATGCTATTCAAGGTTTCACTAGCAGCTAACCACTTAACCAGGTTGCCACTCAAGCTCTACAGCTGCAGGGGCTGGAGCTGAGCACAGGGCAAATAGAAAGTTAAGATGTTACAGCATAGCACACATATGTCACAAGATTTCACATTTTTGTAGGGTTGCACACAAGTTGATGACAGCACTTGGCAGATTATAGCTTCACACAAGATATGCAGATAACACAAGGTTTAGGTTGAGCACCACTGGCAATCAGCCAAGGCAAGCAGCCACAGGGTCAGGGCTATGCTCAGGGTTATTGGAATCAACTGGGGTAGTTGATATCAACCAGCCCAGTTGGTGGCACACAAGGCTTGCAGCAGATTGGATATCTCAGTTGCAACTCAAACTCAACAGCTACAGGGGCTGGAGCTGGTGCTTGTTAAGGCAAAGAATTTAATGCACAAATCACAAATCACAAATGCAGAAGATCAACAGCCAATGAACAAGGTCAGCTGTTTACAACATGCTCAGGGTGCCAACAAATCAAACTGTCAGAGGTTGTCTGTGTATAGGTCTGGCATCACGTCACTCACCGACTCCACTTGGTTTTCACGAGGCTATGCTCAAGGTTGACAGAGTCAACCTGGAGCGGTTGATATGCTTAGGTTTGCACAATGATTAATCACACAAGGTTGGTAGATTACAACTCACACAAGGTCTCACCTAGGGTTACAGGGCAAGAGGCATCAACTTACTCAGTTGACCTCAACTTGACTTGCAGCTAGCCTGGCTATCCAAGTTTAACCTCACAGCTACAGGGGCTTGAGGTCAATATCTCACAGGGAAAACAAAGCTAGCATTCAACACAGCACAAAGATGACAGGATAGAGCTCAGCAAACTCATGCAAGGTAGCTTGTTCATGTATTCATGCCAATGAGTTCAGGGTCATGCACAGATTATGAGAACAAGGGGCAGGAGTGCATGGATCAGCATATACATACAAGTCAGCATAAAGATATCACAACTCAGCTAGCATGTATGAGGTCAAAGATCAAGGAACCTTTCACATGAGTATTATAAATAACAGGGGAAGCTCAGGGCACTACAAGGCTCGGCGAGGTATCACAGTTCAGTTGAGATGTATTTGCATACTTCACACTCATTCACAGGACAATGCAAGGCTAACCTCAAGTCCTGCGCTTTTCCCTTGTCTTCCTTGGGTTGGCTCAGCTGCTCACAGGCACCTGTTACTCAAGCAAGATATCTCAGTTTCCCATAGTTAAAGCAAGACCCTCAAAATACTAGTACTGGAATTTCAAAGCTATGATTCTGCAGTATGAAGATTGGGAAAGAATGCCACCAAAGTCAACTCTTGGAACTAAGCACACAAGAATGCCGAATCAGGCAAGCACAAATATGTAATCAGGGAGGCAATGCTTATGGGAATATTGTCTTATGCTCACAGATACAATGCTTCTCAATGACTGAGAGATGTGCTCCAGCTAGTACAGGGCTGATGAAGTGTAATGAATTACTCTGTACTACGCTACTATCTACAAATGCTTAACTACATATGCATTCTTTATGAAAAGCTACAGATTTCAAAGTATGCTGCAAGGTTTCCTTGTAAACTGGTGACAGAACTTCAGCTGAGCTAAAAGTAAAAAGCTCTACAAATATGCAACAGATGAGATGCAAGCTGCAGATGAGTTGAACAAGAAAAAGAGTTAACAGATATGACAATGTACAAATGCAAAGACAGATGCTAAATGCAATGCACAGATGAAGATACTAAAATACAGTTAAGATTAACTAAGTTAAGATTAACAACTAAAATGCAATGATTGTAACAGAAGAAGGAAATTAACAGAAGAAGAAAATTAACAACTAAGTTACACTTAATACACAGCTAAAAGTAATAATTCAAGGTAAATATGTACAGGGGTGAGTTGAAAAACAATGAAGACAAGCCAATAGTCGACACAGCACACGCCAAGTCCCCGGCAGCGGCGCCAAAAACTTGGTAGGCTTGGTAATGTGGTATGTTTTTGCCTACAAATTAAACTAAAGTGGTTTGATTTTAATGCCTACATGTTATAACTGCAAGTGCACAGCGCCTGTTGGAGGCGTGGCAAGTACAGGTCGATCCCACAGAGACTTGTGGTGCTGTATGTTGATCTAAGGCTTTGCTTACTGATTTCTAGAAGTGACAGATATATTTGGTGTTTGTCGATACGACTGAAGTTGAGTGTTATAACAATGAAGTAAAAATGAAATACAAACAGTGAGAGTAAAGGGGCACTAGGATTGTCAAATCCACCACTAAATCATGCTATGTGTTCAACTAAATGGAGCTTTCTTGTTCCCGTGGGACATAAGGATAATGTGTCAAGATTATCACCTATCTAAGGAGTTTCACCTAATGATAACTCAATTATCGCTAAGGTACTAACTCCAGCACTAGTTGTCTAATTAAGCACAACTAGTCAAGGGAATCAACAAATATCTCTAAGGTTTGAGTGAAGCATAACCAATACGCTTTTAGCCTAACTACAATGCATACATGGCATTCATTGTGAGAGTAAAGCATTGGAAATCTAGAATTGAGATTATCTTTATAGTTTAAGCATTCAAGAACACCCACACAAAGTAGAACAACATGACAGAGAATTAGGGTTTCATTGAAATCCTAGCAAACTATTTTAGAACATGATTAAAACATAAAACAACTAAAATTGGTGCTCTAGCTAGTCCAGGCATAAGCTTCAAACATCCTCTCCTCACCATCTTTATACATCTTACATCCTTTCTAACACTCCAAACTTGCAATTAATGAAAACCCATACCTCTTTCTTCCCTTACTCGTCTCTGAATCGACCATGCAGGGGGTTGTTGGTGAAACCCTAGCTCTAGTTATCTTTAAATTAGCTTCTAGGGTTATGGAAAAGCTAAAAGAGAGATAACTAAACCTAGAGGGGAGGTGAAGGAGGCTGCAGGCGCGTTTGGTGAGGCTGTTGTCAGGTAAGGTGATGATGGAGGTGGCTCTGCAAAAAGGCATGGGGAGGAAGGGGGTTTCCTCTGATGAGGGTATGGAGAAGAAAGAGAAGATGAAGAGAGAAATGGGTTAGGTCGAATGGTTATAGGTGTAGGTGAGTTTTGGTGTGAGGCAGGCGCATCGAATGTTGATGGGAAGGTTGGAGCGAGCGTCGGATGCGGAAGGGCGAGATCTGAACGGCTCAGGGAGAATTGGGCTGTTTTGGTGTTGAGCAGGAGCAGCTAGAAGATGATGCGAAGGGCGGAGCGACCGTAGGATGCATAGGATGGAGATCTCAACGGTTCAGGAGGAACGGGCTCGGATCCGGGTCGTGGGTAGCTTGGGCCCATGTCTTGTAGATGGGTTGCTACTTGTTAGGTTGCAACTGTTGCGCGCGCGGGCTTTGGCTTTTTGCTCCATAGACGCTTGTCTCAACTTTTCTGCTCATTTGGCTCCTCAAGTTCTCCGAGATTTATTTACTACCTAAAAACACAAAATTAATTAGTACAAATATTTATTCTTGAAAACAAAGAAAACACAGAATCTGGGATAATATCTGATTTCTGAGTACAAAAGATGAGTTAAATGCCAGTAATTAGATGTAGAAATATGCAATATTTGGCACTCATCACTGGTTAACCAGATGAACGGAGTATACGCACTGAAATAGGTGACGCTGGCCCCGTATAGATCCGAGGCACAAAAGCTGCTAAATTACTTCGCTGACGCGACCGTAACACATGTTGGCCGTCGCAACAACATACATGCTGATTGCCTAGCCACGTTAGCATCAAAGCTGCAGTTCGAAGGTTCGGAAGAAACCCTGACGGTGAAGAGATGAACCGTGGCATCAACATGGCTTTCGCAATCTAAAGGGACTGAAGCTAGCGACTGGAGAACACCGATTATTCAAGAACTTAACAGCTCGCTTTCCCAAGGAAAGGTCGGCCTCAAACCTTGCAAAACTTCTTCATGCTTCATGGGATGTTATACCACCGGAACCCAGATGGTTCCCTATCAAAATGCCTCGGAGATAAAGAGGCACAACAACAGCTTAACCGTATTCATAGCGAAATTTGCGGACAAACGTTGGTGGTAACACGTTATCGTCGCCTGCAACGCCTTGGCTACTACTGTCCAGTAATTGAGGCTCAATCTCGATTGTTCCAAGGATCTTTCTCCAATTTCCAAGCATCAATTGGAAGTTTCTACTACCGCCGCATCAATTGGAAGTTTTTACTGTTGACTACGTTGGGGACTGGCAAAAGCCGTACATCATTTATCTTCGCGACGGCGTACTCCCTGCAATCAAGAAAGACGCAACCAAGGTGAAGCAAAGATCCAAGAGATTCATACTCCATGAAGGAATCCTGTATCGAAAAAGTTTTGGAGGAGATTTATTACGATGCCTGGGCGAGCCAGAAATCCCAATCATGCTGAAAGAAATGCACGAAGGCGAGCACCAAGGGAAAAAGAAGTTGTTTCTCCAAATACACGAGCGATACTACTGGCCGACCATGGAGGACAATGCGGCTGCTTTTGTTCAAAGATGCCAAAAATGTCAAATTCATGGAAACCTTATCCACGCACCCTCTACTCCCCTGCATTCGGTAAGTAGTCCGTGGACGTTTTATAGCTGGGGACTCGACATCATTGGGAAGATCAACCCGCCCTCATCAAAAAACATGAGTATATAATAACCGCAACAGAGTATTTCACCAAATGGGTCGAAGCCATCCCTTTACGAGGGACTACTGGAGCCACAATTGCAGCGTTCATTAAGAAATATATCATTTGTCGTTTCGGCGTGCCCAAACACATCATCACCGACAACGGCACTCCTTTTGCCAATAAGCAAGTACGGGAGTTACTTGAAGAATATGGAATTAAACAAGTCTTCTCCACTATTTACTACCCCCAAGGGAATGGGCAGGCCGAAAGCACTAACAAGACTCTAATTCGAATCCTCTGTCGGACAGTGCACGATAACCCTCGGACATGGCACGAACAACTGCCAATGGCGCTTTGGGCATATCGGACATCACCAAGGAGCTCTACTGGCGCCTCCCCCTATTCTCTCGTCTACGACGCAGACGCCATTCTCCCAACAGAAATTAAAATCCCATCGGCTAGGATTGCCAAGGCAAGCGGAGTTCAATGGAATGAAGCCGAAACAGCAAATGCCGGGGTAGCGGAGCTAGACACTTTAGATTCCAGAAGAGCTAAAGCAGAAGATCACGTGTAAGCATACAGAAATAGAATTTCCCGAGCATACGAAAAAACTGTGAAGCCTCGACTTTTTCAAGTAGGGGATCTGGTGTTGAAGACCGCCAAACACATCCAACAAGACATGTCAACACCAAAATTCTCCCCAAAATGGGAAGGGCCTTATGTGGTCACCAAAGCGTATAACATTGGATACTACAAGGTCATCAAGGAAGATGGAGGCAAACTGGAAACAATCATCAATCGAAAATGGCTCAAGGCATACTACGCCTAACCCTTACCCCACCTATCGCCGTCTCATAGCACGGCTAGCCAAGCATTTTTTTGTTTCCTTCACATCCCAGTTATCAAATTTCATTTAGTCAAAGCATATTAATGAAAATTATCTTATTTCTCCAAAACCAGTACACAAAAAAAAAAATACATATGTTCGAGACCAGAAAGAAAACCAGGCGTCTCACAACTACATAACTCAGAAAATCCCGTCCAATAGATTGTAATTCCTTGAAAGCATCATCTTCAAACTGTTTTGATATCTTTCAGTCCTACTCTTCAAGTTCTGGATAGCCTTTTCCACCTTTTGGGATTCCACGGCCAGAGCCTTCTCCTCTTCGAAAATGGCTTTTGTGGCGGGAACGACGTTGGCAAGAATACCGGCTCTGTCAACCTTCACAATGTAAAGGCGATGCCGCATCCAACTTACATTAAACTCAAGGGATTCACAGGTAGACACCATGTTTTCCCACCTTTCAATAGTTGATTTCGTGACGTCGCGGATGGATGTGCCTTCCATTTCAACAATCATAGGAAGGAGACAGTTCACTATGGTAACCAAAGCAGACGAGCAATGCTTCACCACGTTCCTGGTGGTAATATGGCCATATCTTCTCCATATTTTCGTATACAGAGTCACGAATTCCTTTCGCACTAGGAATTTACCAACGCTTCGGTAGCTAGAAGATAAACACTTCATGCAGATTTCGAATGACAAACCTGCATTGGGATATTCATGGAAAGAGATACCCAAATCAGCATTTTCCAGATCTGCAGCGGTCGGTGTGCTCAGATTCGAAGAAAGGGGGGGGGGGCGGTCAGATCATCATCATCTACAACGGTAACACATGTTCCAAATATATATATCTGCACAAAAGAAACTCTTTTTCTCACTCACTGGTGGTAACAAACAAACATCTATTGGTCAATGAAAAAACGTACCGGTATGATCTTCTTAACTCGGATGATTCGGACAGGGGAGTTGTCGCCAGAATCAGGCCGTCTGCGTTTGACTGAAGAATCTAGCTAACTCGATGATGGTTCACTTCTGCTCGACATGAGGAAGGAAATATGGATTCAACAGAGAAAGTTTTGTCTTGAACTAAGAAGGATAACCTAATTGCACCTACATATATACTGCAGAAACCCTAAAGAGAAACGGATGCTGAGCAAACACAATGAGTTTACACGGCGGCCAAAAATCAGCCTCAACCAGGTGAAGTCTCTCGTCAAAACCCTAATGTAGAACGGGAGTGTGGATGGGGAAAAACGGTTCGCTGGTTTTTTAGGAAAGTGAAGAGTCGAGCGTGTTGTCGAGACTCCTCAACCGAGCAAACTGCTGAACCTCACACAGATGCACCGCTGCAAAGGGGGTGCTTAGATTCGAGAGATCAATCTGTAGGACTCCGGCCTAAACCAAGACAATGGCCGTTCCAGAGTCAATTCGGTCGCAAAGAGGGAGATGGGTTGATCTGTAGGAGGGAAGCTGAGAATTGTGTGGGATCAATGATGATCAAGGATTGTGGGTGTATTGAAGGTTTCTGCAATATTGTTGAACTGCTAAAGTTGAGTTCTATGAATAAGTTTGTATCGAGTTGTTGACGGATAATGATGATGCCGATGATGATATTGTCCTCAATTTAGACTTATTTATATTGCAAGAATGATGAACCACTGATCCCTGTAAGTGTGACGGTTTCTTGAGTGAAAGAGTGGGAAAGTGGGAGATCGTGGTAAAGTCAGTTCCATGTCGTGTGGAGACTTGACTAATCGTGCACCCACTACTTTGCTAACTCCTTCAACCGTTGACACAACTTACGCACATTTCTCGTCGTGGATGAATCCACGTGATGTAGGCCGCCGGACCAAAGCCCTAGTTGTTATCCCCCAATTTGACGTGTTTGATGTCTCACGAATCGTGGAGTATGCATGACAGACGTGTATTTAGTTTGTCAGTTGTTGACTAATTAGGCAATGAGCCTAGGTTTTGTTGAATCGAGCATGTTTGGCAAATGCTCAGCGATTCATGAATGTTAATGTTGTTTGTCTGAGCAAATATTGTAAATTCAACGAGTTGTTAAATATTGATGAGTTACTGAATATATGTGGATTATTTGAGCAACTGAGCAAGTATTGCTCGATTCGACGAAATACTGATAAATTACTGAATATTGATAGTTTGGATCAATATTCGAGCAATTGAACAAGTATTGCTTAATTTGACGAATTACTGAATATTTAGAATTTGACGTGCAATTGAGCAATTATTGCCCAATTCGACAAATTAACGAATGTTGATAATTTGACGTGCAATTGAGCAAGTGTTGCTCAATTCAACAAATTACTAACAATTTATAAAATATTGATAGCTGAATCAATATTTGAGCGACTGAGCAAAGTTGCTCAATTCGACGAAATATTTGTTGGTGACGCAACCCAATAAAATATAAAAATATTGGTAGATTACCAGATATTATAATTAATCCCCGTGGATCAACATAAACTCATTTGGTGTTTGAACTTGCTCAGAATAATGATTTGTTGAGCGTTTGTTCGAAAACCCTAATTTTTGATGAATTGCTCATTAGTCGAAGAATTGCTGAAAATAGGTCATGAGCAAAGGAGGGACCGATCACATGAGCCCGTGGACGTCCATGTGATGCCCAATTGCTCGAGTGAGCGTGCACCAGGGTTCTCAGTTGGAGAGTTGGTGAAAGAATGATGATTATGTGCCGGTTTCATCATTTATTGAAATATTGCTTGGTTCAACATTAGACAAAACCTAAGTATGAAAGATGGGGGACCGACCAAGAGAGCATATGACCGGCTCTTGGTGGTCACGGGACCAATTGTTGGTCGTTTGAGCAATCTCCAGGTTGGTTGGAGAGAGTTCGGGCCCAGTATGAGCAATTGCGCAAATCAGGTCAGAATTATGAAATCGTGTGGGACTGGCTTTGTGCAAGCCCTAGGGATAACCCTGGTCCGTCATTAAGGCATGCACGTGTTGCCATGGTGTATGTGTCCCCGTACTGAGAGTTTCAGTATTTTCTGATGTGCGTTCGAGCGATATTGTGGATTTTCAGAAGAGTTTCATCTTGACTGAAATTCTTGATTTTTGTTGGAATGAGCATGTATGCTCAATTGATCAATATTTTGTAAATATTAAAATAAGAGTATTTTAACATTTAAAATTTCCGTGAGAGGCTATCCGGTCATGTGACCATGTTGGCTTTTGAATTTTCATGATTTGAGCAAAATTTGAGAAATTATGAAGAAATCATGATTTTTGCTCAAACTAAGGAGTTTCATGAATTTGAGGAAAATAATAATTATAAAAGACTAGGGATTGCAGGGTGTGGGACCGGCCACGGCTAGGGCATGGCTGGCCGGCTATGTTGCCCGGTCCCGCACTCCTTTCCCTATTTTATAATATTATTTTTCATGAATCCGTGATGTTATGGAGAATCCATGAGTTTTTGTTGAAACGGAGAAGTTTCATGAGTTTAGGGAATAATAATTATAAAAAGCTAGGGATTGTGAGGTGTGGGACCGGCCACGGCTTGGGCATGGTCGGCCGGCTATGTTGCTCGGTCCCGCACTCCTTTCCCTATTTTATAATATTATTTTTCATGAATCCGTGAATTTATGGAGAAATCATGAATTTTGCAAAAACAAGGAAAGTTGCTAAAATCAAGGAGTTTTTCATGAGTTCATGAAAATAACAAAATAGGGCAAAATAATTGAAGAAGCATGGGACCGGCCACGGCTAGGGCATGGCCGGCCGGCCGGTGGGCCCGGCCCCTGGGCGCTCCTTATTATTTTATTAATATTTGTTATTTTCTCCTGTTTTGCGTAATATTCCTCATCTGTCCATATTTTTGGATGCTCGTTCGTGCATCCGGGTGCTCAGTCGTGCATCATTGTCGAGTACACTTACACTATTTTTGTGGGGCTTACTCAGTGATGATCCATATGCTCGATGTTTGAGTATTTATTGCTAATTCATGAAATTCAGTGTAGAATAATTCATGAAACAGAACAATAAAACGAGTAGTTATTTATTATCAATTCATAGGATCAGCTGTGGATTTGACCATGAACTCGGAATAATAAAACAAGCATTACCATTCCATGGGATCGTGGATTCGACCATAAAATCGGAGTAATAAAATTATATATTACCATTCCATGAGATTAGCAGTGAATCCGATCATGAAATTGGAATAATGATAATATAAATTATTATTGCCATTCCATGGGATCAGGCCGTGGATTCGACCATGGAATAGGATCAATTGTTATTGCCATTCCATGGGATCAGGCCATGGATTCGACCATGGAATAAGAGCAATAATAGATCATTCCGGGAATTCAGTGGTGAATGTCACGGCAGAATTAATCTATATGCATAGTCAGGAGACGGCTAATATCCCGAAGGCGTTCTCAAATCTTACAAGAACGCCCGAGTCTATACACGGTCGCCCTACATAGTCAGGATCAGTGAGTGTCACTGTCCTGAAGGCGCTGTTGCTCTCAATCTTACGGAGAATCGCCCAATCGTTCTTCTATATAGAGGGTGGTCGCTCTCATGTAGTCAGGGAACAGTGAGTATCACCGACATCCTGAAGGCGTTAAGCCCTCTCAAGCAAACCATATTGAGGTAGAACCGATCCTTGTGTTTGGTAGAACCGTGAACCAATGTTAGTGATTTGATATTTGATCAATCACATAGTTGTCTTGGAATACAGATGAACCAATTGTAAACTTGTTTGGAAATGTGGTATAATCGATTCCAAGATTGTAAATATGAAAGAGGATTTAAAAAGAAAAGATGTCAACATACTTTGAACACGAACAATAACTCTTATCTTCAAAGATATTCCTTAATAACTCAAGGAGATCCCGGTCTGAAATAAATTAAGAATTCTTTTAATTAAGGATGTTAGTTTTATATGCTTTAATTACCAGCAATTAAATGCATATCTCTAGAAAATAAAAATTGGTAATGTGCATTTACTAATTGGAGATTTTCTATTGAGAGATTTCGGAAAATATTGGACAAAGCATTTCCAGGAATTATGAAAACCGATTTGGGTATTTATTGCATATCTTGAGAATATTCTGTTTTGGAAATTCCTTGGCGTCCAAAGATCCTTGGTCTATAAATACCCAAGTTTGCATTTCTAGCAAACTATCTTAAGAGCCATGCAAACTTCATCTTTTTGTTGTTTTTGCTGGAGCCGTTATCCGGAGAGGAAAGTACCCTAATTAGGAGAAATCTCTTACATCCGCTCGTTTAAAGACTTCTGTGGGATCAAGAAGCTCTACGAGTACCGTTGGCGGGAAACTAGATAATTGCAGTTTATTTTAGTTTTCGATTGATTTGATTGACTAATGGTTGTTGAACTTTGATTTCACCTAGTTTGTTTATTCTTGAGAATTTTCTCTTCTGATATAAGATTCACTCAAACTAGATCGAAGTATCGACGGGATCTTTAGAACTGTTTGTAGATCTAAGGACGTCTTGTGATAATCCATTGTTAACATACTCCGTTCTTTGTGTGATTGATCACAAGAGATTCAAGTGGTGTTGTGCAGGTGTTTATTGAAGATTAAAGAAGATTTGAAGACAAAGAAGATTTCTTATTTGGTTTCTATATCTTTGGGTGTGCACAAACCTTGATCGGCTGGGATCCAACTAGAATCATATTTTTTCGATTGATTAGTTGCGTAAGATCGGCATCACCTTATAGTTTCTTGTTAGAATATATATATATTGATTGATTGCAAATCTAAACTCTGCTACTTCGGTAGTTGTTGGATAGATTGATCTAACCAGTAAAATGAGTTTATTAGTTTAAGCGGAAGAGCCTTTGCATATTGACTTGAGATATCTTCATCTGAAAGAATCAAGAGAGTTATTACTAAACAGATTTGTTGTTCTTTTATTATTTGGAATACGATCCAAATGAATTGTTCCGGTGCGTGCACTTATTGAATGTCGGAAGCGCAGGGATACTGAAGAAACTAAGTGAACTAGGTTTAGTTGCTTGGTCTCAACTATACGAAGTTTTGGTTTAGATTTTTTATAGCGGCTTAATTCTGGACTAGGTCCCGTGGTTTTTCTGCATTAATGTCATTTACTTTTCCTTTCCACAATTATAATTGTTGTTATTATAATTTAAAGTAAATTACACAAATGTTAACTCCGTATTACTTGATAGTGATCCTATAGAGTTTGGTTAAGTCTGAACCCATCATTAAGTAATCACACTTTGATTGTTGTATTGTATCGATCTCGTGTCCATAGAAGATCACACAAAGTGTGAATACCGATTTGTAGTATTGTCTCGACTTTGTCCGCAGACAATCACTTTCTGTAAGAGGACTTATAGGTGGATAATTTAAAAGATTGTGATGTATTTAGGTACCCTCGTCTTTTCACAAAGGCATTAATTTTGCCTTGAATGTCTCTCTCCTCTCGGCATTACCATATTTTTTACCAAAAAGTCTTGACAGAACGCACAAAAAAAACTATGAAAAAATAATCCTCTCACATGTCTTCCCATGTTGGCCCCAAAAGTTGCCCCTTGTCAATCTCATGAGGGCGGGACCCACCCCGTGAGGGGGTGGTTTCTGCATAATCTATTTATGCGATTTGTGTAGAATGACTATATTTTTACAAGGCATTTTCATCATATCTATACAACTTAGCAGAGTAGGGTCGTGTTAACCACAAGGAGAATTAGACTGTAGCCTAGAGCCCCAATTAACTAGGCCAAAATTTTAAGTTTTTATTACCTATATATACTGTTATGAAATCAAAATTTTCGTAAGGTAATTTCCTTTCTCTTCATTCTCCTTCACAAACAGCGAAACATAGACCGAGGAATTTGAGCCATTGACATTGCATAATTGAATTTCGATCTCAACCAACAGCATTTATATGTAGGATTTGTGGCAAGGTACTTTTTCTATTTATTCTTGTAAATTAATATGTTGTTGAATGATTTCTTATCGATCATTTTGAGTAAATTTTGTTAGGGTTTAGAGAGTTGTATGCGTGATCAATCCGAAGTGAAGTGATGACTAAAAACTCCTTCCTTTTTGGGTTCTTTCTTCTGCGCATTCAGCGCTAGGAATTCGAGAAAGATAGTGGACATTCGAAGTGGCATAACTTCTAACGAAGGGTAACATTACAGCTAGTAGGGATATTTATGAATTATTATTAAAAAAAATTAGAACATACAATAGTTGTGTATTTTAGGCATTAATTAGAATTATATTTGAATTGAAAATCCATAACCAACAGTTATGGGAATACCATTTAGTTTATTTATGTTTGTTTGATAATTACAATCGTGAGTGTTTATCAGAATTGTGGATTGTGGGTTTCTGTCATTTTTGATATTTTATTATGTAGTTTACTGATTCGTATAAATGTTTTTCCTTTATTTATATGTATAGAAAGGGGCGCAACCAACCGACAAGGAAAAAGCAGAATAGTGGACATGCCAAAGTGATAATAAGAGAAACAAAGGATAAGGTCGAAAGATTTAGTACCAACAACCATCCAACACATAAGGAATAATGAAGCGATGAAGATGATAATAGTAAGTGATGGAAATATGGAAATTTAGTTAATAGTACGTTAGAGGAGGATATTTTGCTGAATAGTATAGAAAATTATGAAAATGTGCAAAAAAAAAAGTGACCAAGAATAAATGTTTGTGAAAATGAGAATGTGCAAGATGATGTTCAAAATGGGGAATTATGACCACTAAGTATTCACGATCGGGGGAATCAGACTAAGTTTAACCATTATTTGAGAGGTTGTTTGGTAGAGAATGGACATGTGAGAAGAAATAACACCGGTTTTGTTTTCCCTAAAGATGCCAGAGGTGAAATCTTTAAACGACTACGTTGCATATGGTGTATGACCAATGGAGAAACCAAATATATAAGGTGTCAAGTGTATTTAGATGTTTCAAAGCGAGTGTTTTGTGTCAAGTGTAAACCATTCAAGCAAGATGAACATTATATTCATCTAGATACAAATGGTAATAAAGATTGGCATAATATTAGTGCTAAGCTTTCATGTCATGAAATATCTTCTAGGCACTATAATGCAACGCATAAATGGAAAGCTCTTGAAAGGATAAAAAGGATAAAAAGGATAAAAATTGATAAGGAGATTCATGAAAAAACTAAAAGGGATAAAACAAAAAAAAATACCGAAAACAAGTTCTAATAAGAATAATCGTTGTTATTGGACTATTGCTAAAAATAATTTGGCATCTGGTGGAGGAAATGACAAGGTCTAGATAGCAAATGGTAGTAATTTCTTAATATTTTTCAAACAGATCGCATAATTTGATTTGGTAATACAAGGGCATATTCAATGCATTAGAGGCCATGAAGTTTATCGTCGCTATTCTTGGTCCCTTAATCCAAAATAATTTAATTGCATTGTTTGAATATTTATAGCATTTCATTTTTGTTGACATCATTGGGGTTGTTCATGAGGTTCTTGTACATGATTTTAATATAGAAGTTTCCTTCCTTGTTTAGAGGCCAGATGACTCTATCTTTATTGTTAGTGTTTAGTGGTATTTACTTAATCTTTGCAGCAATTTCTCGGGTAAAATAGGTTACAATTATACTTTCCATCTAGGTATTGTCACAAGAGATTAACATTGCCGCTTTTCAATATTGCCAGGACAACTAGTGGGTTTGATAATTGGGGGTTTTACTCCCGGAATTTAATTGTCGGACCAAATATTGACAGAGTTTCGTCTCCAATATCCCAAGTGCATATTTTCTGGAGGTGGACTATCCCTGATAGTATTCCTTTCCACATCCGTGAATCAGTCGTATTAGGAGTAGTTGGAATATGCATTATATCACAATCCTCAAAGTACTTAACTTTCATGATTCTAGATGATAAGGATTCAGGAACCTCGAGCATTCTCCACCCCATTTTGGTTATGACTGCTTCATCGAATTGTTCCATTTTCATAAAACCAAGGCCACCTTCATCCTTGGATTTACAAACCGAATTCCAGGTTTTTAGGTATATACCTTTTGGGGACTCAACATCCCCCCACCCCACCCCACCACCACCCCAAAAAATAAGTTTTTTTGGAGTTTGTTAAGTTGCTCACATATAGCTTTAGGTATCTGGAAGTTTCTCATTTGATATATATATATATATAACAACTTTGGAAGTGACTGTTTTTATCAACACTGTTTTCCTGGCAGGGTTAGGGTGTATTCCTTTCCATCCAGCTAATTTGGGCTTAACATTGTCTATCATAGGATAAAAACTTTTATTTTGGATATATTGGTAAATAGTGGAAAATTGAGGTATTTTTCATTCATAGGGATCAGATTAACTCTGAGAATGGTAGTTATAACAACCCTTTAATCAGTCGGAGTGTTATTACTGAAAAAGCTTCAGACTTTGATAAGTTAACCAGTTGCCCCGAACAGTTAGTAAAGCCATGGAAGAGATTAAAAATGTTTTGGTATTCCTTATTAGAAGCTTAACAAAAGACTATGTATCCGTCCGCGAAAAGCATGTGACTAACCGGAGGGGCATTTGGAATAATCTTAAGGCTGTTGAAAACACTGGGGGTACCAACATACACCATCAACTTTTTCTTAGGTAACCTGTATGGACTAAACCTAAATAGAATTCCGAGAGTTCAACTTAATGAATCTCATTACTACACCCCAATTAAATCTAAAGACTACAAAGCTACTAACATTCAAGATTCAAAGATAAACAAGATGTAAAGAACATAAAAGTAAAGATGAACAAAAGCATATAACGTGTGTTTATGGGTGAAAACTACTCCTGCAGAATTTGGTAATTTGGGGTGTGGATGAGGAATGAATTTAAACCTTTAAACAAATGCACTGCGCGGTGAGTGCTTGTAGATTCGAGAGATCAATCTGTGCAAGTCCGGCCTAAACCAAGAAATGGCCGTTCCCGGGACTTGTTTCGGTCACAAAGTGAAGGAGATGGGGTTGATCTTAGGGAGGGAAGCGAAGAAGGTGTTGAGATTGTGAAGGTGTTGGCTTGCTTATGACTTGTAACAAAAAGGTGAGCAGGCTTGTGATTGATGCAAGCAAGCTCTGGGTGTTTGAATACGATTTTTGTATTAACACTTGGTTTTCTGTCTCGTCTGAACTTGTGTTGTTGTTTGAAATAGGGCGGAGAACCTATTTATACAAGTCATTGAGCCTCATTCACGTCTCTCGTGGGAAGTGGAGGAAGTGGAGTGATGGAGTAGTGGAGTTGTGCGTCGACCCGCCTTGCCCACTTCTCCTGTTCATCTCTAACCGTCCATGACTTCCCGACACGTTCTTGTGATGGCGCGTTGCACGCCGCACGCCGTAAACCGCCGCACCAATACCCCGTGATGTATCCCCCGAGTTTGTGACATGATTGATGTATGGAATGTGTGGATCGTGGATCCACGAAAGATAGCATGTAATCTTGAATTGAATAACTGTGTTATTCGTAAAGTCGATACTTGTGAAGTATCATGTGTATTTTATGTGTGTATTGCATTATGGTGTGGTAAAGTGATGGGTAATGACGCCTCACTAACCAAATAACTCCCGACTGTGGGTTGTATAACCAAGTTTGGTGAAGTTGGACGGATGAGATGATCTTTGAGACACTCATCTGCGACCGTTAATGAATATTAGGGTTTTTGAAGAGGAGCGTAAGCATGACTCTTGACTTGGTCGAAACCAAGTAATGAAAGAATTTTGGAGAGGACCGACCGGACGTGTATGTAGATGGCATCTTTGGTGTACACGTCCATGTCTTACCGTCCCATGAAGGTGCGATCCAGGGCCACTCAATTTGACCTAAGCAAGAGGAGTGGTTGAGATCGGTTCTGCGGCAGAAATCCTTGCCGCAAAGGAGTTGGAGATCGCATGACATTCCCGCACGCGTTTCAAGACGACCCATCTTGGTCGGTCTTGGTCGATCATACCAAAGTGTAGGTGGTAGGCTGGTGTTCACACCTATACTCGACTATCCCATGAAAACGTGATCTAAGCCATTCAAATCATCCGGTGAAGTTGAGTGGTCGAGATCAGTTTGCAATTTGGGATGTGTAACCGCGCATGTTTGGGCGGGCGTTTTGGATTAGCCGGGCATGGGATGCCTTGGCCGATCGCATGAGGAGGTAGATGAGCCCACGGTGGTCATGCTGGTATGACCGGCCCTTGCTTAATCTAATCTGTGACCCTCCATTCGTGCCGGAGAAGATGGACGCACGTGATGATTTGAAACCCTAATTTTGGCTTTCAAAAGCCGTGCGCCACTCCTTGTTTGGGTGATGATTTTGTCACGGCCAAACATTGTTGGTCTTGACCGATTGGTTAAGTGTGTAGGCGGGCCCACGGTGATCGTGTTGACATACTCTGGGCCCTTTGAGTCTACATCTACACCCTCCATCTATACCTGCGAAGATGGATGGTTGAGATTGTTTTGCGACACATGTAATATGCCTCAAACCCTTATTTAGGGTTTTCCGTCCATAATGCTTGGTATGAACGTCTTTTGGCAAGCAAAGGCCAATGGCCGACCATGCGGGTCGGCCGTGGGTATTCCATACCGCTTGGGGATGATGGAATTGATCCGGGGTCATCCAATCATGCTTATGGAGTTGGATGATCAACGATCGGATCATATCCGGACCGATACGGTCAGTCCGGGATGCTCAATCAGGCTAGTATAACACACCGAGAGGGGCTCAATCGGGCTAGTATAACACACCGAGAGGGCTCGGGCTAGTATAACACACCGAGAATCGGCTTATACGGGTATTTCGTACATGGTTTCATTATAGTGCTTGGAGGTTCGTGCTACTATGTAAGAGTAACACTCGACGTCATGCCACACCGATAATGAGTCTTTGAAATACAAGTCTGATATGAAATTCACAGGAAGGGATTGTTGCTACATGCTCCAACCTGGAGGAATTTCATGTATTCACATAATGGGATTGTTGCTACATGCTCCATTCTTGGTGAATTAAGTGAGGGAGTACCAACACTTATAAATGGCTTTATCTTTTACAAGATGTCGGCGCATGATTTTTCCTATCTTTTACAAATTTAACCTTAAACGAAAATCCACCATCAACATTAAGTCCCCTGCCTAGCACATAATGGTTACACTATTGTGTGGTAGGCATGAGATGGTGACATACATAAACGTAAGAAGACAAGATAAAGAAAGTCTACCCGAGGGGTTCGGCCGTGGGTAATCCTCCATACCGTGTGGTCACAGGTCTTGACAGACCGGCTTCCTCCCTTAGGTGCTTGAGCTAGGGTAGGATTCTTCTTCAGCTAGAACTCCAGGTGTGGGTGCTTTATACACTGCCGGTTGAATCGCTAGAATCCGGATGACCTTATGATTCTAGATTAGGGTTCACAAGAAAACCTGACTCGGTCGGTGTTGAATCCTCATTCATCGGGCGCCGCAATCATTTTAGGTTTTCCTCAGCATATGTGCAGTGTAGAGAATTTTGAACCATTTTTACGTTTTTGCAAGAGAGCTTCCTTGCTAAAACTTTGTTTCCCCATCATGTGTAACAACAAGGATCGTCTTCTTCATACCATCCAGGATCTTCCATTAAACGTGCACGACTGCAAGCGTCGAGCTTCATGATCAGTCCCCTGTTCGTGTTCTCCGAGTCAAGAAGATCATACCGGTTTGTCTTTTCTTCCTTTTCTGAACCATTATTTGTTCTTCATAACGGTCAGGTAAATAATCCTTTCATTCTTGCAGAGATATCCTACCGGAACATGTGTGACGATCGTTGATGACGATGACTTAACCACTCCTCTTCCTTCAAACTCAAATACGTTTACCCCGTGAACCTTGAAGACGCCGACTTGGGTATCTCATCTTATGAATATCCAAATGCAGGTCTTTCATTCGATGTCCGCATGAAATGTTTATCCTCCAAATACCGAGATGTCGGTGGATTCTGAGTGCGGAAGGAGTTTGTGCCTTTGTACACAAAGTTATGGAGGAAGTACGGCCATATCGCAACTGGAAACGTGGTCCGACATTTGTTCCTCTACTTTGGTCACCGCGGTAAACCTGCCTTCTTCCCATGATTGCGGAGATGGAGAGTATTTCTATCCGCAAACGTTCTTTGAATCAAGCCTCGAAAAGTGGGAGAATATGGTATCTACCTGTGAATCCATGGAGTTCAATGTGGGCTGGTTGCGGCAGCGTCTTGATATCATCAAGGTTGATCGAGCTGGTATCCTTGTAAATGTTGTTCTCGCTGCGAAGGCTATTTTGGAAGAGGAGAAGGCTCGGGCTGCGAGAATCGGAGAAGGTAGAGCCGGTCATGCAGACTTGAAGAAAAGAACGGAAAGATATCACGCTAGACTGGAGATGATGCTCTCAAGGAACTATAATCTTCTAGACGGCCTCTTCTAAACTTCATTCCTTTATTGTTAATGACATTTATGTCAAAAGTTTTTAAACGTCTTTGCGGAATAAACTTCATTGGTTTTGATTGGTGAAACAGGTTTTTCATTGACACATCTCTCAATATAATTGATGATTCAAACATGTAATGAAAATAAATGCCCGTATTGTTGACACAATGAGACGGTGGTCGGGCATGATATGCCTTGAGCCACTTTCCATTGATAATCGCTTCCGGCTTGCCTCCGTCTACCTTAATGATCTTGTAGTAGCCGGTATTATAAGCCTTGGTGACTGCGTAGGGACCTTCCCATTTTGGTGAGAATTTTGGTGCGACATGTCTTGTTGGATATGTTTGGCCGTTTTCAAAACCAAATCTCCCACTTTGAAAACGCGTGGTTTCACAATTTTGTTGTATGCCCTGGAAATCCGATTCCGGTACACCTGAGCGTGTTCTTCTGCTTTATTCCTTCTAAAATCCAAAGTGTCTAACTCTCGCTATTCTAGAGTCGAGACTTCACCTCGTTCCAATGGATCCCGGTTCTTCTTTGCAATCTGGGCCGATGGGATTCTGATCTCTGCCGGGAGAATTGCATCCGCTCCGTAGACAAGTGAGTACGGTGAAACCCCAATGGAGCTTCTGGGTGACGTACGGTACGCCCATAGTGCCATTGGCAACTGATCATGCCATTCCCTAGGATTGTCATGTACCGTTCGGGGA
The DNA here is from genome assembly GCA_023531295.1 of Papaver armeniacum. NCBI lineage: Eukaryota > Viridiplantae > Streptophyta > Magnoliopsida > Ranunculales > Papaveraceae > Papaver > Papaver armeniacum. The sequence continues at coordinate 169,771 of JAJJWW010011758.1, read as the reverse complement.
TGATCCGGATCAATGTCTTGTTGGTACTCTCGGCTTGCCCGTTACCTTGAGGATATTAGACGGTGGAGAAGACACTGTTTAATGCCATACTCCTCAAGTAATTCCCGTGCACTGCTTGTTGGCGAAGGGAGTGCCATTATCGGTGATGATGTGCTTGGGCACGCCAAAACGACAAATGATGTATTCTTTAATAAAGCCGCAATTGTTGCTCCCGTGGTTCCTCGTAGGGGAATGGCCTCTACCCATTTGGTGAAGTATTCCGTCGCGGTTATGATGTACTCGTCTTTGTCGATGACGGTGGATTGATTTTCCGATAATGTCCGGTCCCAGTTGTAAAACGGCCATGGGATGCTTATAGAGTGCAGAGGGGTAGAAGGCGCATGAACGAGGTTCCCATGGATTTGGCACTTGTGACAGCTTTGAACAAAAACGGCTGCATCTTCCTCCATGGTCGGCCAATAGTATTTCTCATGTATTTGGAGAAACAGTTTCCTCTTCCCTTGATGTTCTCCTTCGTGTGTCTGTTTCGGATGATCGGGATTTCTTCTCCCGGCCAGGCATCGCATAGATAACCCCGAAGCTCTTGCGATACGGGATCCCTTCATGGAATATGAACCGCTTGGCTCTTTGCTTCATCTTAATGGCGTCCTTTTGACCGGCGAGAATTAACCCATCACGGAGATAGCTAATGTAGGGTTCTCTCCGGTCCCAGTGCGGTTCACATTAAAAATCTCCAATTGGTGTGGTGGAGCTGGCAATTTGAGCGGGACTTCAAGTAGTCCGGATTGAGCCTCCATCTCTCGGCGCAATAACCCGGCGTTGAAGTCGCCAGTAAAACGTTACCACCGGTGATTGTCCACAAATTTCATTGTGAATACGATCCAGTTGTAGTTGTGCTTCGTCACCTCCCAGGACATCTTGACAGGGAACCATCTGGATTCCGATAATCTGACATACCATGAAGCATGAAGAAGTTTTGCGGGGTTTTGAGACCGACCTTTCCTTGGGAGAGTGAGCATTGAGCTCTCGAATGATCGGAGTTCGCCAATCGTCGGTCTTGGTGTCTTTGTGTTGCGGCAACCAAGTTGATTCTATGGTTCTCCTCTTCACCGTCAGGTTTCTTCCGCTCCTTGAAACTTCAGTTTGGAAGCCAATGTTGCTAGGCAATCAGCGTGTTTGTTGTTGCTGCGACCAACATGGGTTATGGTTGCATCGGCAAAGTAGTTTAGTAACCTCTGTGCTTCTGATCGGTACGGGGCTAGTGTTACTTCTTTCAATGCATATACTCCATTCATTTGATTCACCAGTAACTTGGAGTCACCTCTTATATCCAGGACGTGTGACTCCTGCTTGTTTAGCTATTGAAAGTCCTATGAGGAAAGCTTCATATTCTGCGGAGTTGTTGGTGCATTCGAAGTCTAACTTGAAGGAATGTGAAAATACTTCTCCGGTTGGAGAGACTAACACCACGCCTGCTCCTCCGAAAGATTGCTTTGCTAGGGGTAGCGGAGCCGTCAAAATACAAGAGCCACACTTCTTCTTCCGAATAGAGACGTCCTAGGAAATTCTCCGGGGAGTTCTTTATGTAGTCCCGTAGTGCCTTCTCCAGAAATGCTGCCGATAAGTCTGCAAATCGCTGGCCCTTGATAGCTCTAGGCGATGCACATGTTATGTCTAGTTCGACATTTGGAGAAGCCATTTGCTGTCCTCCCAGTCGGGACCGGCTTTGAAAGTAAAAACTTTGCTTGGATCGGATTTAGACACGAGTATCACCCTATTAGATAGCAGGTAATGCCTAAACTTCGAATGGAATGGATTAAGGCTAAACACGCTTTTTTTGCTCAGGGGTATCGAGTTCGAGCGTCTCTCAATATCCCATTTGAAATAGTATATGGGACGTTTGATTCCCTCATCGTCTTCCCGAGCGAGTAAAGCCCCTACGGCGGTGTCACTTTGAAGGCGGTGTAGAGGACCAGTGGCTTCCCTTGTACAATAGACTTCATGACGGTTGGAGATGATACTATTCGTTGAATTTTCCGAAAAGCTTCATGTTGGGTTGTGGTCCAAACAAAGCTGGCTCCTTTCTTCAGCAAGGTGGTGAATGAGGCAGTAAGTTGGGCTAGACCAGGTATAAAGCGTCGAATGTAGTTTACCTTGCCCATGAAACTCGGAGTTCTTTCACGGTTCGGGGGAGGCGGCATTGTGAGGATAGCTTTGAGTTTTGGACGGGTCTACCTTTATTCCTTCTGCGGTCACTTGGAATCCCGAGAAATTTACCCGAAGAGACACCGAAAGCACATTTCAAAGGATTCATCTTCAACTTGTATTCTCGACACCTCTCAAACACTTGCCTCAAGACATTCGTGTGGTCTCCTTTCGAGCTTTTGACTTGACCACGATATCATCCACATAGTCTTCTACTTGTTTATGCATCATGTCGTGGAAGATTGCCGTCATAGCTCGTTGATACGTTGCGCCGGAATTCTTTAAACCGAATGGCATAACGGTATAATAAAAATTGCCAAGAGGGGTCCGAAAAGCCGTCTTACTCGCATCGTGCTCATACATCCTTATCTGATTGTATCCGCTATAACCATCCATGAAGGAGAACATGCCGTGTCCGCTGGTGGCGTCCACTAACATGTCGATGTTAGGTAGAGGAAAGTCGTCCTTGGGGCAGCACTTGTTCAAGTCTTTGAAATCTACGCAAGACCGGATCTCCCGTTTTCTTCTTTACTTGGGACCACATTGGCTAACCGTGATGGATGATGAATAGGCTCGATAAAGCCAGCGACTAGCGAAACTTTCTCGAATTTCGTTCTTGATTTGGTCCTCTACTTCATGTCCGAATTGCCTCGGAGATTGCTTGATTGGCTTGGATCCGGGTATGACATGTAAGTGATGGGTGACCAATTTTTCGTCCAGGACAGGGCATTTTTTCGTATGTCCGAGGCAAATACATCTTGGTACTCCTTGAGTAGTTGAACAAGACTCGTACGTTCGTCTGTGGATAGAGTCGAACCGATAGAGAGACCGCCACGGGAGATTCTTCATTCCCGATGTTAACAGTCTCGAGCTCGTCGGTTGTGGAATTGGTTCCATCTTGTAGTTGCTTTGCGGGAGTCCGGTACTTCGTCTTGCGTTTCATCATTCTTGCGGCATTCAATTGGGCGGAGAGGTGGGTTCCGGTCTCTCCTGCTAATTGCTAACAGCGCGCGGTATATTGTTCTCCCCTTCGATCACGTTTCACCTCGAAAGTTCGTCCCCTTTTGGTGTGAGCATGAGTTGGAGTCTCACCTGGATAGAGATGGACGCCTCGTTACGTAACGTGTCTTTGTAGTGTTTGGCCTCCGAGTGGTGTAAGTCGGTCTCCTTCCTTGATTGAAGCCCACGTGGGTAGTGGGGTGCACGGGACTTTGTCGATCCTCCTGTGTGGTACCTTTTGCTCGAACAAACGCTCCACTCCGCATATTGGCGCATACGGAGACAATGATGCGGGAATGCGGATGACTTTCTCGTCTAGCATGGTCTTCGAGCACTTTGGTGATACGTCGAGGAATGACCTTGTTGTCATGAAGCCATGGTCTCCCTAGTATCATATGGTAGTCCGGCTCCCTTTCTATGACTTCAAACCTTGCTTTTGACCGGACAGTCCTGCCGATAAATTGATTGACATACCCGTATGTGCTAGTTTGGTTTCCTTCAAGTCCGTCATCGTGGTAGGCTGCCGTACAATCTTGCATGGGTTAACCTTGGCTGTCCTGAGAGTCTTGAGAGTGATTACGTTCGAAGATGCTCCTGTGTCGACGAGGGCTCTCCCGAACTCGAACCCTTGATGTGCGCGGTAACATGTAGGGCCGGTGTGACCTGCCTCGCCATCATGTCGTCTTCCGTAAATGTGACATTGTTTACGAGATATTTCCGACGCAGCTAGGACTTACGGACGAGAAGGAGTCGGTGTGCATCCGAGCTATTTTATTAATTGCGTGAAACGTCTCTGCCCGTTGATTCCTCGAGAGGTGCAAGAGTTCACACAAGCTTTCTACTAGAGATGCCGCTTCCTAATCCACTGGTCTCTGGTTCGTAGTAAAGCTGTTGATCTGAGGGGAATTAGTCCCCGGTGTAGAAATCCCACTGAATGCTCATTTACGACGTCATCTTGATGAGGACATCAAGTATGCCGTTCAAACTTCTTTGATCGGCTCCATGTTCTTCGTGTGAATCTCCCCTGCCCGTGCTAGTTCGCTTAATGTTGGAAGTCTTACGAGTATGCCGTCGGATACACCGTTAGGAGGGGGTATCTCCGTTGGAGGAGCCACCGGGATTTGAGATTGTCGAATCGGTCCTAAGACCAACCATCTCGAAATTGATTGAAACGGTATTGAAGAGATTGACTTTACAACCGAGAGATCAACCTCCCACCGTGGTCGCCAATTGTTTATGGGTGAAAACTACTCCTGCAGAATTTGGTAATTTGGGGTGTGGATGAGGAATGAATTTAAACCTTTAAACAAATGCACTTGCGTGGTGAGTGCTTGTAGATTCGAGAGATCAATGCGTGCAAGTCCAGGCCTAAACCAAGAAATGGCCGTTCCAGACTTGTTTCGGTCACAAAGTGAAGGAGATGGGGTTGATCTTAGGGAGGGAAGCGAAGAAGGTGTTGAGATTGTGAAGGTGTTGTCTTGCTTATGACTTGTAACAGAAAGGTGAGCAGGCTTGTGATTGATGCAAGCAAGCTCTGGGTGTTTGAATACGATTTTTGTATTAACACTTGGTTTTTTGTCTCGTCTGAACTTGTGTTGTTGTTTGAAATAGGGCGGAGAACCTATTTATACAAGTCATTGAGCCTCATTCACGTCTCTCGTGGGAAGTGGAGGAAGTGGAGTGATGGAGTAGTGGAGTTGTGCGTCGACCAGTCTTGCCCACTTCTCCTGTTCATCTCTAACCGTCCATGACTTGTGACACGTTCTTGTGATGGCGCGTTGCCGCCGCACGCTGTAAACCGCCAGACCAATACCCCGATATGTATCCCCCCAGTTTGTGACATGATTGATGTCTGGAATGTGTGGATCGTGGATCCACGAAAGATAGCATGTAATGCTGAATTGAATAACTGTGTTATTCGAAAGTCGATACTTGTGAAGTATCATGTGTATTTTATGCGAGTCTTGCATTATGGTGTGGTAAAGTGATGGGTAATGACGCCTCACTAACCAAATAACTCGACCGGGGTTGTATAACCAAGTCGGTGAAGTTGGACGGATGAGATGATCTTTGAGACACTCATCTGCGACCGTTAATGAATATTAGGGTTTTTGAAGAGGAGCGTAAGCATGACTCTTGACTTGGTCGAAACCAAGTAATGGAAGAATTTTGGAAAGGACCGACCGGACGTGTATGTAGATGGCATGCTTTGGTGTACACGTCCATGTCTTACCGTCCCATGAAGGTGCGATCCGGGCCACTCAATTTGACCTAAAAGAGGAGTGGTTGAGATCGGTTTCTTGCAAAATCCTTGCCAAAGGAGTTGGAGATCGCATGACATTCTCGCACGCGTTTTCAAGACGACCCATCTTGGTCGGTCTTGGTCGATCATACCAGTGTGTAGGTGGTAGGCTGGTGTTCACACTTATACCTGACTATCGCATGAAAACGTGATCTAAGCCATTCAAATCATCTTGTGAAGTTGAGTGGTCGAGATCAGTTTGCAATTTGGGAAGTGTAACCGCGCATGTTTGGGCGGGCGTTTTGGATTAGCCGGGCATGGGATGCCTTGGCCGATCGCATGAGGAGGTAGATGAGCCCACGGTGGTCATGCTTTGGTATGACCGGCCCTTGCTTAATCTAATCTGTGACCCTCCATTCGTGCTTAGGAGAAGATGGACGCACGTGATGATTTGAAACCCTAATTTTGGCTTTCAAAAGCCGTGCGCCACTCCTTGTTTGGATGATGATTTTGTCACGGCCAAACATTGTTGGTCTTGACCGATTGGTCAAGTGTGTAGGCGGGCCCACGGTGATCGTGTTGACATGCTCTGGGCCCTTTGAGTCTACATCTACACCCTCCATCTATACCTGCGAAGATGGATGGTTGAGATTGTTTTGCGACACATGTAATATGCCGCAAACCCTTATTTAGGGTTTTAGTCCATAATGCTTGGTATGAACGTCTTTTGGCAAGCAAAAGCCAATGGCCGACCATGCGGGTCGGCCGTGGGTATTCCATACACGCTTGGGGATGATGGAATTGATGCGGGGTCATCCAATCATGCTTATGGAGTTGGATGACTGCGATCAGATCATATCCGGACTGATACGGTCAGTCCTGATGCTCAATCGGGCTAGTATAACACACCGAGAGGGGCTCAATCGGGCTAGTATAACACACCGAGAGGGCTCGGGCTAGTATAACACACCGAGAATCAGCACATGCGGGTATTTCGTACATGGTTTCATTATAGTGCTTGGAGGTTCGTGTTACTGCGTAAGAGTAACACTCGGTCGTCATGCCACACCGATAATGAGTCTTTTGGAAATACAAGGCTAATATGAAATTCACGAAAGGGATTGTTGCTACATGCTCCAACTGGAGGGCATTTCATGTATTCACAGAATGGGATTGTTGCTACATGCTCCATTCTTGGTGAATTAAGTGAGGGAGTATCCAACACTTATAAATGGCTTTATCTTTTACAAGATGTCAGCGCATGATTTTTCCGGTCTTTTACAAATTTAACCTTAAACGAAAATCCACCATCAACAACGTGTTTCGGCCTTTGAAACCTACATCCACGGGAAAGAAACTATCTCTTTGATTAATAAGGTCTTACCCTTGAATGAATTACATATCTCACTTAGACTTCTCACTTTCCGTTTCTCTAAATATCTCTCTAGAATTCTCTGTAGAAAGACCATCTAAGATTACATATCCATTTCCTTCTACATGGAATTATATTTATAGACAGGTTGGACTCAAGAAGGTGTGACCCGATATTGGCGAGCTGGTGGTGCTTTCATACATATTATCATTACTTCGGACGAACTCTTCATTATTCTCCTTCGTGGTGTCTTACTTGACTCTCCTTCCAAGTTGTCTCGCCCTGTTTACTATCGTACTGCTTCTCCTTGGAGGGCATCGTATTGCACCTTCTTCGGGTTGTATTGCATATCGTCCTTCGCCGAGCTTTTGATACGATGTACTTTCGACCATAGTTGTACCACACCTCTTCTGATCCTTCATTGGATGCATTTTCTTCTTTTTAGACTTGACCATCTGACTTGATTAGACCATTCCTCACACGCGTCATACATGTATCCATTTAACAAACGTCTCGATTCAGATGTAATCAGCTATTGGAGTATGATTCGGTACATCCTCCTTACTATTTTATCATGAGATCATCTCTTGAGATGTCGACACGTGGCGATTTACCAAGGTAGCATTGATTGCAAACCCTGATTTGAAGACTATATAAGGGAAAACTCTAGCAACTGGGAAACCTAATCCCCATACCTCCTGTGTGATACTAGTTGCGACTAGAGTCGATTCTCCTTTAACCTTAGGTTTTTCCAAAACCCCTGTAGGTTAACGACTTAAAGACTTCATTGGGATTATGAAGCCAGGCCCAACTATTTTCTCTGTAGTTGCGTGTTCTGATCTTGTTGTTTTCTATCGTTTTGAGTAATATCTTCTCTAAGATTTGCTCGAGATTTAATCTCCGATAGACAAGATAAAAAGTAGTCACAAACATATTCATCTCATCGTTCTTGTTTCGCTACAATACGATTAACATTATTGTGAGGTGATTGATATTTCTAGGTTGTTCTTCGGGAATATAACTCTGGTATATCAATTGGTTCCTGTTCACCTTGATTTATCAAAAGACGGAACAAAACTCATAGGTATGTCTGAGAGAGACAGATTTATCTATTCAATAGACTTTTCTGTGCGGGACAGATTGGTTTATCAAGTCTTAGACTTTGGGTCGTAGCAACTCTTAGCTTTGGGTGAGATCAGCTAAGGGAGTCAAGTGTGTAGAGTCCTGCTGGGATCCAGAGGCGTAAGGAACGCGACTGTACCTTGATCAGTGTGAGATTGGTTAGGGCTCAACTACATTCCAGTCCGAAATTAACTTGGAGTAGGCTAGTGTCTGTAGTGGCTTAATACAGTGTGGTATTCAAATCTGGACTAGGTCCCGTGGTTTTTCTGCATTTGCGGTTTCCTCGTTAACAAAACTTCAGGTGTCTGTGTTATTTCTTTTCCGCATCATATTTGTTTTATATAATTGAAATATCACAGGTTGTGGGTAGTTCAATCAATTAGATAATCCAACCTTTGGTTGTTGATATAATTGGTTGACACTTGAACATTGGTCTTTGGTACCGTTCAAGTTACTTCTCTTATCAATCAGGCTCACAGATTCCTATCTGTTCGATTGCAGATTGTATTGAGAAATCGAGATACAACTCTTGGATATATTTCCATTGATTGAGTCTGACTGCCTAGTTGATTCTCTTTGAAATATATTGGAGTTTGTCCATACAGATTGCCTAAACGAAATATTGGGTGTGGTTGTTGGACCCCCGATTTTTCAGTATGAGAGGTTTTATTCTGTTATCAATTATTTTACATATCACTTTACATGTGGTATTACATAAAGCTATTGGTATGAAGTCCACCGGGGTAGAGGGGGTTTGCATCTTAGGAATAAGAGATATAAAGGTAGTATTCATTTCTTTTAGCATCAAACCATTGTGAAAGACTTTTTGGACCATATTGGTACTTGAATATTCACGATTTATTAAAAGGTTGTTTTGCTTATTATATGATATGATATGATGATGATGATGATGATGATGATGATGATGATGAATGATTTTAGCTAAAATGTTAGTTTCACTTTCGGTCCGACTATTTATTTTAGACAATGACTAATCTAGCTTATGATTATTTATCAAAAAAAAAAAAAAAAACTTATAATTGTTGTTTTTTTAAGCCAACGATTGGCATTTGACTATTCACGATTCGTTGAAAGGTTGTTTTGCTTGTTATATGATGAATGATTTTAGCTAGAATTTTAGTTTTACTTTCGGTCGGTCAACTTCATGTATTTTATTTTTTTCCAAAACTAAAACTTTATTAAAAAATTAGAATTCAAAATTACAGGAAAAAGAGCAAAAAAAAAAAAACAGAACTACCAAAGAAAGCAAAAAACTACTCAAATCTGTAATATGGCTGGTCAGGCCATTCCAAGCTAGCCAAGATACTTGGTATGTCTTCATAAGAAATTGTTTGGCCCTTCAGAAGATATGCACCATTCTTTGCAAAGTGATCAGCAACAAAATTGATTTCCCTGTAAGCATGCCTTCATGAAATTGATAGAATTCTAGCATGAACTCTTTGCCATCTAGCCATTAAAAACCAAGGAATCTTCTGTTGCATTAAGGAAGTTATACAAGCCTTAGAGTCTGATTGCGGAATAAGCTTGTAAATCTGATGATCAATGGCCCATTCCAGAGCTCTAATGCCTGCAAAAAAACTCTGCAACATAGTTGGTAGTCACTCCAAGGCCTGCAAAAAACTCTGCAATATAGTTGGTAGTCACTCCAAGGACTGCAAAAAACTCTGCAACATAGTTGGTAGTCACTCCAAGGTCTCCAGATTCAGCAAAAATAAACTCACCATATTGGTTTCTGACAATAAAGCCATATCCAGCAGTGCCAGGATTGCCCCTAAAGGCACCATCACAACATAAGAGAATTTTCTCACCACTAGGAAGATGGAAAAACAATTCAATAATTATGATCCTTCTCAAATTCTTATTTTGAATAAAAAAAATACTGCATAATGATTATTTCAGAGTTAGATCCCCACATGGCACCTTTCATTCTACAATCACAGTCATGAGCCATCTTTTGTATCTTTTTTTTCATCTTGATAAGATCAGGTTTTGCATAATCAAAAAAGATATCATTTCTTAGAAACCATAATTTTGTTATAAGAGTATAAGAGCAGACAATCCAAAAGGTCTTTTATGATGGGGCTAGAATGCTTACAAAGTTTCAGTACATTTTCAAAGGAGAGAGGATTAAGAAAAAGGAAAATACCTCCCAACCAGCTCCATAGAAGTTTACTAAAGTTGTAGTGCCAGATAATATGGTTCATTGAGTCTTCCCCATGATGACAAATGAAGCATCTAGAAGCAAACTGAAAGCCCTTCTTTCTCAGGTTTTCATCAGTCAGACAAATTTCTCTTGTGATTTTCCAAATATTTGTTGAGAAAGAGGGAAGGACAGCAGCATTCCATATTTTTTTGTACCAATGGAGCTTAGGCATGCGCTTACTGATTTTCTTAACTGCATCTGAAACAGTGAAGCATCCCGAGTGAGCGTTAGTCCAAATCAATAAATTTTCACCTGTTTTCAGCACTGGTAACTGAGCAGCACTAAATAATTGAAGAAAATATTCGGGAATACACCATTGACCATTAGCTATTAAATGGTTAACCTTCAGGTTAGGATGTAAGAGAATAAAATGATGAGTAGGAAATAGTTTAATAATTGGTTCTTCATAAATCCAATTATCCCTCCAAACAAAATTTTTATCTCTATTACCAACAATTCATCTAGTATTTTCCTGGAAATCTTTGATAACCCATCTGATACCAGGCCACACAGAAGATTTCTTGTATTAAGATATCCAATTACCTTCTCTGTCTTTATGTTTAGCAAGAAAGAATCTAGCCCATTCATCTTGAGAGTTTAACATTTTCCATAGAAATTTCATAAGCAAAGCCTTGTTCGTGTCATCAATTTTTCTAATACCAAGACCACTTTCCTCCACAGGAGAACACACTTTTTCCCATTTCAAAGTGACACGTTTCTGCTCTTCAGCATTCCCTGGCCAAAGATAATTCCTAATGGCTCTTTCACAAGCAGCAATAACTTTTCTTGGCCATTTGTAAATAGACATATTATAGATGGGAATACTGCAAAGAACATGTTTAACTAAAGTAAGTCTTTCCTAGAAATTTAGAAATTTGCCACTCCAAGCAGTGAGTCTAGATTGCATATATTCCACCAGGTGCCATAAATGAATATATTTAATTTTACCATGCACCAGCATAACACCCAAGTATTTATCTGGAAAACATGATAAGTCCATTTGGAAGAACTCAGCAATATGTCTCCTCCTTGAATTAGAAGTACCATTGACAAAACATTTGCTTTTAGCAGCATTTATAACTTGACCAGAAGCAGCTTGGTAATCAACAAGTAAAGACTTCAAATTTGTAATACTTCTCATACTCCCATTAAAAAATAACAAAATGTCATCAGCAAAAAGTAAGTGGGCAGGGTGAATGCCATTCCTAATCACTATAGGTTGAATTTTATGCTCAGTGCCCATTTTTTGAATGTTTCTACTAAGGACATCTTCAGCAATTATAAAGAAAATGGGAGAGAGAAGGTCACCGTGCTTGAGACCTCTACCAATACCAAAAAAACCAATTGGGCCACTATTTAACATAATAGAGATTTTTGAAGATTTAAGAAGCACCAAAATCCAGTTACGAAATTTAGCAGAGGAGCTAAGTTTATTCATAGTTCTAAACAGAAATTCCCAGCTCATAGTTTCATAAGCTTGTGAGATATCCAGTTTAAGACTCAAATTACCCCCTCTCCTAGTAGTAGACATTTCATTAACTAACTCAGAAGCAAGGAGGACTTGTTCATGAATATTCCTATCTTTAATGAAAGCACATTGCTATTGAGATATGATTCTATGCATAAAATTACTAAGCCTCAAAGTAATAATCTTGGTGATGATCTTAAAGCAAAAGTTACTCAAACCAATATGCCTAAAACTTTTAACATTTTTGGCACCTTTAATTTTAGGAATCAAAACAAGGAAATTTGAGTTCATACCACTAGGAATCATATTGTTCTGCCAACAAAATTGAATAGCCTCCACCAAATTATAGTTGATGATGTCCCAAGATGCTCTATAAAAGATACCAGTGAATCCATATGGACCTGGAGCACCATCTTGGTTAAGATCAAAAACTGCCTTTTTTATTTCATCTGCATCAGGAATACCTTCTAAGAAAAAATTATCATCTTCAGTAATAATATGAGGAACAACATCAAAGATAGATTCATTAATTTGAACATGTTGATACTCAAATTTCTTACTGAAATAGTCTATTAAAACATTGACTATCCCCTGTTGATAAATAATGATGTTACCAGAGTTATCTTCAATTTCAGCAATGGAGTTCTGTTGTTGTCTCAATTTAATACTTGTATGAAAGAATCTTGAATTAATGTCACCATCTTGAATCCAGTTTAATCTAGCTTTATACCTTAGAAAGGTATGATAGTTATTAGAAGCAATATCATATTCACCTCCAGCTGTTAATTACTAATTTGTTTAGAAGAGTAATATCAGATGGATCATTATTTGATTAAGGTGGCTGCCACAACTTTTTCCTCAGTAGTTGTAAGATTAACTTTCACATCTCCAAACACGTCCTAGTTCCAAGCCTTCAAATCTTTTTAAGTCTTTTTAGTTTATTCATGAAGACAAAGATAGGATTTCCAATCAACTCTTCATTCCAATAATTTAACACTACTTGCATAAAGGATAGATGAGAAAGCCACACCTTCTGAAATTTAAAAGGAATATTAATAGCTCTAGGAATGATAGTATCAGAACCAATAAGATAAGCATGATCACTAATCCCCCTAGCACCCACATGGTAATGCCAACCATTGAAAGTATCTAACCATTTCAAGTTAAAGAGAGCTCTATCCAAATTACAAAGGATTCTTTTAGAACCAACTCTACCATTACGCCAAGAAAAATCAAGACTACTCTTTGGAGCTTGTATAAGACCACGGAATTCAATGCAATCCTGAAAATCCCTCATGGCAGAATAAAGAGGACTTCTACCACCTTTCTTCTCATCCACAGATAAAACAGAATTGAAATCACCAAATAAAAGCCAAGGCTTATTTAATAAGCTAATATCACATAAATTTTGCCATGCCTCCCTTCTATTAAAAGTATAACAATTAGCATGGACACCAGTAACCAAAACTCCACCAACTTCAACAGTAATACATTGGCTAGAAGAGGCAATAACAGAATGATAATGATATTTGAGTTTCTCCAACCTATGTTAGGACATCCCCTATGGTGGAAGTAATCATGAATATAATTATGATGATCCATATTTTATGGACCAAAGATTAACACTACGAGTGAACTTACTATCTTCTTTATGATGTTTGAATGCTAACCTTCAAATTTGAGGGGTTTCTTGAGGATAATCAATAAGGTCCCTGAATACCTGGATAAAGAAAAATATTTATTTTATTTTATTTCCTTCCCATATGGTCACTGAAAGACGGATATGTTAGAGTACTGATCGGTCAAACTCGCATGTGTTGCTATCTCAAGCATGTTTGTCCATGTTAGTGATCAAAACTATAAGTCTTGATTTCTAGCCTATTTATAGATGTCTCTGAAAATGCGGGGGTACAACAACCTCACCCAATATTTCGATTAGCAATCTGTATGGACTAACTCTAATACACTTTTAAGAGAATCAACTAGACAGTCAGACTCAATCTAAATAAAAAGTATATCAAGGAGTTAATATCTCTTTCTCTCGATTTGATCTATACTCAAACAAATAGAAACATGTGAGTCTTTATCAAATACAAGAGATATAAACTTGGATGGTACCAAAGACCAATATCCAAGGATCAATCAATTTCCAATGAACAACCAAAGGTTGGATTTCACAATTGATCGATACAACGCACAACCTGTGATATTTCAATTATATAACAAAATATAATGCGGAATAGAAATAACACAGACACCAGAAGTTTTGTTAACGTGGAAACCGCAAATGCAGAAAAACCCCGGGACCTAGTCCAGATTGAACACCATACTGTATTAAGCCGCTAAAGACACTAGCCTACTACAAACTAACTTCGGTCTGGACTGTAGTTGAACCATAATAAATCTCACACTGATTCAAGGTACAGTTGCGCTCTTTACGTCTCAGATCTCAGCAGGATACTACGCACTTGATTCCCTTAGCTGATCTCACCCACAACTAAGAGTTGCTACGACCCAAAGTCGAAGACTTTAATAAACAAATCTGTATCACACAGAAAAGTCTATGATAATAGATACATCTGTCTATGATAATTGTCGATAATTGTGGAACCTTCAAGTCTGCACATACCTTTTGTCGATGAAGTTCCACAAGCTCCCCTTAGTAGTTCTTCGTCTTCAAATAATGAACGCCGTGAAAACTAATCTCAACAACACAATCTATGTCCTAGTCCGAGACTGTTAGAGCATTGCTCGGTCGAACTCGCATGCGTTGCTATCTCAAGCATGTTTGTCAATATTAGTGATCCAAACTATATGTCTTGATTTCTAGTTTACTTATGACTAAGTCTCGGTCTAGGATAGTTAAGTATAGTTGAGCTCCAGACTCCATGGCGATTATCTTACAAAGACGAGAACTACTCGAGGAACCAGTAGAACTTCATCCGACTAAAAGGTATGTGGATACTTGAACTCATCTGTCACTCAAAAGTCTATTCTATCTCCTACTCTTGAGACAATAGTCGTATAAGTATGATAGTTTTCATACATACACATTTGCTATTTCGAGCCGAGTTTACTCGCCTATCTTTTTCTCGGAATATGTGTTGGTAAGCTTTTTATTTAACCACATTTCATCTTTACCTGTGACGAAAGTCATGATAACGTTTCAATCTTGAAAATAGCTTTGATGACGATAGTCGTGAATAACGATTGTTATAACATTATAGAAGAATGTTTTAATGATTGAAATGTAGAGTTGAGATTACCATCTATGGATATAAGCATATATAGTGTGTTCGCACATTAGTGTTTATATAAATCCATGTACCAGAAACCAAGTGCGTGCATACGCGTGCATGCGGTATTGGTGAAGGAGACAGGTTGGGTACGCGTACTGGCGGAAGTTTTCAACCGGAAATTTCTGCTGAGTTTGTAGTTTGCAAACTAGTAAACCAGTCACCTTAGGTACGCGTACCCACGGAAGTTTTCGAACCGAAAATTTCTGCTGAGTTTGTAAACTCAAATACGGTAGCTAAGGTACGCATACCCGTACGCGTACCCAAGCTGGTTATTTCTCAAATCGGTAGTTCATGAACTTAAAACAATAAATTATAAGGAATGCAATCTTTGCAAACCGTGGGTATATTGTTCATGAATCGATTCAAATGAATCAAACCGATTTTGTTTCAATTGTGTCTATGAATAAAGACCTAAGCAATTGAACAACTCTTCAATTAATTCTTATGAGTCATTTGAACTAGTTATGAGAAAGATGAATACGGTTAATATGAAAGTGCTCATATGGCTAACCATTGGTTAACTATTTTTGAACCAACTAAGTGTACACGTTTAGGTACGGTTACTCAAACCTAAATGAATACATTTCGTTTGTGTGTGACAAGCTAAGTTTCGATCTAACGGTTGGAAGATATTAGCTTGTATATAATCAGGTTTTTCATCTAACGGTGAATATTGAATGCTTTATTACCAAGGTAACTTAGATTGCAAACCCTGATTTGAAAACTATATAAGGGGAACTCTAGCAACTGGAAAAACTAATCCCCACACCTCATATGTGATACTAGTTGGTTTTGCTAGAGTCGATTCTCCTTTAACCTTAGGTTTCTTCTCGAGACCCTGTAGGTTAACGACTGAAAGACTTCATTGGGATTGTGAAGCCTGACGAAACTACTTCTCTTGTAGTTGAGCGATCTGATCTTACCATTTTCTATCGTACGAGTTCAATTGAATAATTGACTTGAGATTATATCCCCGATAGGGCAAGATAAAAAGAAATCACAAATATCTTCGTCTCATCGTTTGTGATTCCGCAATATCTTGTTTCGCTACCATACGATTAAGATTATTGTGAGGTGATTGATAATACTAGGTTGTTCTTCGGGAATATAAGTCCGGGTTATTAATTAGTTCATGTTCACCTTGATTTATCAAAAGACGGGACAAAAACTTATAGGTTTATCTGTGGGAGACAGATGTATCTATTATCATAGACTTTTCTGTGTGATACAAATTTGTTTATTAAAGTCTTCAACTTTGGGTCGTAGCAACTCTTAGTTGTGGGTGAAATCAGCTAAGGGAATCAAGTGCGTAGTATCCTGCTGGGATCAGAGACGTAAAGAACGCAACTGTACCTTGAATCAGTGTGAGATTGATTAGGGTTCAACTACAGTCCAGACCGAAGTTAATTGGTAGTATGCTAGAGTCTGTAGCGGCTTAATACAGTGTGGTGTTCAATCTGGACTAAGTCCCGGGGTTTTTCTGCATTTGCGGTATCCTTGTTAACAAAATTCTGGTGTCTGTGTTATTTCTTTTCCGCATTATATTTTGTTATATAATTGAAATATCATAGGTTGTGCGTTAAGATCAATCAATTAGAATATCCAACCTTTGGTTGTTGATTTACATTGATTGACACTTGAACATTGGTCTTTGGTACCGTTGAAGTTGTTTCACATAATAATCAAGCTCACGGATTTCTATCTGTTTGATTTGCTGATTACATTGCGAAACGGTGATATTAAAACTCTTTGATATACATTACTCTAGATTGAGTTTGACTGTCTAGTTGATTCTCTAGAAAGTGTATTGGAGTAATTCCTCTCAGATTTCCAAATGAATTGTTGGGTGTGGTTGTTAGAACCCCGCATTTTCAATTGGTATCAGAGCATGCAAACACATTAAAGACCTTATAAGTCTGTGTTTGTAGCAATCTGTGTTCTGAGGACCTAAAAAGTATCTCACAAGATAACGCATATTGATATGTCTTCTACAGATTCTGATTACAACAAAAAATTTGGGTTTGCCTCAAAGGATAGCTCCTTAGTAGATTCTTCCGAATCCCGAGGGAAAAACAAGTTTTGTGAGCTCATGTCAGAATCTGAAATGGAACTCACCAGATCATTAAAAAATTGTGCTGAGCTTCAAGCTTCTAATATTAAGATTCTTGAAGAAAAGAATGATCAGCTTATGGATGAATTTAAGAAATCTCTTGAAAGGTAATGTGAACTCTACATCTTCATTGAATCTCTCTCTAACAACATCGAACAACTGGTTCAAGAAACTACTCTACAGCGTGAAATGATTAGTACTCTTGAAGATACTGTTAGAGAAGGCTCAATTAGAGAAAAACGTTTAGTCAAGGCTCATTCATCAGAAATAAACAACTATCGTGTTGAAAAAGAGAAACTTGTTGCATCTCTTCAACTTGCCCGAGAACAGTGTAACACCTTGAAAAAGGAAAACTCTGTCTTGATGATTAAGTCATCTTCTACACCTTCTCCTAATACTCACAAGGTTTTACCTAGCGTAAAGAAAAATTCCTATAAGGAATTACCCACGGTGAATCACTTTCAAAATTTGCATGTGCATGAGGAAGTGTTAGGTCAAGGAAATCATGTCTCAATTCCACGATGTTGTTCCTTCTGTGGGAAAAAGAATCACTATGCTCTTTATTGCTTTGCCAGGAGGAAACAAATTGTTGTTCTCCATAATTTGCTTCTTTCTACTTTCAATGGAGTAAATCGTCTGACGACATCTACAGTGAATCTCTTGCCTGCAGAAAACCAGAAATCTTATAAAAATGATCTCTCTTCTATAAATCATCACAGGTTACAAGTTCATCCTAATGGTATAAATTCTTATGCCACTAATGAAGTCTTTCCCTGTGTTTATAAGAACAAGTCTGGTAAGTCTAGATCAAGAAAATGGAAATCCTCCAAATTCCCTATTATGGAACCAATTTCTAGAGGTCCTAGAATCAGTCCTCAGAAAAATCCTTCAGATGTACTTTTGAAAGGGTTTATGACAAATTCCTCTGGAATACGTTATAATCGATGGAAAAAAAGGAAATATACAAGTAAAACGGTTAAACAACTTGTACAACCCTTCTCCCATGTTTGGCAGTGAGATCACCTCTCACTCCTTTACCTAACTATAGGTAACCTCATCCTTGAATCTATCTTGAGAGGTACAAGGATGATGACTATGGGAGTCTCAAGATTTGTTGTACATTTTTGTGTGTTATTTCCTTTTGTTAATCAATCTGAGTTATGCAAGCCTGCTTCATGACTCAGGCTCTACATTGAGCAATATTGACAAACAATGTGTTTTTTCTCTTACTATTTTTTTAAATCCATCATTCTCTTGTGAACGGTCCGTGAACGTCCGTGTCCAACTCCTTTGAGTTCATAGGGTTTCCTTAATGAGAAGTGTCTTCTCTTAATACATATATATCTTATGTTGTATTAATCCTTCCCTAACAAAAAAATTATATGGAGAACTCTATAAAATCTCAAGAGATTGTGCATCTTGGTATGGAGGAAGACACTCAAGGATGTGATTCAATTCAAGAGCTGGTTCTAAAGAAGATGCTTGCAAGGAAGGAACATAACTCCTGGATTGATGATTCCGTCAAGGATTTAACTCGTTTTTAGAACGATTCTAAGGTCGAGTTTGCAAACCTCCAACTGCAAATAAACCAACTCTTAGGTGGTCAGGCCAAAATCCTTGCAAATCAAAATATTCTGATACGGAATCATAAGAAACTCATCATGGACTGTGTCAAGGCTAGACAACTTGCTCGGGTTTTTGATCGTAAAGTTTATGTTCTAACTCACGAACATGGAGTGTCTACGGTCAAGAGAATAAAGGAAATCAATGATACCTTCTATGATGGATTCATTGAAAGGTATGAGGTTCTCAAAGAACTCTGATTTATTTGTCTAGTAAATCTTCTTATGAGAATTTATTTCTTATGTTTTTAGAAGAATAACTAGGGTTTGGAATAGTCATTATTGTGAGTACACATAGCTATGTCCAACGTTTTCATCTTCATGTTTTTAGATTTATTTATTTAAATTCTAAGTTTTTTGGAAGATGATTTTTGCAATTTTAATCTTTATGATTTTGAATATTGCAAATTGTTAGGGGATATATTGTTTACGTCTGTGAACTTGTGACTGTCCCATACTTGTTCAAAAGTTATCTCTATTATGTCGGTATGAAAGTATTGATAAAAGATAGAATGAACTTTTGACTTACAAAAGTTAAAGCCTTTTATGTCATTGATTGATGGAATAAAGGATAAAACTTTTGTTTACAAGGATTATGTCTATTGTATGTCATTGTGCAAATAGTGATGGAAAATAGAATAAATCCTTGTGTATTCTGCAGTATTGGTCGATCTCCGATCCACAATTTTTGTGCATATATTGTGTTGCTCCGTAAGTTCTCTTATGTCGAGCATGGCCAATTGAATTGATCACTTTTTGTGGTTAATTTAGTTGTGTATTCCAATTGAACTAACCATGGGTTCTCTTGTGGTTATTTCAATTGAATTTTTTGGATACAGATTCATGTTTTTCATGTGATTTTGTTATATCCAAAGAAATCCTTCTTTTCTTGTAAAAGCAAGGTCGCCTTTGTTGTTCCTTCGGGAATGACATATTATGGGGGAGAGTTCTTTTTGAACTTGTGCGTAATTTCCAAATCTTTGTGGGGAGTGCGGCTGTGGAATATTATAGGGTTATCTTGAATTTTTATAAACTCCTTGATGAATGCATTTAGCTTCGGCTTTATGGTGGCATCTAAATAAGTTGGTATGGTATTCTCTTTTGGTCATGAAGTATCTCTATGAAAATTTCATGAGGATTCCACTAATTTTCGTACCTTTGCCAATTTATATTGACAAAAAGGGGGAGAATTAATGTGTTGTTTCATACTACAAATACATATGGTTTACAGATCATTATGTAAGGGGGAGTGGTTTTCATGTTGAGATGAAGTATTGACTAAGAGGGAGTGATACATATCACCATAGTATTGTTGTCAAAGTTGTGATACAATTGGACTTTGATGTTGTGTAATAATACTATGACACTGTATAACAATGATTGAGAACATTTGTTTTCTCGTTGGTATCGCTACGGATCTTCAACGACTATGATGCTGAGTTGAACACGTTTAGAATCATGGAGTACTTGGAAGTGACGAAGTTTTCGAGTCGTGTTGAATATGCCAAGGAGATCAAGCATTTGGATGAGAAGCTATAATCTTTATTTATTTTGTAATCCATATGTATTGATAGTTTTGTCACTAAAATTGACAAATGGGAGATTGTTAGAGCACTGCTCGGTCGAACTCGCATATCTAAAGCATGTTTGTCAATGTTAGTGATCAAAACTATATGTCTTGATTTCTAGCCTATTTATAGATGTCTCGGACTAGGACATAGATTGTGTAGTTGAGCTTAATTTTAACGGCGTTCATCATTTTAAGACGAAGAACTACTAAGGAGAGCTTGTGGAACTTCATCGAAAAAAGGTATGTGGAGACTTGAACTCATCTTGTTAGAGCATTGCTCGGTCGAACTCGCATCCGTTGCTATCTCAAGCATGTTTGTCAATGTTAGTGATCAAAACTATAAGTCTTGATTTCTAGCCTACTATAGCTAAGGTCTCGGACTAGGATACAAAGTGTAGTTGAGCTCAAGAACTCCATGACAATCATTATACAAGACGAAGGGATACTCAAGGAACCGGTGGAACTTTATCGACTAAAAGGTATGTGGAGACTTGAACTTATCTATCACTCAAAAGTCTATTTATCTCCTATCTTGAGACAAAATTCGTTTTGCTATATGGACTAAGATTATACACATTTGGTATTTCGAGCCGAGTTTAACTCGCCTATCTATTTCTCGAAATATGTGTTGGTAAGCTTTCGCTTTAGCCGAATTCATCTTTACCTAGTGACGAAAGTCATGTTATGTTTCAATCACTTTGAAAATTGATCTGACGAATAATGGTTTGTGAATAACAACTATATAACGTCCTCTGAGAATGTTTCAATGATCGAAATGAGAGTTTAGATTACATAACCATGGTAGGATATAAGCATTGTTGTGGAAACACATATATGTATAAGTCCTTATTCCTTGAACCAAAGTTTGCGAACTTTGTTGATCAAGAGAACCGGAATGGTGGCGTGCGCCAAGTCCGCGAACTCAGTGAAGTTCTCGACCCGAGAATTTCTGCTGGAGTTTGTGAACTCCTTCCGTGAACTTAAGTCCGCGAACTTGAGTTGGTTATATCTAAAAACGATTGTTCTTGAACTCATGTTTAAATAAACTAAGGAATGCTTTTGCAAACCGTGGCTATAAAGTTCATGAACCGATTCGAGTGAATCAAATCGTTTTTGCTTCGATTGTTTCTTGTGTAGTTACATAAAGATCTAAGCAATTAAACAACTCTCTAACTAGTTCATTTGAGTCATTTGGACTAGTTATGGTGAACAAGAATATGATTGATATGAAATTGCACATATGGCTAACCTTTTGGTTAACTATTGTTGAACCAACAAATGTACATGTTTGGGTACGGTTACACAAGACTAGAAACGTGCATTTCATGTGTGTATAACAAGCTAAGTTTTCGATATAACGGTTGAGAAATATTAGCTTGAATCTAATCAGGTTTTCATCTAACGGTGAATATTGAATGCTTTGTTACCAAGCTAAAATTAATTGTTGTAGATGGTGGATTTTCGACAAAGGGTAAAATTATAAAACTATACTCCGGATCCGGCAATCGGATGAGTATTGAGGCCCAAGTCTCTCATTAAAGCATGAAAGCTCATGCCATAAATCTCTGACTGAGAAGGCTGTCTCTCATAGTATATGTAGATGTGTAGTCTCCCAGCTGAGGCCACGACACATCTCATAAATACTGAGCAATTTCAGTAATTACTCCGAATCCGGCAATCGGATGAGTATTGAGGCCCATGTCTCTCATTAAAGCATGAAAGCTCATGCCATAAATCTCTGACTGAGAAGGCTGTCTCTCAGAGTATATGTAGATGTGTAGTCTCCCAGCTGAGGCCACGGCACATCTCATGAATGCTAAGCAATTTCAGTAATTACTCCGGATCCGGCAATCGGATGAGTATTGAGACTCATGTCTCTAAGCGTGAAAGCTCATGCCATAAAACCTCTGATCGAGAAAATCTCTCAAAGAAGATGAAGATGTGTAGTCTCCCAGCTGAGACCACGGCACATCTCATATTGTATAGAATTGCAAGATTGGACGACTCCTAGACAGCATGTCTGCTAGTATAGAGCAATAACGTCTTCATGATGCAACCATGTTTTCCCTGACTATACAAGAGGAATATGACACTCCAGCAAGTTCATATTGCTCAACCCTCAGATAATTAATGCTCCTAGATAGGAAGCCCTTCTAGTATAGAGCCATCAGTTAATTATCTCTAATCGCCTGAATATCTAGCAATATTCTACGATTCTTCGTTATATTTCGTCACTTCAATTCGTGGTTCTTCCCAGCAGAATTCCACGGGTTAGTGATAAATATTCAACGAGACAGGCATCTGAGCATCGAATAATCCCTGACTAAAATGGTGTAAGTGTACTTAACAATAATGCACAGACCAGCATTTGAATGCGCAAACGAGCATTTCAAAAATATGAATGAACGATGAACCTATGCAAAATAGGAAGGAAAAATAATAATAATAAAATATTAGCAAAGGAGCCAGGGGACTGGGCTCATCAGTTGGCCGGTCATGCCGTGACCAGTCCCGCGCCCAATTTTATATTTTTTCATATTCTATTATTTTTCCCCGATCTCGTGAAAATTCTCTCGTTCGAGCTAATCTCCTTCGTTTCAAGGAAATTCTCTAATCTCATGATTTTATCAAAGAAATAATAAAATTAGGGAAAGGTGTCGCGACCGAGCACCCGGCCAAAAGCCATGCCTTAACCGTAGCCGGTCCCACACCTCACGTCCCCATTATTTTATTATTTCTCTCAAATTATGAAAATTCCTTGATTTTATGAATTTTCCCTAAAACCATGAAAATTCCCTAATTTTATGAATTTTCTCTAAAATCATGAAAATTATTATAAAATTAGGAAAACTCGTGGGACCGGGCACCAGCCGGCCGGCCATGCCCTAGCCGTGGCCGGTCCCACACCTCACGTCCCCATTATTTTATTATTTCTCTCAAATTATGAAAATTCCTTGATTTTATGAATTTCCCTAAAACCATGAAAATTCCCTAATTTTATGAATTTTCTCTAAAATCATGAAAATTATTATATAATTAGGAAAACTCGTGGGACCGGGCTCTAGCCGGTCGGCCAAGCCCTAGCCGGTCCCACATGCCTATTATTTTATTATTGTTTGTTGTTTTAGTTTCCTGATTCCATGAAAACTCTCTGATTTCAACAAAATACCTTGATTATAACAAATCTCTCTGATTTTATGAAAATTTCCTAAAATCATGAAAATTACATAAAATTGGGAAGAGTGTTCTGGGACCGTGCCCATTGGCCGTCCGGACATGCCTTGGCCACTGCCGATCCCACACTCCACCATTCCCTATTTTTTTATTATTATTTTATCTCTCTCATCTCATGGAAATTCCCTAATTTCAGCAAACTCTCCAGTTTCATGGAATTTCCCTCAAATCAGAGAAAATACATAAAATCACATAAAACTGGGAAAGTGTGGGACCGTGCTTGTTAACCGGGCGGCCATGCCCTAGCCGTGGTCGGTCCCACACCTTGCAATACCCTGTTTTATTTATTATTTTTCATCATCTCATGTATTTTGCTAGTTTCAACAAAACCCTGGATTCTGCATATTTTCTCAAAATGTTGCTCAAACGCGCACCAGAAAATATCGAAACTCTCAGGACTGAGACATGAACGTCATGGTGACACAGGGCACATCCCCTTGACCGACCAAAGGTGACCCTAGGGCTTGCAAACAGCCGGTCCCACATATTTTAATGATTTTAACCTAATTTGCTCAGTTGCTCATATTAGGTTCAAACTTCTTTCAAACAATTAAGAGTTTGCTTGAACGACCATCCATTGGTCCCACGGCCACCAAGAACCGGTCTCGTGACCTCTTGGTCGGTTCCTCATCTCTTCATTGCTAGGTTTTATTATCTGTCGCTCACACGAGCATTATTTCAAATAAATGATTAAACCAGCATGTAATCATTCTTTCACCAACTGGTCCTCTAAGAGACTTTGGTATTTTGCTCATTCAAGCATCTGGGCGTACATGGTGAACTCGTCATCCCATGTAGCCTGGTCCTCGCTTCACTCTGCAGATTGATTTGCAATAAATCATCATTTCGATAAAATTAGGGTTTTGAATCCAGAGCTCTATAAAAACATGATTCTGAGCAGATTCAAATACTCATATAATTTTATGTTGATTTCATGATCAACGTTTTTATTTATTTTACTCGACCCAGCAGTCAGTATCTTAAATTGATATTTATTTTGGTCCTGCTACCAAAAATTCATCAAACGGGCAATATTTGCTCAAACCAGCAATATTTGCTCAAACTAGCAATATTCCTCAGACTAGCAATATTTGCTCGAACCAGCAATATTTGCTTAGATTCAAGAATATTGGTTCAACTATCAATATTATTCGACAATTCAGCAACTCAGTTTGCTTGTCTTAGGTAATCAACATAATAATACCTCGTCTCAACAGACATATTTGTTTCATGAATTTCAAAACATTTGCAAAACATGTTCAATTCAACAAGTACATGGACTCATCGTCCCACAAAGTCAGCAACTGACTCCACAATCACGAGATATCAATCGTGTCACATGGGGGGATATTAACTAGGGTTTTGGTCTGGCGGTCTACGGCACGTGTGTTCACCCACGATGAGAATGTGAGCTAGTCGTGCAATCGGTTGGAAGAGTCGGCAAAGTAGTGGGTGGAAAATTAACCAAGTCTTCGCACGATGAGCAACCGGTTTTAACACGATTTCCCACTTCCCCACTCTCCGATTCCAAAGAACCGTCACACTTCATGGGATCATGGTGTTTTCAACTCCTGGTATTATAAAATGTCTTTGAATCCTGATTGAAAGGACAAGATTAGAACACTCGAACATTCGTCTAAAAGAATTCTCGGCAAGTTCATACAGACAATCTTTCATCTACACGAACTCATCGTCTGAGCATTCACTCTCAATTGAGCAAAATTCAATCATTCGAGCATTCTTACGCTGAATTCACAACACACCTACAATCTCGGATCACCATTGATCTCACGCATTTCTCGCCTTCCCTCCTACAGATCAACCCATCCTCTCTTGTGACCGAATTGACTCTTGGAACGGCCATTGTTCTTGGTTTAGGCCGGAATCTTACAGATTGATCTCTCGAACTTAAAGCACTCCCTTCTTGCAGTGCATCTGTGTGAGGTTCAACATTTCGCTCGGTTCAAGGAGTCTCCACACGGTCGACTCTTCAATTCCGTAAAAACCAGCAAATCGTTTTTCCCCATCTACAGATTGGCGACCACAGTGGGAGATTAATCTCTCGGTTGCAATCTCAAGCTTTCACATGATGGTTGGTCTTAGGAATAATTCAACCACTCCAGATCCCAACCAGAATCTCTCGAATGGTAACGTTCCTCACACTCCTTCAAACAATTCTGGTTACAATGAATTATCATATTTCATAACTCCATTTATCTCCGTCGAAACGAACGATAGAGAAATCCCGACTTTGACTGAACTAGCGCGGAGGCAAAACAATTTGTCAAGAGACGTGCAAAGGTTGAAAGCAGCAATCGGCAACCTGTTCACCTGCCCAGTACATGTAACGAGAATACTTGGAGCAGAGATGGTGGAATGTCCAACTGCTCCAACTGATGATCTGCCTCAAACCAATAGTTTTACAACTTATGAGAAGCCAGTGGAGCAGGAAGTTGCACAGTTGGTTGAAAATCTGTGTGAACTTTTACATTTTTCCAAGGAGCAGCGTACAGACACGTTTGCCGTAATCAGCCAGATATCGTCTGACGTGCAAATAACTCCACCAAACCCAGCAATTGAAGAAGTCTCCCTGGTGTCTGAACATTCGATCGAAAACATCACTTTTGGAGAAGAAGATCGCATGGCAGATGAAGGACATAATCGAGCATTATACGTGACTGGTTTCATCAAAGGCACCGAATTTAGGAGGGCCCTCGTTGACACAGGTGCTTCCACGAACGTCGTCACTATGAAGACCCTCGGGATGGCCAAATTCCCACAAGGTAAAATCATTCGTCATCCCATCCTAATGACAAGATTTGAAGGAATCCAAAGCCATACATATGGATATGCTTATGTAGATTTGAGGGTAGGACCAATTCAGTCGAAAGTGAAATTTCATGTGATCGAACAAGAACCTGACTATCACATGATACTTGGGCAACCGTGGCTCCATGATAACAAGGTGGTCCCATCGACTTACCATCAATGTATGAAGGCTCTACTCAACAATAAGACCGTTCGCATAGCCGCTTTATCATCCCCTTACGGCCTACTCAATAATTCATTAACCAATTTTTGCCAACTAACCCCTAGTATGAGCTGTCTTCTTACAGTACAGCTCATCACATGCTCATAAGCTTCATCAACTAATTAGTAATCCTAATCATATTATAACTCAGCAAAAACACAACCAAAAATAGATATGCTTGACATGAAATTCAGGGGTTTCATTAACACCCTGGATAATTAAATTAGAACATTCAAAGAGGTAATTCAAACAAATAAAGCTAAGTTGGTGCACTGGCTAGCCCAGGCATAAGGTTTTTCACACACATCTCAACCTTATTTATACATGCAAAGAACTAAAAACCCTAATTCTCTCAAAACAGAAATTAAAATCAATACTCTCTCACCCATGCCGAATCAGTTGTCTCTTCTGCTCATGCGGCTCTGAGAACTCCTTACTTTGCTGTTCATTCTCATCTGTGAAGACCTAACCCTAACCTAATTCTTTCTATTCCTCTCTTAGCTCCTAGGGAAGAAGCTATGAAAGAGCTAGAGAGAAATTAGGAGGGGCGAAGGCGGCTGTGTTGTGACAGGATATGGAGGAGGTGGTGATGGCTCTGCTCTGCCATGGTATGGTCGGGAGAAGAAGGGGGATGGGTTCTGCAGGTTTTGGGTATGGGTGAAGAAAGAGAAGAGGAAAGAAGAAATGGTGGAGTTGGTCGAGAGGGTGATGGTATAGGGAATTTTGGTGTTGAGCGGGTACAACAGGGGATGATGTGAAGGGTGTAGCGACCGTAGGATCTAGGGAGACAGAAATCTCACGGCTTAGGATATAAGCGGTTTTGGTGTGGAGCGGGAGTATCAAGAGATGATGTGTAGGAGCTGGAGTGAGCGTTGGATGAAGACTGGATTAAATCTAACGGCTCGGACAGGACGGGCTCGAATCCGGGTCGTGGGTCGGGTCTTGGATAGCTTGAGCCCATATCTTGTAGATGGGTTGCTCCTTGTTGGGTTGCAACTGATGCGCGCGCGGGCTTTGGCTTTTTGCTCCATAGACGCTCGCCTCCAATTTTCTGCTCTTTTGGCTCCTCAATTTCTCCGAGCTTTATTTACTACCTAAAAACACAAAATTAATTAGTACAAATATTTATTCTTGAAAACAAAGAAAATACAGAATCTGGGATAATATCTGATTTCTGAGCACAAAAGATGAGTTAAATGCCAATAAATAGATGTAGAAATATGCAATATTTGGCACTCATCAACCCTCGGGATGTCCAAATTCCCACAAGGTAAAATCATTCGTCATCCCATCCTAATGACATGATTTGAAGGAATCCAAAGCCATACATATGGATATGCTTATGTAGATTTGAGGGTAGGACCAATTCAGTCGAAAGTGAAATTTCATGTGATCGAACAAGAACCTGACTATCACATGATACTTGGGCAACCGTGGCTCCATGACAACAAGGTGGTCCCATCGACTTACCATCAATGTATGAAGGCTCTACTCAACAATAAGACCATTCGCATAGCCGCTTTATCATCCCCTTACGGCCTGGCCTATGATGCCGAATTCATCGAATCCCAGAGAAACATTCCTGAACCTCCCAAGAAGATTTACAGCACTCCACTTCCGAGCTGGAAGACTATCGAAACAGCTGCTGCTGACACGTCGTCACCATCTTCGGAAGCAAGACCAGTCAAATCACCTGCTACGCCCGTCAAACGCCGTAAGGACCAAGTCGCGACGCCAGGATCCAACTTCACAACCATCCATGATGCGGAAGGAATAACCATTTATCGGCGATGCAAAGATTAGAAATTAATAGGGGAGATTGATCAAGAGTCTCCCCGTACTAATGAATCATGTCAGGTCGAGCAAACGCCTGACGACGAGGTTCAAGATGCTCCGCAACAGTTGCAAGATGGCACAAACTCTATTAATGATGATCTTGAGACAGTCAACATCGGCACAGAAGAAGACCCGAGACCAATCCTAATCAGTGATGCGTTATCACAGGAGGAACAAGCAGGCTTGGTAAGTTTGCTGAAAGAATATCGGGACATCTTTGCCTGGACGTACGAAGAAATGTCGGGTCTGGACGACAAACTGGTCACTCATCGTCTGCATATCACTCCCGGTTTCAAGGCTGTCAAACAACCACCAAGACAGTTCAGGCATGAGGTCGAAGAGCAAATCAAGGTCGAGGTTCAGAAATTGCTGGTAGCGGGGTTTATCAAGCCTATTCAACATCCGACGTGGCTGGCTAACGTTGTTCCAGTTAAGAAGAAAAATGGTCAAATCGGATGTTGTGTAGATTTCAGAAACCTGAATAAATGTTGCCGAAAGGAAGACTTTCCCTTGCCCAACATTAATATGCTTATCGATGCAACTAGCGGTCATGGTATGTTCTCATTCATGGATGGTTACAGCGGATACAAACAAATCAAGATGTTCGAGCATGATGCTGCCAAGACCGCGTTCCGCACTGCTATCGGGAATTTCCACTATACTGTGATGCCCTTTGGATTGAAGAATGCAAGTGCCACCTACCAACGAGCCATGACAGCAATATTTCATGATATGATGCACAAGCAAGTAGAAGACTATGTCGACGACGTTGTGGTGAAATCGAAAGCTCGAGCATCGCATCTAGAAGTTCTGAGACAAGTTTTTGAAAGATGCAGAGAATACAAGTTAAAGATGAATCCTCTAAAATGCGCTTTCAGAGTTTCTTCTGGGAAGTTTCTAGGATTCCTGGTCACTGCCGAAGGGATCAAAGTCGATCCAGACAAAGCAAAATCCATCACCACCATGCCTTCTCCGCGCACTGTAAAGGAACTACAGAGTTTCATGGGTAAGGTGAATTACATCAGACGCTTCATACCAGGATTGGCTCAACTTATTGCTTCGTTCACTCCTCTGCTGAAGAAGGGAAAAAGTTTTACCTGGACAGATGTTCAACAGGAGGCATTCCAGAAGATACAATAGATACTTTTATCACCTGCAGTCATGAGGTCTCCAGTACAGGGACGACCATTGATACTATACACAGCTTCCAGTGACGTTGCTATCGGAGCACTGCTAGCTCAAGAAGACGAAGAAGGCTTCGAATATCCAATCTACTATTACAGCCAAACCATGAAGGATGCTCAACTCAGATATCCGAAAGCTGAAAGAGCATGTCTGGCATTAGCGCATGCAATACAGAGGTTTAGACATTATTTACTATCCAACAGAGTCGTGCTCGTCTCCAAAGCTGATCCCATAAAGTTTCTACTCTCCAAACCCGCTCTGATAGGAAGACCTGCAAAATGGCTGCTTCAGATGTCAGAGTTCGACATAGTATGTGTTTCTCCCAAAGCAATCAAATGTCAAGCAGTAGCAGATTTATTGGCGCTTTTCCAGGGGAAGATTCCATGACACTACAGGATGATGTACCTCGGCGAATTTCCGTAAATTTCGCCGTCAAGGAAGAAACGTGGGTTGTTATACTTTGATGGATCTCGCCACTCCTAGCAATGATACTTTGGAGGAGCAGGCATAGTCTTGGTCTCTCCATCTCGGTGAAGTATTCTCACATTCATTTAAGCCGGATTTCCACTTTGTACAAATAACTCTTGAGAATATGAAGCCTTCTTGCTAGGATTATCCTTAGCTAAACAGGCAGGATTGAGGTACCTGGAGATCAGAGGAGATTCAAAACTGTTAGTCAATAAAATGAATGGGACATACTCTCTCAAGGAAATAACGCTTGATCCATTCAGAGCTGAGGCGCAACGACTCTTGACTCATTTCGCCGACGCAACGACTCCTGTCTCATTTCGCCGACACAACTATCACTCATACTGGTCGAACCAACAACAGACATGCTGATTGCTTGGCAACCCTCGCCTCCAAGCTGCAATTCAAAGGGTCAGAGAAAGCTATCATAGTTCAAAGATGAGTTGTATCATCCACATGGCTTAGTCAAACTGAAGATGCTCAAGCAAATGACTGGAGGACACCTATTATTCACGAGCTGAGCAGTTCCGTTACAGAAGGATCAGTCAGTCTCAAAGAACTAAAGAACTTCTTCTTGCTCCACGAAGCCTTGTACCATCGTAACCCAGATGCATCTCTATCACGGTGCCTCGGCGAAGAAGTGATAGACACATTTTTGTGTCTGAATTGTCCTCATTGTCTCTATTGTTGGTCTCGATTTCTGTACTAATTTTGGTGTTTTTATGTGTGTGTAGGTGTTTTTGGAGAAATACACTTGTGTAGAAAAAGTTGCTCAAAAAGTGTTATTCGGACCCCCGGGAGAAAAGTGATAAAGGCACCCTCATTTTGGATAAGGGAACCCCAGGGTGCCACCTCGCTATTCGCACCCCCATCGTTAGGGGAGGTCATCCCCAACCTTTCAAAAATCAGAGTTTGGCGGGAAACTGAATATTCATGGCAGCAAGATTTATGGTTTGCATTTTGGTCGGGAAACAAAGAGACTCAATGGCTGGAATTTGTTGGGATGATGTGACAACTCATAACAGGCATGGTATGGCTTATTTCGTCGATTGAATTTGGCTGGATAGTCGATTGGAAGCAAACAGGGAAGTATGGAGTTATTCACGAGATATACTCGAGTCTCTGTTGGATGAGTCGATCGAGATTATGTGTCTGAGTGTGCGGTTATCCCCCTTGCATGAGTTTGAATCAACCCTGGAGAGTGTTACGCATGTTTTGGAATGTGTCAGCGACAATCGTGAAGCGCGTGTGAAGATAAAACAGAAATTATTTCCTGGAGAATAAAAGAGAATATATTCGATTGATTGCGAGATACTTTTGAGCCTGTTGAGTATATATAGTGTGCTAGGGACTCGATTAGATAGGGATGGAGTGATTGGGGAGTAAACAGAGCATCACAGAGGTGAGAAATCACGAGTTGCGGAGAAAGAAGTTTCTGCTGTGCGATAGAATCAAGAACACGAAGAACGGACGGTCGGAGACCGTGGTTCTACAACAAGAATAACGATCGACATCTCGTGGTCGCAGAGTTACTGGCACAATGATAGTTGAGTTTTTATCGTTTCTGTAACAGTGCCGATTGTAACAAATATAAGTGTTACGAATCTCTGTCTTCATATATTTTCATCCTTGTAAGCACCTTTTGAGCAATGAAATCATACTTTGAGCGTGTTTCCAACATGATGAGCTAACACCCATCACTGGGGCGATGGAGGAAGCAACTTTTCACGATTGTGGTAAATGAATTAATTCTTTATATGACTTTTTGCATAGATTTAATTGTTTTATGATTTCTATTAATTATCTGTTATTTTGTCTGATGTCGCATGCTTAGTTTAAAGTACTTTTGATGCGTCATGCTTACGATTTACAGATAATGTTTTATGAAATCTATTTTTGGCAAGGAATTAGAGTCACAACTTCTTTTGTTTGAGCTATATTGTCTCGAGTTAATGACTGAACCACAAGAATATGAAAAGTAGTGAAATCCTGCGTCCTAGTAACTCTTCATCCTGTGACAATTTTTGTATATATTTTTCTTTTATTTTCTTTTATTAATTCTTAAAATCAATCCCATCAAGTCCGAGTGAACGACAACCCTTCTTACTACAACATCATTGAAAATAACCATCAATTTTTATAGCGCCGACGCGACTTGTGTATAGATTTGTTTTTAGGTTTTTTTATTTTATTTTATTTTATTATTATTTGTTCCTTTTTACGCGTTTTGGTTTTTTCTATTTGCATTCGGACTTGGTGCGGGAGCTTATATAAAAGAAAGTGTTGAAAAGTAAAGTGAAGCCAAAGAAAGAAAGAAGAGAGAAAATCCAAAGGAGTGAAGAGGAAAATTTTGTATATAGTGTAATTAATTTTTTTTATTTATTTTTAGAAACTGTAATTAGGTAATTATCTTTGTAATTTTTATTTTTATTTTTTGGACTTTATTTTTGGACTGTCGGACATTTTTTTTTAAAACCCTAAGGAAGGGTTATTTAAATATAAACTGCACAGGGAAGGACGACGATTACGATATCGTCTCGGCCCCCGGGTTCGTACATGACATAGGAGTCGTGGGCCCGAGTCGACTTCAACGGTTCATCCCCCGTGCGGAACGGGAGGTAAGAATTCTAAACACCCGCGAATCCCCTGCCAGCGGGTTTACTGGATGATTTTGTATGCATATATGTTGAGGTATTGAAAACGGCTGCTTTAATTTCCTAGTAAAGGGCAAGGACTGGCCATACAAGATAAGGGTTCGGATTTCATCACCGTTCTCTTCTTGCCCGCCTTAGGAAAACAAAACCAAACGCGAACCTAAGCTTAAAATACTGACTAGAACGAGACCGATAGGGTAACGAGCTTAATAGGAAAGTCATTCGAAAAATATTGGTTACTCTTAAAGCATACTTCGAAGTTCATGATGGTTTCCGTGAAGTTGAATGTGTGACTGCGCCGCCTTGTAATTGCGGTGAGGCCTTGGGTATCAAAGCTCCACGCAGCTTCCCTCGCCTCTATTCAACTTACTTAAACTCGGATTGATTCCAGAGGGGTTTGCTTAAATTGTAATGAATTCCCTTTCGAAGGATTAGAAGCTGGTCTAGAAACAATCTAAGTGGAGCCATCATGCTTTTTGTTTGCTAGAAATCAGTAGGTTTGTTTTGGTCGAGTCAGCCTTGTTTGTGTTTGTGTAGAATTCCTTGCGTTAGGATGTCAAACTGGTATTATAATAGCCATCACAATGAATATGAATATCCAACTGAACATTATGGACATCACTCTTTTTATGACCATAGTGTGAATAGTGGTTGGGAACGCCAACCTTTGGAAGGTTATGGGTCATACCATGGTGAGCCCAATTACTATCCGCATGTGCATCGGTCATTCGAGCAAGAAGATTATAGTAATAGTTCTTCGTCTCTAGAGGATACAATCAAACTTTTGAAAGTAGTCCTTATTATGATCCTTCATTTCCTCTTCCTTCTTTAGAAGATATCCTCAATAGATTAACTCAAAACTTAGATCCAACACTAAGGGAACTTTCTTTGGAGGAGACCCTTGAGAGGATAGCCGAGTCGACACGTAGACTTGAGTTAGAGACGAATGAAAGTATTGCTCGAAATAACTTGAATTTCCAATATAGTGTATCCAATAATACCTTTGAGAATGAAGATAGTTATTCACATAATCAAGATGATGAGGTTAGAATTGGTAACACTACTTGTTTAGACGAGGTTCAACCATTTTCATGTTTTTATAATAATGATTATGATGAGGATAGTGTTGATGAAGAATTCGAAATCAATAGGCATGGTGATCAGGAATTTGTTACTCCGATTGAACTTTATAATGATAAGTATATTTCTCGTTCAAATCCCAATAATTTTAATAATTATTCACCTATTCGAAAGGACGAGGATTTGACTAGAGATGCCACCGTTTTAGACGATGTAGTTCATGATCATTTAGCCTTGCAATATGTTGGATAATCCATTATTTGATGTGCCTATAAGTGAATCAGAGGAAGTAATTATGATTAACACCTTAGTTAACGGGCCTTTACTAGAAACTTTCGCTGATAATCCTTTATATGATTGTGATGATGGTTTAGAGGAAAGAGTTTACCCTGAGAATACTGTTTTAGAGTCTAGTGATTTAGAAACACTAGTCTTAGAAGATGATAAACTCGTAGAGATGAGTAAGGATGCATTACACGATAATAACTTAGAATCAATTGACCATTTTCGGGATTCGATGTTCTAGAAATTAGGGAAATTGTGACTAGTCTATCTAGAGACACTGAAAACTCTAAGTTTGGGGGTGATTATCACTCTCCTAGTGCATTACCTTTAACTCTCAGAAAGTCCCCTCACTTAGGACTGGACATCCGTGCCTCAACCATTTTACAAGACTATCTTCATACACTTTTTCCTGAACCTAGTTGTGTCCATAGGGAAGTTCAGTTGTTAGAAACCCATCCTCTGGTTGATGTGGTTAACCCAGGCTATGATACCCCGATTGACTTTGTTTTCCCACCAAAAACCTTCCTTCCAATTGTGGGTACGTATAAGTTTCAGATGTGTCCATTATTAAGTTTTGAGACTAAACCTAATTACTTTAGGATATTAGGGTCGACACATTTGCTTAAGGAAGACCACCAATCTTATTGTGGTCAGCTGTGTAAGTAAAACTGATTGATTTAGAGGATCCTCAATTATTCAGGTTATTATTATGTGCTTCTAAGTTTTTATTTGAGTTTTTCCAGACTCTAGAACCTGAACATTCGGATCTAACTCATGAGGAAACGCAACCCATGAAAATATGTTATCTAGACCCTTTTATAAAGCCTAAACCCGAACCACAACTAGATGTAGTTGTCTTAAAAATAGATAAGGATGTTTTGGATATCTTTTTGGTTTGTTGCAGTCTCCTCTTCTTGTGGTTAGCACTTTTTGATCCAGATGACCCGCAGTTATTCCGACTGCTACTATATGATTCTTCGAGGTGACTAAACCCTTCCAATGTCTGGCTGAAGACTTTAAACTTAGCACTTCTTGGGAGGTAACCCATGCTCTTGCAACACGGTAATATCTTTCCTTAAATCTTTTGCTTCAAATGGCAACAGTTTCTCCTTGTTCATGTTTTTAAATTTCATCTTTAGAACATTGAGGACAATATTAGATTTAAGTTTGGGGGTATGGGAGAAACTTTTTAGTTGCAATTTTGAAACTTCTAGCGTCACATGGTATCCGGTTAGCTAAGTTTACATATTGTTTCTCACCGAAAAGATAGAAATTGGAATGCTAGGGATAACAACCTATTGAGACATTAGAGAAAAAGACATTGAGATCCTTGAAATTCAGGAGAGAACTTGTTCCTTTTAGAGGGTAACCGTGATGGACCTAACCATCCATGATAGAAAGGCAAGTAGGTCGGAAATGCCGTAAAGACAAAGCAACCTCTTAGTTCTTTATTACGACTCTCTCTCTCAGTAGAAACTTATCATCATCAACAAACGGAGCGACATCAAAATCTATGAAGAAAGTGGAAGACGTTTAAGGTTTAGAAGCAACAATAGAATTCAAAATCAAGGGTTACAAGAATTCAAAAGAGCAAGAAAAAATCAAATGATATAAGTTGTTGAAGTTCATGATACTAAGACATTACAAGTTGCGAAGGTTCAAGTGTTAAATTCCTTCTGTGGTGGCCATGTAAATTTTGTCTTGTTTCTAAAAAAAAAAAAAAAAAAAAAAAAAAATGAAAAGTGAAAAATAAATAAATAAATAATAAATTGTTCAATAAGGCCATAGTCGAAATCTATAAGGAAGGAATCGAAGAGAAGAGTTAATTGTCAAGGTTCTACGAGGTTCAAGAGTTTATCATCAACAGCTGAAGACCGAAGAAGACGTTATTTCTACTAAGCACTATGAGAGAGTCGAGGAAAGATACATTTGGTTGCTTTGTTAGTCCGCTTTCAATCTGGCACAAGATCTTTCTAGCACTGGTTTAACTCATCACACGTAATTAGTCCAACAGTATAGCGATGTCCCTCTCATCTTTTCTCTCTCCTAATCTTATCCAGTCAGTAAATCGGCGGACGCATCTTACAATGTTTATCTAGCTGTGTAGCGGATATCTCTTTATCTAGCCGGTGTTGCGGATGTGTCTCCCTTTTCTTGATCGGCTTTAGAGCTAACACCATTAATTTCCCTGGCATTCTAGTCACTTGGAGATAGGTCGAGAATTTGTATGTCCTCATAGCTCTTTGGATACTTAAGACCAATTAGAAGTAAAGGTTTTGTGGGTACACCTCTGGTAAACCCTCCGGAGACAACACTCCGCCACTAGGGCCACCTAGGGGTTCAAATGATTTTTATTTTCTAGAATAAATTTGCTCGAGGACTAGCAAATAATAAGTTTGGGGGTATTTGATAGACACATTTTTGTGTCTGAATTGTCCTCATTGTCTCTATTGTTGGTCTCGATTTACGTACTAATTTTGGTGTTTTTATGTGTGTGTAGGTGTTTTTGGAGAAATACACTTGTGTAGAAAAAAGTTGCTCAAAAAGTGTTATTCGGACCCCCCAGAGAAAAAGTGATAAAGGCACCCTCATTTTGGATAAGGGCACCCCAGTGGAGCCACCTGCTATTCGCACCCCCTGTCATTAGGGGAGGTCATCCCCAACCTTTCAAAAATCGAGTTTGGCGGAAACCGAATATTCATGGCGTGAAGATTTATGGTTTGCATTTTGGTCGGAAACAAAGAGACTCAATGGTGGAATTTGTTGGGATGATGTGACAACTCATAACAGGCATGGTATGGCTTATTTAAATCGATTGAATTTGGCTGGATAGTCGATTGGAAGCAAACAGGGAAGTATGGAGTTATTCACGAGATATACTCGAGTCTCTGTTGGATGAGTCGATCGAGATTATGTGTCTGAGTGTGCGGTTATCCCCCTTGCATGAGTTTGAATCAACCCTGGAGAGTGTTACGCATGTTTTGGAATGTGTCAGCGACAATCAGGCGCGTGTGAAGATAAAACAGGAAATTATTTCCCGGAGAATAAAAGAGAATATATTCGATTGATTGCGAGATACTTTTGAGCCTGTTGAGTATATATAGTGTGCTAGGGACTCAGAGAAAGGGATGGAGTGATTGGGGAGTAAACAGAGCATCACAGAGGTGAGAAATCACGAGTTGCAGAAAGAAGTTTCTCTTTGCTGCGAATCAAGAACACGAAGAACAGACGGCCGAAGACCGTCGTTCTACAACAGTAACAACGACCGGCATCTGTGGGTCGCAGAGTTACAGCGTCGGCCCTTACAGTTGAGTTTTATCGTTCAGAACAAGTCTGCCGATTGTAACAAATATAAGTGTTACGAATCTCTGTCTTCATATATTTTCATCCTTGTAAGCACCTTTTGAGCAATGAAATCATACTTTGAGCGTGTTTCCAACATGATGAGCTAAAACCCATCACTGGGGCGACGGAGGAAGCAACTTTTCACGATTGTGGTAAATGAATTAATTCTTTATATGACTTTTTGCATAGATTTAATTGTTTTATGATTTCTATTAATTATCTGTTATTTTGTCCGATGTCCCATCAAGAAGAAGCGAAGGAAAAACTCGAAAATGTTCATCAAGAAGTGTGCGGACAGACGCTGGTGATAACACTTTATAGAAGACTCCAAAGACTCGGATACTACTGGCCCTCCATGGAAGCAAAGTCGAGGACCTTGCACGGAGCTTGTCCTAACTGTCAGACGCCTCCTCATCATTTGGAGATCCTGGCACTTCATCACGCTGGGGACTGGAGGAAACCTTACATCGAATACCTTCGAGACAACAAGTTGCCACTAGAAAAGAAAGATGCAATCAAGCTCATACCGAGGGCTAAGAGATTTGTCTTTCTTGACGGAATCTTATACCGCAAAAGCTTTGTAGGAGACTTGTTGAGATGTCTGGCTGAAGATGAAATCCTGACACTTTTGAAAGAAACTCATAAAGGATAACGCCAAGGGAAAATGAAATTATTTCTCCAAATCCACGAGAAATATTACTGGCCGACTATGGAAGACGATGCAGCCGCATATGTTCAGAAGTGCCATCAATGCCAGGTTCACGGTAACCTTATTCATACTCCTTGTCTTCCGTTACACTCTGTGAATAGTCCATGGCCTTTCTATAGCTGGGAAGTTGATATCATCGGAAAGATCAATCCAGCATCCTCAAAGCAACACGAATACATCATCACGGCTACTGAGTATTTCACTAAATGGGTCGAAGCAATCCCACTCAGAGGTACTACAGGGGAAACTATTGCAGCTTTCATCAAGGAACACATTATCTGTAGATTCGGCGTCCCCAAACATATCATCACAGATAACGGGACTCCTTTCGCCAACAAAGATGTCGAAAAATTGCTCAAGGAGTATGGGATCAAACAGATTTTCTCCACGCCATACTATCCCCAAGGAAATGGTCAAGCGGAGAGCACCAACAAAACTTTGATTCAGATCATCAATCGAACAATTCATGATAATCCACGGTCATGGCATGAGCAATTACCCATGGCTTTGTGGGATTACAAAATTGCGCCAAGAAGCTCGATTGGAACATCACCGTATTCGCTCATTTATGGGGCTGATGCCATACTCCCAGCTGAGATAAAAATTCCTTCGGCAAGGATTGCAGCGGCTAGTGGAATACGATGGGATGAAGCTGAAGTGTCCAAGTCAAGAGTTGCCGAACTGGACATGCTCGAATCAAGGAGAGTTAAAGTAGAAAAGTATGTGGAAGCCTACAAACAGAGAATATCCAGAGCTTACAACAAAATGGTAAAACCTCGAACTTTCCAAGTAGGAGATTTGGTATTAAAGACGGCAAAGCACATTCAACAAGACATGTCCGCTCCCAAATTCTCTCTGAAATGGGAAGGGCCGCATGTTATCATCAAAGCGGTGTCTAGTGGATACTATAAAATTTTATCAGGCAGTGGAGGAAAGGAAGGAAATATTATCAACGGCAAATGGCTCAAAGCCTATTATGCTTGATCAGCAGCAGATAATTAACCTTTATTCAAATACATCTCAAATGTAATTTATTTCCTTTAAAGAGAATGCAAAATGCTCGTTTGTTCACCAAACATTCATCAATTGAACAAAAAATTCCTCATGCTATCAGATTATTCTACCTTATCAGAAACCTACATTTCAACTCTCCCGAATGATCACTCAGAGCAAACCGTCCAGCAATGGATAATCCCTATAAGAAACTATGTCAAGTTTCTTCTGGAAG
Source organism: Papaver armeniacum (assembly GCA_023531295.1). Lineage (NCBI taxonomy): Eukaryota > Viridiplantae > Streptophyta > Magnoliopsida > Ranunculales > Papaveraceae > Papaver > Papaver armeniacum. The sequence goes on along the minus strand of JAJJWW010011758.1, from coordinate 130,483 downwards.
ATCCTGCTCTTTACCTTCAAATCCTCGACCGCCTTCTCGACCCTAGCCGACTCCAAAGCTAGTATCTTCTCCTCCTCCAATAAAGCAGTGGTCATGGAAATCGCATCAGCAGCCTCCGCCGCCTTATGAATCTTGATTATCTCAAGTCGACGATGAAGCCATCTCACATTGAATCGCAATGTATCACAATTGGAAACCATCTCATCCCACTTGTGTAGTTCCTGATTCTTGACATCCCGCAGGTGCATTTGGTTCATCTCTCCAATGATCTGTAACAACCCTGCAACTGTGGTCAAGAGGGTTGGTAGAAAACCTTTCCATACTTCCGTAGTAGCAATGTGCCCATACTTTTTCCAGATATTGGTATACATAGGCGCATGACACTTGGGAATGACGAATCCACCGACCACCTCATTGTCCGGGAAAGTATTGATCAAGGGAGCTTCAAACAAGAGTCCAGCCGACGGGTATTCACGAGCATGAACACTGTCTCCTGTCTCTACGGATTCTGCAGAATCTTCACATGCCTGGTTGCTGCTATCTTCAACCTCAACCACGGTCACAGACTTTCCACTCCTTCTCCTTCTAGCATCAACAACGACACGAACGTCCGCTTTGTGACGAAATGAGGAAGTGTTTAATTTTGTCGAACCGAGCACGGTAAAACTTCAATAATCGCAAGATTGCTTACGATGATCCGGTCTCGAAATGAGCCGACCTATACCGAGCGGGGAGTTCGACGAACCGCTTGGGCCTCGAATTGTGAGAAGAAGGATTTTTCTGATTATCCTGCAACAAATCATTCCCTACGATCAATAACCTTGATCAAACAGGGACGAAGAAGATGTACAACTTACCGAGATAGACACTTCTATTCCGTGCTTCGACTGAAGTCCATTTCGAGAAGAAGTGTTATGACTAGACATGGTATGAAAGGTATGACAATCGAAAATTTCTTCTGTGAAACTAACTCAGGAATGGAAGAAATATTTGCGCAAGTATTAAACCCTAAACCTTGGACATATATACAAGATACGGAAGGCACTTATCTTCTGCAAATAGTCAATTCAGTTGCGGGTTTAACTGAAACCCTAAGTCTTTAAACAAGGTCAATACTAGAGATGCGGAGTAAAATAATGCACTGGGGACTGACCAAAGCTAGGCACAGTCAACAAGTCACACGGCTTTGTGTGTTACATTGTCTGTGCCTGGATGTTTTCACAGATGGAAACCGTAAATCAAGCAAAGGAAGATTATAATGGGTTCGGTGTGTGAAGATTGGTTCACTTTACTTGATTCAATCAAGATGAAATAGCATTAATGAAAGGGTCTCTCGTTTGAAAGGAAAATCTTAATACTTCAATAAAGTTGATTGAATGAAGATGTCTACTACGAAAGTTAAAAATATTTAAATGCTAAAAGAGAAAAGGGGATTGAAAGTAAAGCTACTCGTCAGATTTATCCGAGTTGTCAGATTCATCATCACTGTCCTTTTCAGAATCTTCATCACTATCCTTCTCGGAATCCTCTCCGGAGTCACTATCAGAATTATCGATGAAATCGGATGGATATCAAGATCATCCGAGTCCGAATCTTCTTCGCTTTCCTTGACTTCAATTTGCTTCATGGTTCTCTCGAACTCTCGGAATACCAGTCAGGCTTGATCTTACGCTCTGGTAACTCCCATATAGTTTCTTCTTCAGAAGCATCAGCATCGGAGTCAGAAGGTACCCCGTCCAAGAATTGGCATCTCTCCCCAGCCTTTAGTATTCTGCGCCGGATTCGAACCTTTCTGCGCTGACGAGCCTCTGCCTCATCATCCTCAGCCTTTCTTTTCCTGAGTTCAGCATAAGTGACCCTCCGCTCGTTCAGGGGTATGCTAGGCTTCGCTCCCTCGTTATGAATTTTCTTAGCTTTTAATTTAGCTTTGGAATCCTCATCAGAAGAGCTGGAGGAATAGCTGCTGCTGGAAGCTGACATTTTCTGGAACCAGGAGCATAAATTATCGACATGCAAATAAATCCATCTACAAAAATGGTAACTCTTAACTCTTACCTCTTTACGATTCCACTAACAATAGTGATTGTGCCGCAAGAGTTAACACTCCAAAATTAGTTCGTTTCTTGACACCCGCAATAACGAACGAAACTTTATTAACTTTCAAAGCTAATTTTTCATAAAATCATAGACACAATTTTCATAGTACAAACATCCACAACTGAACTATGAAATTTACACCAAGACAATATTTCATCATAAATAAATTGTCGAAGTTTCGAGGTTACTCAAAACCCACGTTTTGATTTTACAAAACAATAATTAACGTGAATTACTCACGTAAATTTCCGAATTTTATCTAATGAGAACAAACTCATGTGAATGAAATATACATTATATTCATCATAATATGTCACGGTTTCAAACAAAAAAAAAATCTATTTTTCCTTCGTATGAGCATTATTCTCTAAGACAAGGTTTATTTCGGTTTTGTGAAAGCTCACACCTTTTAAGATAAAGTTTTGGTTTCCATGAAAGCTCATAAACAAAATATTATCACGGGACACAGGTCTATTTCCAAAGAAAAATCTCTCTCCAGTTAGGGATTGTTGCTAGTTTCTTAAACTAACGATCGAACGAACATACGTTTAATAAAATAAGGGTTTTTCTACAAAACTCGCGCAAATATATGCACATGTATAGAATTTCAACATGAACAACTCATGAAACAGCAAAAAAAAAAAAATACCCGGACAGTGAACGGACGGCGCCGGCGGGTGGAAATTCTGGCGATTTTTTCCTGCTCCTCCTGATGCTCGGACATGAAGGAAGGATGAAGAAGATGGTGGTCGTGTGGAAGAATAAAAAAAAGAAAGGGAATTAATTCCTTTTATATCATATTTTACTTCCAAAACCTAATTCCATAAGGATTTCCTTTTTGGGCCCGGCCCTTGAATCCTAAACCAACCAAGGTTCCACCATCAAATCAGCGGTTCTACACCAATTTTGCTCACTGGATGATGCTCTATTATGCCACTGGGTTTCCGCTCAAACCATGGTTTGCTCATTCAGTCGAAATCCGGCAATATCTTATCTTATGACTAAGTTCAATTACTTATTTTTGTTTATACCTGGAAAATCACCATTCAATGCTGACTGAGGAACATGATTGTTCCTCACTAAGTAGGGGACTTAATGTAAATGGTGGATTTTCGACAAAGGGTAAAATTATAAAACTATACTCCGGATCCGGCAATCGGATGAGTATTGAGGCCCAAGTCTCTTATTAAAGCATGAAAGCTCATGCCATAAATCTCTGACTGAGAAGGTTGTCTCTCAGAGTATATGTAGATGTGTAGTCTCCCAGCTGAGGCCACGGCACATCTCATAAATACTGAGCAATTTCAATAATTACTCCGGATCCGGCAATCAGATGAGTATTGAGGCCCATGTCTCTCATTAAAGCATGAAAGCTCATGCCATAAATCTCTGACTGGGAAGGATGTCTCTCAGAGTATATGTAGATGTATAGTATCCCAGCTGAGGCCACGACACATCTCATGAATGCTGAACAATTTCAGTAATTACTCCGGATCCGGCAATCGGATGAGTATTGAGACTCATGTCCCTAAGCATGAAAACTCATGCCATAAAACCTCTGATCGAGAAAGTCTCTCATAGAAGATGAAGATGTGTAGTCTCCCAGCTGAAACCACGGCACATCTCATATTGTATAGAATTGCAAGATTGGACGGCTCCTAGACAGCATGTCTGCTAGTATAGAGCAATAACGTCTTTAGGAGGCAACCATGTTTTCCCTGACTATACAAGAGGAATATGACACTCCATCAAGTTCATATTGCTCAACCCTCAGATAATTAATGCTCCTAGATAGGAAGCCCTTCTAGTATAGAGCCATCAGTTAATTATCTCTAATCGCCTGAATATCCGAAGAATATTCTACGATTCTTCGTTATATTTCGTCACTTCAATTCGTGGTTCTTCCCGTGAGAATTCCACGGGTTAGTGATAAATATTCAATGAGACAGCATCTCGAGCATCGAATAATCCCCGACTAAAATGGTGTAAGTGTACTTAACAATAATGCATGTACCGACATTTGAATGCGCAAACGAGCATTTCAAAAATATGAATGAACGATGAACCTATGCAGAATAGGAAGGAAAAATAATAATAATAAAATATTAGCAAAGGCGCCAGGGGACTGGGATCATCAGTTGGCCAGTCATGTCGTGACCAGTCCCGCGCCCAATTTTATATTTTGTCATATTTTATTATTTTTCCTCGATCTCGTGAAAATTCTCTCGTTCGAGATAATCTCATTCGTTTCAAGGAAATTCTCTAATCTCATGATTTTATCAAAGAAATAATAAAATTAGGGAAAGGTGTCGCGGGACCGAGCACCAGCCGGCCAGCCATGCCCTAACCGTGGCCGGTCCCACACCTCACGTCCCCATTATTTTATTATTTCTCTAAAACCATGAAAATTCCCTAATTTTATGAATTTTCTCTAAAATCATGAAAATTATATAAAATTAGGAAAACTCGTGGGACCGGGCACCAGCCGGCCGGCCATGCCCTAGCCGTGGCCGGTCCCACACCTCACGTCCCCATTATTTTATTATTTCTCTCAAATTATGAAAATTCCTTGATTTTATGAATTTCCCTAAAACCATGAAAATTCCCTAATTTTATGAATTTTCTCTAAAATCATGAAAATTATTATAAAATTAGGAAAACTCGTGGGACCGGGCTCTAGCCGGTCGGCCATGCCCTAGACGGTCCCACACGCCTATTATTTTATTATTGTTTGTTGTTTTAGTTTCCCGATTCCATGAAAACTCCCTGATTTCAACAAAATACCTTGATTTTAACAAATCTCTCTGATTTTATGAAAATTTCCTAAAATCATGAAAATTACATAAAATTGGGAAGAGTGCTCTGGGACCGTGCCCATTGGCCGGCCGGCCATGCCTTGGCCATTGCCGGTCCCACACTCCACCATTCCCTATTTTATTATTATTTTATCTCTCTCATCTCATGGTGTAGGATCAGAATATCGCGACATCAATACTTCGCGAGATCAATAAACGACAACATTGTGAAAGTGTCGCAAACGAGTAATATAAATGACGCAATGAATGACGACAGCTAAAACACGAGAAATATGTGAAGACCTAGCGAGATTTAGAAGAGTTGCGAGATTATATATTTGTACACTTGCGATATTTCGCAAGTCATTCCCGAAAATAAAGGACAGCTTAGCTGTCATCCATTATGTACTACCCTATATAAAGAGTCGAGCAAGTCTGTTGTGAGGGATCTTCTTTTTCCGAGTGTCAGGCAAGTCATTAGGAGAGAGAAAGTTTGTGGTAATTGTAATTTCTTTAGCTCTTTTCCATTTATCTTGTAAACATTCAAGGAATTAATCAATAAAAATCATAATTGTTCATCTTCAATGGCTTAATTATGTGGATTCTTGTGAGGGATGTAGTGAAGGATTTCCTGCAACTACATATTGGCGCTAGAAACAGGGATGATTGAGTAAGGATTGACATTGTGATTTGAAAAAATTTGGAGTAGTAGGGAAGGAATTTCATATAATTTTCAACAGTTTACCAAAATTAAGAAATGGCTAGAAGAAGAAATGCATCCGAGCAACCAACAACTGTTAGAAGAAGTAGGAGACTTGCTGGAGAAGAGAGAAATGAAATGGGAGAATCCTCAAGAATGAACATAAGAAATAATGAAGAAAATCAAATTCAATCACCAATTCAACCAGTAGCAAATAGAACTGTGGATTATGATAGAGTAAGCGTGCATACTTGGAGATCAGACTCTGTGGACGAAAGGGGAGAAGAACAACAATTGGAAAACAATGGACAAGAGGAGAGAGACCGGGAAGGGATTGGAGAAATAATTCATGGAAATGAAGAGATCGCAGCATTAGAGGCGTTGAGACAAAACATGAAGAAAGACGATTAGAGCGGAGAGAACGTGCAAATTTGACAAGACAGAATCATGAATTGAGGATGGAAAACATGAGATTACAAAACAGAAGGTCGAGAAGCACTACAAGGTCAAGCTCAAGATCGGTTAGAGAGGAAAGAAGGAGAATTTTACCTATAGAAAATGCTGATGAAGAAAACCAAGAAGGAGCGCAAAATCCAGGCACAGAACATTGCGAGAGAAGAGAAATAATGGAAGATCGTTATATCCCACGTCCCGAGACTCTTCAAAATGGGCAGAATGATGGAAATCAAGGAAATAGGCAGCGTCAGGGGCGGAATAATCCAGTTGATGAAGAAAATCAAGAAGAAGGAAGAAGAATATTGCATGGGAGAGAAGCACGGAGGAAGCAAAAAGATATTGAAGATGAAATTGAAAGACACTATGCTGAACAAGCACTTCTAGCCTGCGAGAGGGAAAGATTAAGAACAGAAATGGAAAATCAAGAATTGGAAGAAGCAATTCGCCAGAATAATCATGATAATCGAGAAAGAAGGCGAGAACAAAATCGCAACAATGGTAATATCAATGAAGAATATGAAAGAGTACAAAGGAGAACCGATAGGCAACAAAGAAGAGAAATTGATAGATATAACGGTGTGCGAATTCGTGAAAGAAATGAAGGAGAAGATCGCAGAGAAAGACGAGAAGAGAATGATGAACAAGAAAGTCAAAGTAGACATGAACGCAGGAGAAGAGAAGCGGAACTAAAAAGACCAATGGATTCAAATTCTGATGTAAATGAACAAATTTTGAGAGAATTGGCAGAAATGAGAGGAATGATGAACAGTAAAAGGGGAGGAGGAAAGAGACAGTTGGATGAAGCCATAGAAGAAGCCACGAAAACTCCATTCACACAAGAGATACAATTAGGAGGAATACCACCGAAGTGCAGCTTACCTACATTAACCAGCATTTTCGATGGAACAACTTGTGCGATACAACATATCAAAGCTTATATGAGATGTATGTTACAATGGGAGAATCATGATGCTATATTATGCAAATATTTTGCATCAAGTTTGATAGGAGAAGCTTTGAAATGGTTTGAAGGGCTACCGAAGAATACAATAACATCTTTCAATCACTTGCAGGCTATATTTTTAGGGGCATATATAAGTAATAATTCCTCGCGACCTGGTATTGAAGATGTATTTGGGTTAAAACAAAGGGTTGGTGAAAGCTTGAAGCATCTAACTGTGAGATGGAAGACAATGTGTAGCGAAATGGCTGGTCGTGTGGAGGAGAGATATCTCATCTTATTATTCATTAATGCTATGTTCGCGACAAATCTGTTATATATTCAAATTTTTAGAGTCAAGAATACAATCACAATGACTAAGTTGCGAGAGCTTCAGGAGGAGTATATTGCTCTAGAAGAAAAGCAAAATGAGATGGAATCATACCCCGTCGCGAATACAAGTTCAGGAGCTGCGAATGCAAGTTTGTTACCCAAATTGATAAACACTATGGCGAGTACCTCGCAAGGTCAACAAGGAATGATGATACCGGATGATGGTCAGCAAAAGTTGGTAGCCATGGGAAGTCGCGATCAGGAAGAATTTGAAAGAGAAAGAAATTTCTACAACCGTGGAGGAAATAATAAAATTCAAAGACTTGATCAGCCGCAAGAAACTTATGGAGGTCAAAGGCATAATTATCATAGAGGGCAGCGAGGTCATAGAGTAGTATGGGAAGAAATCAAGATGCCTCTACTAAACGCTAGCATGGAGAAAATATGGGAAGCTATAATCCTGATGGAAAACATACCTGCACCATGGAACATGGGGAATGAACCTCCTCCAGGTGACAGAAGTCATGAATTCTGTTCCTATCACCATTTTCATGGACACCTAACGAATGATTGTAGGAATGTAAAAAGAATCATCCTCATAATGATAGACCAAGGGAAACTAAATCATTTCTTAAAATGTGAAGAGAAGACTCAACCATTACCAACACCTCCAGAAATTCACAGAGTAAATACAACAAAAGGGAAAGAAACGTTTGTAGTAGAAGTTGGAGCGAAGGCCAAAAACTTGTTCTGCAACTCTATCGTACATTCGTACAGGACAATTGAAGATTTTCATGATAATGTTCTCAGTAGGGTTTTCGCAAGAGATGCTGACAATAGAGAAGTATTGAACATCGCGAATACATCGCCACTAAAATAATGGCAAACGCAGACAGTCCATTAGTGGTAAGATTGGAGATTAACCCAAAACCTGTTGGTGATGACGATGATGGGGCAGAAAATTCATGGGAAATAAATAGAATCTTAATTGATACTGGAAGCTCCGTAAACATCCTTTTTTACTACACTTACAAGACTATGGGAGGGAAAGACGAAGATTTGATACCTTCAACCTATAAGATTTATGGTTTTAATGGCACTGCCAATAAACCTAAAGGAGAAACTCGTATGCGAATACCATTGAAAGGATTATCAACTGAAATCTTGTTTTGCATAGTCGATGTGGAATCCCCCTATAATGCATTAATTGGGCGACCTTGGCTACATGAGATCTTGGGTGTAGCTTCGACTTACCACCAGTGCATCAAATTTCCTCATCCCAGTGGGGTTGGAGTTATTAATAGAAATTGGGTTGAGGGACAAAAGTGCTATGAAGTTGATGTGGAATCTTGCGAGGAAAGGGCTGCTCAAAAGAAGAACTGGAAACAGAACATTAAAGAAGCACAAAGAAGGGACAGACTGATGGTGGACGCAATAGAAGTGAGAGTCAAGATACATTGCGAAACCAATGTCCGAATACGATTGAAATTGCGATGACTTCGCAAAAGGGAAGGAAATATCGGAAATTTAAATGAAGAGGCAGAGAGCAACAGAAGTAAGAAGTGTAAGAAATGAATAATTGACTTTAGATTTGTGTAAAAAAAAAAAAAAAAAAAAAAATTGAAGGAAAAAGACTTGTCGAAAGTACAAAGAATATGACGATTGAAGAAGGAGTAAAAGTCTCGCGAGATAGAACATATGAAAGTCTCGCGAGATAAAGATAATGAGAAGAAATAATCAAAAATCAATGAAAATTGTGAGAAATGAAAGAATGAGTGAATAAATAATTTCGCGAATGATATTTCGTAAGAGGCAAATGTAAGATTGGCAGAAAATGAACTGAGCAAGACTATGCGATAATTTCAATTTTGCAAAGATAATGAGAAGAAATAATCAAAAATCAATGAATGATTGAAATGAATATTGGTAATACATAGTGGATGAAATGAAAGAATGAGTGAATGGGATTCATTGATTTTAGCTATCCTTATGGTATGTTGTACACCCCTAGTTCGCGAATGATATTTCTTTGTTGATGAAGGAACGTAAGAAAAGGCAAAATGTAAGACCTAAAGTGCGTCATATAAGGGGTATCTCTTGACATGGCTCCCCGTAAAGAATTTTCCTTTTCCTTTTTCTTCTTCTTCATCGTGGAAAAGGTTACACCGCTCTCGGAACCATCGATTTTGTGTCATGAGAGATTTGGGGTCAATAAAGCCCATCCGGGGATGGCTACAAAAAGACAACCATGAAGGACAAGGCATTTAAGAAACATTTGTTTTTATTAACAATACCTTGTTGCCTCTCAAGCTTCTTATTTAATTTGTCATTCGCAGATGATAAAAACCACCGTAATACTCCAAAAGGCTTCGCTACTCTAAACCTCGTTACCCCCAACGTTCCATTTCCTTCATTCACATCTTCTGCTTCCTGTCACGAAATCTTCGCAAGATAATTTTGTGCCTCTTTCTTCGGGTAACATTACTAGCGAGACCAAGTTCCTTACAACCGTCCTACTACAAACGATATTATACCTCCTCCCCGCTATCAATGTCCCTCGCTATTTCTCCAATCACTTCTCTCCCCGAAACCTCCTCTTCTCATGAGGTTCCTTTGACAAAAAGACGACTCATCTTCTTTGTTTGAACAAATTCCTCTAACTCGGGGAAAACGGAGGGGATAGATGTGGCCTTTAAGGTCCTTTTCGATCTCGTGAATGATGCCAAAAGACTTCATTGATCCTGTCAAATCCGAATGTCTTAGATTTTAAGTAAGCATCTTGATAGGATCTCGCAAGCATCTTTAGTTCAAGAGATTAATAAGTCAAGGATGATCTCCAAATTATGGCTATGAAATGCAATAATCTCCACCTTGAAAATCAAAAAATTTCTCAAAGATCTCACTAGATCGTGATAATCTTCGCAAGAAGAATGAAGAATTAAAAAGGTATGCTCTCGCCATCCCCCCTTTTTTTTTTTTTTTTTTTTTTTTTTTAAACTCAAACCCTTGCTCGTCCTCCAAGTATTAAACCGAACGAATAATGGAGATATATCGACGGAGTCTATCGTCAAGAAGTTCGAGTTGAAAGAGATGCTTGATGGAGTAAGATAATCTCTTAGATAATCTTCAAACCTATGCAAATGAAATAAATAACTTGTCTAAAGAGAATTTTGATTTATCACAAAAGCAAGACTCATTAAGTAATGACTTATCTCGCCTCTCTTATTCTTTTGACTAAAACTAATTTGGAGTTGGAAACTTTATCGCATGAGAATCGAACTCTTTCACAAGAGAAACGTTCTCTGGAATAAGGTGGCGATCTACCGAACAAAGATGATGCTTGTCAAAAACTATGCAAAGAACAAGAACAGTCATTCATACTTTGAAAAATCAACCGGAAGAGAGTTCCACCGATAAACTTATTCAAGGTAGAATAACTTGAGTGTAAAAGTTAAGCAATTCCAGGAACAATGCACCAAATTAGAAAATCCAACTCTACTCTCGCCACCGAAATTCCATACTTGTTTCGATTGAAGAAGAATGACGTCCGTACACTCGTCGTGTAAAGACCCATTGATCTCGCCTTACCCTCGAGTACGAAAGTCTCGCGAGATAGAACATATGAAAATGGTTAAATAATTAGAGCGAGATTGCAGAAAATGAAGCAAGACTATGCGATAATTTCGCAAAACCTTTGATAAATGAGAAGAAATAATCAAAAATCAATGAATGATTGACTTGTTCGAACACTTTACTTCATTTTGATTGATCTCGCCGAAATGAAAGAATGAGTGAATGGGACGAACCTTTATGGCGTACACCTAGTTCGCGAATGATATTTCGAAGAGGCAAATGTAAGACCTAAAGTGCGTCATATAAGGGGTATCTCTTGACATGGCTCGGGAAAAGGTTACACCGCTCCCGGAACCCGAGTCATGGAGATTTGGGGTCAATAAAGCCCATCATAGGGAGATACCTTGGATTTCCAACTATATATATAAGGTTATACCCTGGTTGGACGATCGAGGGTCTTCCAAGTCGGTGTATGACCAAGGCGCCAGGACCAGGTACACGGTTGAGCCAAGAGTGCCTGGGGCATTTGAAGTGTCTCGGCCATTCTTGGCAAGTCTTGGCACATCTTTTCGGCCCAAGAAAACTCCACTTAGGGTGCAGTCTCATAACCATAAACCCTATAGGTATAAGGGATAAGAGGCTACGAAAACAACCGGTTGTTGTTAAGACCGGATGGGAGGAGCTAGTCTTGTATGGCCGATGTACGCCTCCTTGAAGGGGCAACCAGGGAGATGATAAGGGAGGCACCCTCCATTAGGGAGCTGATAAGTGTCTTAAGACGCAAATGTCATGAGGCTCTATTTTCGAAAGAAAATTTAGGCTTGTCATATTTGTGCGATGATCCTGAAGAGGCAATAATACTAACGCGAGGGTAAGACGAGATCAATGGGTTTTTACATGAAAATGTAAAGACGTCATGCGATTTCGTCGCAAAGACGGCAATGTCATGGGGCTTTACGTTAGCAAGAATATTTAGGCCTGTCATATTGTTGCAAGAAAAATATCCTGCAGAGGCAAAAATACTAAAGAAATGATAAGACAAGATCAATGGGTCGTTACATGAAAATGTAAAAACGTCCTGCGATTTTGTCGGAAAAACTGAGGTGGCAAAATAAGACCTTTAACTAGGAAGGCAAAATAAGACCACACAAGTGATGATAAGGCAAGAGCAAGGGGGTCATTACATAAAATCAGAAAGACGTCCTGCGATCTTGTCGCAATGACATAATTCAATGAGAAAATATCTGCGAAATTATACTTAATCTCCCATTCAAATATAAATAACAAGAGAAAGAAGGAATAAGATAGAATCTATATTTAAAGATCCAAGAAGTTTACAGTAAGAGATTACAAAAATGGAGGGCTAAAAGGATAAATGTACAAATATTACAAGAAGAGAAAAAGGAAAATGGAGCAATCTCTCAGTTCATTCTTCTTTTTCATCAGACTCTTTGTCGGACTCCTCTTCTTTGCTAGCATCACTATAAGAGACATCCGAGGAAGGCATATTTTCAGGAACCTCATCAAGAAGACAAGGATATGAAGAAAGAGGAATGCGGTGGTCATCACAAACTGTCTCAATAGTTTGATTGCGAAAACGAACATCGTCATTATTGAAATTCGCTACTGTAGTTTGTAATTGCTTCTTCAACCTGGAATATTTGTTGTTGCGAAGAGAGAGGTCCTTTGCAAGTTGTTCTTTTTCAGATTCAAGTTCTTCAATCCTTGTTTGATACCTCTTCTCGCCTTCGCGAACGTATGATTATGAGTCAAGAACTTAATAGCAAGTTTCACAAAAAGAAGTGGTAAAGTAAAGAAGAACAGTTAACAACCTTCTCTGTCAGAAATCATATCTTTAACCAAGGCAGTATGCTCAGTATGAAGGCTGATGTTAACACCTAAGTTATTTTTGGCATTATCTAGAACTTTCACAGCCCAAGCGAATTCATCGTCACTATTTATGACAAGAAGTGAACGAATTTGGTTTTCTCGCTCATTAAGTATGGCATTTTGGCGAAAAGATTCATCTCGTTCAATTTGAACTTCAAGAAGAGTTTTTTTGGAATTTCGCCAATGTCTGTGCACCTTGATTAGCAATGCGATCCTTGTCATCTATAAGGCTACTAATTTTCTTCCTAAGAATGTTATTTTTTTCGTGGGAGCTAAGATATAAACGTTTAAATCGGTTGGCTAAACCTAAACTAGATCTATGCTCAATTTCTAAGAGATGAAATTTGGTTTGAAGTTCATTTAATGAAAGAGAGTTAATTTTGTTTGACGAACTACTTAAAGATTCGTTGAGATGAGCGAGAAGAGCATCATTATCCATAGGCTCAGGAAATGAATGGAGAAGGATGGCTTCCTCAGAGAGATTATAAATGTCTGCGAAAATGATAAGTCATGCAAAGAAAAATAAATGACAAAGTAAAAATGAGGAAAATAGAAGAGTTTTATACCATAAAGTTGTTGATTAGCACTTTGAAGGGTAGATATTTTATTCTTCTGGGTAGAAGATTCAGCTTCCAGTTGTTGAATTCTTTCGCGAAGAGCAGCAATCTCATTTTCACTCTTCTTGCGAGATGTCGCAACTTCAACTTCTAGTTCTTCGTTCTTTTTGTGAAGCTGAAGATTTTTCTTTTCAAAGTTGTTGCGCCTCTTCTCAAGATCTTAGGCAACAGCAAAAGAAGCTCTTCCAGACTATAAAGAAAGATATAGCAACTATTAATATATGATTTAAAATTAAAATTATGAAGGAATAGAGAAACATAGACATACCAAGGCACTGAGTGCATTCAAGAAGCTGGGAGTCAATGATCTGGAGATCCCCCGAAGAGACTCATTACCCTCCAGTAAAGAAGCATCACATATACTAGCGAGAGCTTCGCATATACCAGAGAGGTGGTCATCTCCAAGTCCCTGCATGGAGTCTGAAAAGATATTAGACAATAACGTCATAGGAGATTCAGTTGGATGATCCTCCTTCGCAATAGAAATGTCTACATCATCGTCTTCTTCATCAGAACTCTCACTAGATTGAGGACTTGAGCGAGAAGAAGAATGGGTCTTTTGTTTTTTAGAAGATGGGGCAGCAGATTTTTTCTTGCAAAGAGGGCCTTTACCCTTTCTTTTGTTCCTCGCAGCTTTTGAAGTTTCTTCCTCTCCGGCAATTTCAGCACCAATCTACATACACGAATGAAGATAAGAAATAGAGGCAACAATATTGTGGATAACAAGAGAAAATATTTCTTACTTCATCCGTGATTGAGCGAAGTATCGCCAAAGTACTTGGCTTTGGGTTTCTTTCATAACTTTTTCTCAATTTAGTAATCTGAAAATTTCGCAAACTTAGTAGATATAAAAGGAAGGAAACATCGCAAAGCGAATGAAAATTAGAGAATGTACCTCTTTTGCTTTCTCGGGCCAATTAAATACCCAAGGATGATAATTTGCGATATTCGCAGGGAGTACATTGGAACCTGAAATGTAAGGTCCGTTCAAAAATAGCGGAAAGACACACCACTTCTCATCTTTAGAGTAGCGAGGGACATTGTTCTTGCCAGAGTGCCAATCAATATCTAACATGAGTATCTTATCGTCGGGAATGTTCTCTTTTCTTTTCAATCGAGCACCCCAGCGAGATTTATCATTCTTCATATTTATCACTTCATAATTTTCAAAAAAGTTTTCTACCATGTACTTTTCAGCGACTATCTCTAAGTTTGCGAATTTAGGATCTCTGACGTTATCAGGATATAGAGATCCCTTACTAGCGCCACGATTGGCGAATTCAAGCAATCACCACTTAATTGATAAATAACTCGCGAGAATTTCTCATGAGCAAGAATTTCATAGAACAAGGGCAGTTCGGGATTGTAGAGAGGAATGGGAAGACCTGCGAGGAGTTGACCTAGCGAGATTATGATTTTCTGATCATCACAATGATGATCAGTAAACAACTTTGCAGAAAGAATAGATGAAGATTCTTGATTGGGAATAGTAGACAAGGTGAAACCCTTCTCTTGTAAATTCTTTTGAGTCTCACTCAAAAGGGTTTCGTATCTACGACCAGGTGGAGCCATTCTCAGAATATGGGAATGATTAGAGAATTGAATATCAAGAGAAAGAAGAAAAGGAAGATTTACAGCAGCAGAAACGTAAATTGCGGAGGAGGAGAATTGAAGAAAAATTGCAGAGAGAAAGTAAAAAAGAAGAAGAGGAGGGTGAGAAAACTATATATAGAGAAGAATTCTCGAGAAGATGAATGCATTTAATGCGAGAGGGGACGTGAATGGTCAAGAAAAAACGGTTGAAAGAGACGTGTCAAGAAAAGAGTGGAAGAAGAAACATGTGTAATAAATTATGTGTAAAAGTACGGGATCGAAACAGATAAATATGAACAGTTGCGGCATTTTAAAATACTAATTCTCATGGCATTCTCTTCTTCGCAGAGAATACATGAGAAGAGGCAAGATGTAGGATCAGAATATCGCGACATCAATACTTCGCGAGATCAATAAACGACAGCATTGTGAAAGTGTCGCAAACGAGTAATATAAATGACGCAATGAATGACGACAACTAAAACACGAGAAAGATGTGAAGACCTAGCGAGATTTAGAAGAGTTGCGAGATTATATATTTGTACACTTGCGATATTTCGCAAGTCATTCCCAAAATAAAGGACATCTTAGCTGTCATCCATTGTGTACTACCCTATATAAAGAGTCGAGCAAGTCTGTTGTGAGGGATCTTCTTTTTCCGAGTGTCGGGCAAGTCATTAGGAGAGAGAAAGTTTGTGGTAATTGTAATTTCTTTAGCTCTTTTCCATTTATCTTGTAAACATTCAAGGAATTAATCAATAAAAATCATAATTGTTCATCTTCAATGGCTTAATTATATGGATTCTTGTGAGGGGTGTAGTGAAGGATTTCCTGCAACTACACATGGAAATTCCCTAATTTCATCAAACTCTCCAGTTTCATGGAATTTCCCTCAAATCAGAGAAAATACATTGAATCACATAAAACTGGGAAAGTGTGGGACCGTGCTTGTTAACTGGGCGGCCATGCCCTAGCCGTGGTCGGTCCCACACCTTGCAATTCCCTGTTTTATTTATTATTTTTCATCATCTCATGTATTTTCCTAGTTTCAGCAAAACCCTGGATTCTGCATATTTTCTCATAATGTTGCTCAAACGCGCACCAGAAAATATCGAAACTCTCAGGACTGAGACATGAACGTCATGGTGACACAGGCACATCCCCTTGACCGACCAAGGGTGACCCTAGGGCTTGCAAACAGCCGGTCCCACATATTTTAATGATTTTAACCTAATTTGCTCAGTTGCTCATATTAGGTTCAAACTTCTTTCAAACAATTAAGAGTTTGCTTGAACGACCATCCATTGGTCCCAAGGCCACCAAGAACCGGTCTCGTGACCTCTTGGTCGGTTCCTCATCTCTTCATGGCTAGGTTTTATTATCTGTCGCTCACACGAGCATTATTTCAAATAAATGATTAAACCAACATTTAATCATTCTTTCACCAACTGGTCCTCTAAGAGACTTTGGTATTTTGCTCATTCAAGCATCTGGGCGTACATGGTGAACTCGTCATCCCATGTAGCCGGTCCCTGCTTCACTCTGCAGATTGATTTGCAATAAATCATCATTTCGATAAAATTAGGGTTTTGAATCCAGAGCTCTGTAGAAACATGATTCTGAGCAGATTCAAATACTCAGATAATTTTATGTTGATTTCATGATCAACATTTTTATTTATTTTAGTCGACCCAGCAGTCAGTATCTTAAATTGATATTTATTTTGGTCCTGCTACCAACAATTCATCAAACGGGCAATATTTGCTCAAACAGGCAATATTTGCTCAAACTAGCAATATTCCTCAGACTAGCAATATTTGCTTGAACCAGCAATATTTGCTCAGATTCAAGAATATTGGTTCAACTATCAATATTATTCGACAATTCAGCAACACAGTTTGCTTGTCTTAGGTAATCAACATAATAATACCTCGTCTCAGCAGACATATTTGATTCATGAATTTCAGAACATTTGCAAAACATGTTCAATTCAACAAGTACATGGACTCATCGTCCGACAAAGTCAGCAACTGACTCCACAATCACGAGATATCAATCGTGTCACATGGGGGGATATTAACTAGGGTTTTGGTCTGGCGGTCTACGGCACGTGTGTTCACCCACGATGAGAATGTCGACAAGTCGTGCAATCGATTGGAAGAGTCAACAAAATAGTGGGTGGAAAATTAACCAAGTCTCCGCACGATGAGCAACTGGTTTTAACACGATTTCCCACTTCCCCACTCTCTAATTCCAGCAAACTGTCACACTTCATGGGATCATGGTGTTTTCAACTCAGGCATTATAAAATGTCTCCGAATCCTGATTGAAAGGACAAGATTCGAACACTCGAACATTCATCTAAAAGAATTCTCGGCAAGTTCATACAGACAATCTTTCGTCTACACGAACTCATCGTCTGAGCATTCACTCTCAATTGAGCAAAATTCAATCATTCAGAGCATTCTTACGCTGAATTCACAACACACCTACAATCTGAGATCACCATTGATATCACGCATTTCTCAGCTTCCCTCCTACAAATCAACCCATCCTCTCTTGTGACCGAATTGACTCTGGAACGGCCATTGTTCTTGGTTTAGGCCGGAGTCTTACATATTGATCTCTCGAACTTAAAGCACTTCCTTCTTTCAGTGCATCTGTGTGAGGTTCAACATTTCGCTTGGTTCAAGGAGTCTCCACACGGTCGACTCTTCAATTCCGTAAAAACCAGCAAATCGTTTTTCCCCATCTACAATTGCAAAACCTGATTTGAAAGACTATATAAGGGAGAACTCTAGCAACTGGGAAACCTAATCCCCACACCTTACGTGTGATACTAGTTGTATAAGCTAGAGTTGATTCTCCTTTAACCTTGGGTTTTTCTTCTCTAAACCAGGTTAACGACTTAAAGACTTCATTGGGATTGTGAAGCCAGACGATACTATTTTCTCGTAGTTGTGTGATCTGATCTTGATGTTTCTATCGTGCGAGTACAATTGTAATAATTGGATTGAGATTTCTATCTCCGATAGGCAAGATAAAAAAGAAGTCACAAACATCTTCGTCTCATCGTTTGTGATTCTGCAATACCTTTTTCGCTGCGTCGATTAAGATTATTGTGAGGTGATCGATAATACTAGGCCGTTCTTCACGAATATAAGTCCGGGTTATCGATTGGTTCCTCTTCGCCTTGATTTATCAAAAGACGGAACAAAACTCGTAGGTATATTCTTGGGAGATAGATTTATCTATTACCGTAGACTTTTCTATGTGATACAGATTTGTTTATTTAAGTCTTCAACTTTGGGTCGTAGCAACTCTTAGTTGTGGGTAAGATCAGCTAAGGGAATCAAGTACGTAGCATCCTGCTGGGATCAGAGACGTAGGAGCATAATTGTACCTTGGATCAGTGTGAGATTGGTTGGGGTTCAACTACAGTCCAGACCGATGTTAATTTGGAGTAGGCTAGTATCTGTAGCGGCTTAATACAGTGTGTGTTCAATCTGGACTAGGTCCTGGGGGTTTTCTGCATTTGCGGTTTCCTCGTTAACAAAATTCTGGTGTCTGTGTTATTTCTATTTCCGCA
Organism: Papaver armeniacum; assembly: GCA_023531295.1. Lineage (NCBI taxonomy): Eukaryota > Viridiplantae > Streptophyta > Magnoliopsida > Ranunculales > Papaveraceae > Papaver > Papaver armeniacum. Next base: position 111,900 of record JAJJWW010011758.1, on the reverse strand, counting down.
TTATATTTTGTTTATATAATTGAAATATCACAGGTTGTGCGTTGTTCAATCAATTAGAATATCCGACCTTTTGGTTGTTAATTTAAATTGATTGAGACTTGGATATTGGTCTTTGGTACCATCCAAGTTATGTCTCTAGTATTTGATAAAGACTCGCAGATTTCTATTTGCTTGAGTATATATCAAATTGAGAGATTGAGATATAAACTCTTTGATATACTTTTTGTCTAGATTGAGTCTGACTGTCTAGTTGATTCTCTAGAAAGTATATTGGAGTTTTTCCATACAGATTGCTAAGCGAAATATTGGGTGTGGTTGTTGTACCCACACCTTTTCAATTGGTATCAGAGCAGGCAAACACGTTTAAGACCTCAAAAGTCTGTGTTTGTGGCGAGATCTGAGGATGGACGAAATTATCCCTGATAACGCAACATCAGTTCAGAGTCACCCATGTGAGTTTCAAAGTCTTGAAACTTCTAAGAAAAACTTTATCTCTTGTCCCGTGACTGAATCTGCATTCGACTGGGAAAAATCCCTTGATGAACAGTTGGATGATCTTTCAGATGACAGTGATTCAGAAGAAGGACAAAGTATTGATGAGGAAGTTGCTCAATATATCAAGCTGTTTGACCGGGCTTTGAAAGAAAAGAAGTCAACAACTTGCTTGAGAAAATACATGGCTCCTCTTTGTCAAGAAAACGGAAAATTGAGAAAACTCTTTAAAGGATATGATGGTGGGTATAAATTCTTACAATCTATCTTTAAAGATCGTGAAGAAGATGTACGCACAAAAAGGTTTGAATGTGATAATCTTCACAGAAATCTCGGTTTGTTGAAAGAAAAACTTGCAAATGCTGAAGCAAGATATGACTCTCAACAAAAATGTTTTAGTGACAAAGAACTCAGTCTTCTTGCCAAAGAAAAATCCTTGGAGACTGACCTTGCAGCTGCTCTTGATAAAGTAAAATCACTGGAAGAGAATCTGAGAAGGTTCAACTCTAGCTCTACAAAATTGTCTTTTATGATTGGAGCATGTAAAGAACATCGTGATACACGTGGTCTGGGCTATAAAGGAATAGACGCTCCAAAAAATAGTAAGATCAATTTCGTTAAAGCTATTGATAATTCCTCATGTGAAAAACCGTTCGCAGCTTGCAATGTGTCTAAAGACGAGGATTGTTCTCCTTCTAAACCCACTCACATGAAGATAGTTAAGAATTAATCCTTTAACTGCTATTACTGCAGAAACAAAGGACATCTTGAGCGGAAATGTCATTTTCGTTTGAGGAATGAAAAACTTCGCAACATTCTTGAATGGATGTCTAAAGAAGTTATTAAATCTGTCTCTCAAATTGTTGGTACAAACGGCATTTTCGACAATCAAGAAAGATACTGTGATAAGTCCCTTCTTGATTATGTGTAGATGGTGGATTTTCGACAAAGGCTAAAATCGTAAAACCATAATTATAAGTATTCCTGATCCAGCAATCAGACGAATATTGAGGCTCATGTCTCTTATCGAAAGCATGAAAGCTCATGCCACAAGAATCTCTGACTGAGAATACTCATAGTATATATGGATATGTAGTCTCTCAGCTGAGGCAACGGCATATCTCATGAATACTGAGCAATTTCAGTAACTACTTCTACATAGAATCGAAAGATTAGACGGCTCCTAGACAGCTTGCTTGCTAGTATAGAGCAATAACGTCTTCGGGATGTAACAATGTTTTCCCTGACTATATGAAAGAAATATGACGCTTCAACAAGCTCATAACACTAGATTCCTGAATAATTAATGCTCCTAGACGATCGTACTAGTATAGAGCCATTAGTTAATTATTCTCAAAATCAATAGATTCATTAACTGAATCCTTGGAAAATATTCAATATTTTCATAATATTTCGTTACTTCAATTTATGGTTCTTCCCAGCAGAATTCCATGGGTTAGTAATAAATATTCAATACACGGGCATCTGAGCTACCTTTGAGTAAGCCCCGATCAAAACGGTGCAAGTGTATTTAACAATAATGTACTAACGAGCACCTGAACACACGAATGAGTATTTCAATATACGACGAGACGATGAACCTATGCAAAATAGGAAGAAAATAATAAATAATAAAATATTAATCAAGGCGCTATGGGACTGGGCTCACCGGCTGGCCAGTCATGCCGTGACTAGTCCCACGCCCAAATTCTATATTTTATCATATTTTTATTATTTTCCTTGATCTCATGAAAATCCTTTGTTTTAAGGAAACTCCCCAGTTTCATGGTGTTTCCTTCGCATCAAGGAAATAATATAAAATTGGGAAAGGTGTCACGGGACCGTGTCTGCTGGGCCGGCCTGGCTATGCCCTAGTCATGGCCGGTCCCACACCTCATGAATCCTCAATATTTTATTATTATTTCCCTAATTTCATGAAAACTCCTTAATCTCATGATGTTTCCTTGATCCCATGAAAAATAATATAAAATTAGGGAAACCTGTGGGTCCGGGCCATAGCCGACCGGTCATGCCCTAGCTGGCCCCACACGTCTTATTTTATTATTATTATATTTTTCATGTTTCCTTAATCCCATGAAATTCCTTGATTTCATGATGTTTCCTTCAAATCATGAAATAACACATAAAATTAGGGAAAACTCAAGGGACCGGGCCCTAGCCGGCCAACCATGCCCAAGCCGGTCCCACACGTCCCTTATTTTTTTATTATTATTTTTTATGTTTTCCTCATCTCATGGAAACTCCTTGATTTCAACAAAACTCCTTGGTTTTAACAAACTCCTTGGTTTTATGATATTTCCCTAAAATCATGAAAACATAATAAAATTAGGAAAAATACCATGCGGCCGGCCATGCCTTGGCCATAGCCGGTCCCACACTTTATGATTCCTTCATTATTTTATTATTTTTCCTTCATCTCATGAAGTTTTCACGGTCTCAGCAAAAATCCCTGATTTCTTCATATTTTCTCAAAATGTTGCTCAAACGCACACCAGAAAATATCAAAATTCTCATAACTGAGATACGAACACTTTGGTGACGCGAGCATGTTACCTTGACCGACCAGGGTTGGCTCTTTGGCTTGCAAGAGGCCGGTCCCATGTATTTTGACAATTTTGACCTAATTTGCGCAATTGCACGTATTAGGTCCAAAACTCTTCCAAACAACTTGGAACTTCATAAGACGATCAATATTCGATCCCGTGACTACCCAGGGCCGGTTTCATGACCCCTTGGTCGGTCCCTCACATCTTCATAATTAATTAGGTTTTATTACCTAAGGTTCAGAAGAGCATTATTTTAATAAATGATTAAACCAGCATTTAATCATCCTTTCATCAAATCAACTGGTCTTCAAGAGACCTTGATATTGTCTCACGAGAGCATCTAGGTGCTACATGGTTGATCCATAATCCCATGTAGCCGGTCCCTCCTTCGCTCCATGGTTAATTTTTAATAAACCATCAGTTAATCATCAATTGATCAAATTAGGGTTTTGAGTCCAAGGTTCATAATTCCATATTCAAACGCTAATAATTTTTACGTTGATCCCATGATCAACATTTTATTTATAATACTCGGTTCAATTGCCAGTATCTTATTTGGTCATGCTACCAATAATTCATCGAATGTGCAACATTTGCTCAAACCAAGGAATACTGGTTCAACTATCAGTATTCAACAATTCATCGAATGAGCAATATTTGCTCATGTTAGCTTATTCACGCATCATACCTCTGTCTCAGCATACACGTTCAATTCACGAACCTCGGAACATTTTCAAAACACGTTCGACTCAATAAAACAAGGACTCATTGTCCCATGAAGTCATGAAGTCAAAAATCGACTAACTAAATACACGTCTCGCCTTGCAGACTCCACAATCACACGAGACATCAATCGTGTTACATGGGGGATATTAACTAGGGTTTTGGTCCTGGTCTACGGCACGTGTGTTCATACACACGATGAGAATGTGAGCAAGTCGTGCAATCAGTTGAAGGAGTTAACAAAGTAGTGGATGGAAAATCAACCAAGTCTCCGCACGTTGAGCAACTGGTTTTAACACGATTTCCACTTCCCCATTCTTTGATTCCATCAATGTCACACTTCATGAGATCATGGTGTTTTCAATTCCGGCAATATAAATAAATCTCTGAATCATGATTGAAACAAGGATAATCTCACGTCAAGCAGACAACACGAGATTAACAATCCAACTCTCAACGAGCAAATTCAATCATTCGAACTTATCTTATTTTCGAATACACAACACACCTACAATCTTCGATCACCATTGATCTCACACATTTCTCAGCTTCCCTCCTACAGACCGACCCATCCTCTCTTGTGACCGAATTTACTCTGAAATGGCCATTGTCTTGGTTTAGGCCGGAGTACTACAGATTGATCTCTCAAATTCAAAGCACTCCCTTCTTGCAGTGCATCTGTATGAGGTTAAGCATTTTGCTCGGTTCAAGGAGTCTCCTCCGCGCGATCATCTCATCAATTCCGTAAAAACCAGCAAATCGTTTTTCCCCATCTACATTATGTTGTTGATACAAAAAATGCCAACAATGGTAGAAGGAAGAACGGCAATAGAGCAACTGACTTCTTAAATAACTTTGAAAAGAGGAAAAGGCATATGAGAAAGAAAGAAAGGTTGAGTTCCTTGCCTCACCCTGAAGAAGGATGTTGTTCCAAGTCTCATGCTCCAGATTTCATACATATTAATAATCGAGTCTCAGAACTTAAGGTCAGCATAAAAAGACTCAAACGGGGCATCAAAAAGACATGGAAAGCGACTGGCTCAGGTATTTCTAGTTCCCCTCTTGATAAACCTCCTTCAACTACGTTGTGCGATTTTTCTCTAAATCCCCTTGAAGGAGAGAAAGAATGAGTCAATAATGATGAGCAAAATGCTCATCTTAATACGCCATGACTGCTCAATATAGCATCCCTCTTATATATTAAGAAGGATGCTCATAGTTAGGCTGTCAGGGTTGTATGACTTTTTCTTATAGTTGATGTTCCTAAATCTGTTGAGCCTCGCTCCAATTTTTTCTTTTCTTCTTGTTGACGAAAATTCTATCACCCTCTTTTGAGAAAAAATCCTTGTTTTTCTATTTGCTCTTCTTGGAATAAAAGTGGTTCATCCTTTGCTCTACTTTGCCTCTCCAGTATCCTTGGCCACGAAAGTTTTGTGACCACGAGCGCACGTAAACCTGACCCACACGGACGTCAGTTTCCTAGGGTTTTTGTGTAACCTCTGTATATATATATATATATATATATATACATGTGTGATAGGTGTAGAATACACCTAATTTACTATCTAGTAGTTTATGCTTTCTTTGCTATTTTTCTTGTAAATTATGTATTTTACGCTTGTTTTGAGTTTTGTAGCTACTTTGGAGTCACATGGAGGAAAAGAAGAAGAAATCACCCAATTTTGAGCCAAAAGGGCAAAAAGGTCATTTTACAGGCAATTGATATATGGAGCCCAGTTGAGGTTAAGGGGCGACCCAATTTGGAGGAGTACTAAAGCCAGGCCCGCAGAGGTTAAGGGGGTTTCCAAGTAGGATGGCCCTTATCATTTAGAGGATGGTACCTATCCCTGGGGTGTAAATATCCACCCAAATCATTTCAACCCTAAATCGATTTCTCACATTTCTTTTATTACTTCACCTGAATTTAAAGCAGCAGAAATCGAGAAAGAGAGATGTAGATCGAGATTAATGGCAGGGGAGCTGAGAGAGATCGAGGGAGAAAAGCAGCGATTGCTGCTGAGTTAACTCGAGAGATGAAAATCAGAGAGAACAGAGAAGAAAAGAATGAAGGTTAGGGTCTCAATCGAACCAAGAGAAGGAGATGATGGCCAGTCGATTTGAATGGGTTTTGCAGTGAGGAGTTTGCTGTAATGAATTAGAGATTGAATCTGAAATGGGGTTTGTTGATGATGGGATTTTCTGGTCGCTGTTGAATTAACAGAGGAGTAGATCGAGAGGAAAGATGGGTCAGTAAATCTGAGCTTATCAGAGAAATGATGTTGATGGAGAGCTCTGTGAATCAACAGAGCTATGTATGGGAGTGCTGAGATGAGTTCTGTGTTGGTGTAACAGAACACAGCATAGATCGAGAACAAGGAGAAGAGAATGAGGGTTTGTGTTGTTGAATCCAGAGGAACAATGGGTATGAGAAGATGATGAAGATTTCAGGGCAGTTCAGATGAGAAGATGAAGATGGTTGAGGTTACGCTGCCATGAACTAGCTGAAGAATAGTTGGGATTGCGTGAATAGAATGAGGTGTTGCTGCTGTACAGAAAATGATAAGAATGCTTAGATGTATGTTAGGATTCTTAGCAGGAGAAGACCCAAGAAAACTACCTGAAATTGGCCTAGAATGTCCTATAAACGAACGGAACTCGGCGGTTCTCCACTCCGAAGTTAACTCCGTTTGGACGCCGATGACCGTTCCGGACCAAGTCCGATGACCGATCTAGCTCGCAACTCATCCGAGTAAGACCCCGACTCCTACCACTGCACTGGACAGATTCGTTCAGTAAGCCACCGAGTTAGAAACCGACCTCGACCGACTCGATGATTCCTTTGACCCCGTTGACTAACAGTTGACTGACGGTTCCGACACCTTGACCGTTAGTCCTAACGGAGGACCTGGATTTAATATTCCGTCGAATATTCTCTTAACGGAGAAATTTTCAGCGACCGTGGCGACGTTTTCCGGCCAAATTCCGGCCATAATCCCGCTTTTCCCGAGCAAAATTCCAGAACTTTCTATGGACCTCTCTCATGGGTGTGAAGACTTGGGCTAGGAATTGGATGGAGAATTGGACTCAAATTTGGAAAGAGAAGGTGGAAGAGTTGAGAAAAGCTTGGATTTGGAAATTGAATTGCAAAAGGAAAAGGATTCTAATCCTTAGAAGATTTGGAGAATGTTGAAGCCTATAAATAGAGAAGTTTTCTACAACTTCTACACACCTCTCCACACACACATCACTTGTGTTTTTGCTTGCTTTTCTAAGATTTTTCTTTTTAATTACTTGTGTGAATTTGAAACTTCTTCTTTTAATAATTATTAATTGTGTGAATTTCAAAAACATGAGTAGCTAAATTTCTTTTTGATTGAGGATGAATTCCTAGTTCTTAACATGATTTGAGTTTTTGTTTTCAAATTCTATCTTGAAGTTTTTCACATAATTATCGCTTGTTTTTACTAATAGGAGTGATCTTAAAGACACTCATGATTGATTGATAGATTGTTTGGGTGGCCAACTAAATTAATTTGTTAATTCGATCTAAAGCTAGTGAAAGTTAGGGGATAAGTAATCGTTCTTTGACTTTTTACATAAGTAGCAAACACGAGACCTTGCGGAGGGATTCCGTGGAGCAATTGTGTGTAGAAACAACGTTAGCAAGTAGACCTTGAGCTAAGAGTCTAACTACTAATATCAACCTAAGAAATTCACAAAACATAATGCATGAGCCAAGTTACATCTAGGTTGAGCTAATTCTAGGTGGCTAGGTGATTAGAATCCGGTAGTCGAGAACTTCCGTGTCCTAAGTGATATAAGGGATTTAGGGGTTTAGCACTGAGCTAGCTGCTTTACCTACGGTTGGTGATAATTTGTGACTAATAACAAGTAGAATAGAACATAACTTGATTCATTGTTTCGTAACGAAGAAGGATTCCTTGATCTTCTCTCTCTTATTGTTTTCATCTTTCAACTTTCGATTTTAATTACTTTGTTTATTTTTATTTTGCTTTTTACACCCCCCTTTCGTGACAACTTTTACAACTAAGATCTCTTGCTCCTCGTGGGAACGAACTTGACTTCCATTATATTATTTTTAATTGAGTGGAAATTTTGAATTAATTTGATTGCACCTACGACACGCATCAAATTTTGGCGCCGCTGCCGGGGAGCAACGGGCGATTTTTTTAGTTGTTTTTATTCTTTTTGTTTTGTTAGATTCTTTACCGTATCTAACTTAGTTTGTGAGAATCTTGTTTCAGGTGTTATTCCTTTGGTGAATGCTTAAGAAGGGCGGACCAAGTCCAATACGTCTTCGATCCGGCACTCAACTAAAGGATTTCATTCGAGCGGTTAACACTCCACTTCCTCCTTCTTCATCAAGTGATTCGGATAAAGAGGAAGAAACAATGGCTGATCGTACAATGAAGGACCTAGCTTCTCACAAGCTTGACACACAACAATGGTGTATCCAAACTAACTCAACCTTCGAAATCAAGCCGGGGTTGATTAGAGAGTTACCAAAGTTCCATGGCATGGTGAATGAGGACCCAAACAAACATCTTATGGACTTCTATACCATAGTTATGGCTATGCTTCCACCGAATACCAATGCGGATGGAGCAATGTTGAAAGCTTTCCCGTTTTCTTTGGCGGGTAATGCTAAGGAATGGTTATATTATTTGCCTTCCGGAAGTATCACAACATGGAATGGGATGAAGAAACTTTTCCTCGAGAGATATTTTCCCGCATCCAAAGCTACTCAAATTCGCAAGGAGATTTGTGGATTGAAACAACAAGTGGGAGAATCATTGTATGAATGTTGGGAGCGATACAAGAGGTTGGTGGCAAGCTGTCCACACCATCAATTTAGTGACGTTATGATACTCCAATACTTCTATGAAGCTCTCCACTCAAGTGATAGGTCTCTTCTTGACGCCGCGGGTGGTGGTGCACTAATGAACAAGACTTTGACCGAAGCTAGAGAGTTAATTGAAAGTATGGCGGCGAACTCGCAACAATTCTACACAAGGGATGAACCAATGGTTAGGCGAGTGCATGAAGTAAGTGATTCATCACATCTTGATCAAAGGATGAGTAACATGGAGATTATGATGCAAAGAATGGCCGCGGTAATTATTCCGGATGATGAGACCGAACAAGTGAATGCTTTATATCCAAATCAAAGGCCAAGGTACGATCCATACTCCAATACCTATAATCCCGGGTGGAAGGATCATCCCAACTTTAGTTATGCAAACAAGCAAGCGGCGGCTCCTAATCCATATGCACAACAAGGTGGTTTTCAACAATCACGATTCCAACCTCAACAACAAGGTGGTTATCAACAATTCCAACCTCAAGTGAAAGAACAAGGATCTTCAATTGATGATAAGCTTAATGTCATGATGCAAGGTATTACGTCATTGTTTCAACAAAGCCAACAAAAGACCGATTCGGCCATCAAGGACTTACAAACTCAAATGGGACAATTGGCGACCGATGTGAATTTATTGAAATCTCAAGCATCCACAAAACTTCCTTCACAACCATTTGTGAATCCAAGAGAGAATGTTAATGCGGTTACTTTAAGAAGTGGAAGGCAAGTGGAGGGTCCAAGTCATTATGAGGAAGTTAGTGAAGAGGTAGTCAAAGATAAGGAGGAAACCGCACCAAAGGAGAACTCCACACCAAACGACCAATCCATAGAACCGGTGCCTTCTTTCACTACTCCACCTCCTTTTCCTAGTCGTTTTGCTAAATCCAAGAAAGAAGCTCAAGACAAGGCACTCATGGATATCTTCAAGAAGATTGAAATCAATATACCATTCATTGAGGCTATTAAGACAATTCCAAGGTATGCCAAGTTCATGAAGGAATTATGCATCAAGAAGGATAGGTTGCTTGATAATGAAATTACTAAAGTTGGCGAGAGTGCGTCGGCTATGCTATTGAAGAAGATGCCTACAAAGTGCACGGATCCCGGTGGTTTCACGGTGCCAATTACTATTGGTAAACAAAGGTTTGAACATGCTTTACTTGATTTGGGAGCTTCCATTAGTGTGATGTCGGCCGAAATATATGACTCCTTGAATCTTGGACCTTTGAAAGAGACGAGTTATTATCCAATTGGCAAACAAGTCTAACATATATCCTAAGGGGCTTGTAGAAGACGTGCTAGTGCAAGTAAATGAGCTTATTTTTCCGGTGGACTTCTTTGTGGTGGATATGGACAACAATGAGAATCGATCATCTACTTCTTTACTTCTTGGGAGGCCATTCATGAAGACCGCAAAGACGAAGATTGATGTTGATAAGGGTACACTCACTATGGAATTTGACAAGGAGATAATACACTTTAACATATTTGAAGCCATGCGCTACCCAAGTGATGTACATTCCGTTTACTCCATTGATGTGGTTGATTCATTAGCGCAACAAATGGTGGAATTGAACCAAGAGGATGAACTTGATGTGGTGTTGCAAAATAGCATTGAATTGGACGTCCATGGCTTGTCTAACTTGGATGTTGAAATCTCCAAGGAATTGGTGGAGATGTGTGGTGCTTTGGCGACATTGCAAGAAGCTAACAAGGGTGATGTTTCTTATATTTCTTTACCCGTGAATGATGAAATACTTGTACCATCTATTGTGAAGGCGCCTAAACTAGAATTGAAGCCGCTTCCGGACCATTTGAAGTATGCTTTCTTGGGAGATGGAGATGAGCTTCCGGTGATTATTTCTAAGAACCTCACACCGGTACAAGAAGACCGTTTGCTTAGAGTCTTGAAAGAGCACAAAACGGCTATTGGGTGGACAATTGCGGACATCAAAGGTATTAGTCCATCCATGTGCATGCATAGGATTCTAATGGAAGAGAACGTGAAGCCGGTACGTGATGCTCAACGTCGGCTAAATCCTCCCATGATGGAGGTTGTGAAAAAAGAGATACTCAAATTGCTAAGTGTGGGGGTAATCTACCCAATTTCCGATAGCAAGTGGGTAAGTCCGGTTCAAGTGGTACCAAAGAAATCCGGAGTCACGGTTGTTCGCAATCAAGATGATGAACTTGTTCCTACAAGAGTTCAAACCGGTTGGAGAGTGTGTATTGACTATAGAAAGCTTAATTCCGCAACCCGCAAGGATCACTTTCCTTTACCTTTCATTGATCAAATGTTGGAGCGGTTAGCGGGCATTCTTATTATTGCTTCTTGGATGGTTATTCGGGATACAACCAAATTGTTATTGCACCGGAGGACCAAGAGAAGACCACTTTCACTTGTCCGCTTGGAACGTTTGCATATAGACGGATGCCGTTTGGTCTTTGCAATGCGCCGGCTACTTTTCAAAGATGCATGGTGAGTATATTCTCGGATTATGTGGAGCGCATCATCGAGGTATTTATGGATGACTTTAGTGTTTATGGCAATTCTTTTGATGGTTGTTTAAATAACCTTGAACTAATTCTTAAACGATGCATAGACACAAACCTTGTCCTTAATTGGGAGAAATGTCACTTTATGGTAAACCATGGCATAGTACTTGGTCACATTGTGTCCTCTCGAGGGCTCGAAGTGGACAAGTCAAAGATAGATTTAATAAGAAACTTACAATATCCCACTTCGGTGAGGGAGATCCGTTCTTTTCTTGGTCATGCAGGTTTCTATAGGCGGTTTATCAAGGATTTCTCCAAAATCTCCATGCCGATGTGCAAGTTATTACAAAAGGAGGTACCTTTCGACTTCAACAAGGAATGCGAGGATGCTTTTGACAAATTAAAGGAGATGTTGACAAGTGCGCCGATTATCAAATCACCGGATTGGAATCTTCCATTTGAATTAATGTGTGATGCTAGTGATTATGCGGTTGGAGCCGTTTTGGGTCAAAGGGTGGACAAGTTGTCCCATGTTATCTATTATGCATCTAGGACCCTTAATGATGCACAAATCAATTATTCTACCACGGAAAAGGAGTTATTGGCTATAGTTTTTGCTTTGGAGAAATTTCGATCATATTTGGTGGGTACGAAGGTTATTGTGTATTCCGATCATGCCGCACTAAGACACTTAATAAAGAAGAAAGAAGCTAAGCCAAGATTAATTCGGTGGATCCTATTGTTACAAGAGTTCGACATAGAAATTCGTGATAAGAGGGGTGTGGAGAATACCGTTGCGGATCATCTTAGTAGACTTGTTATGTCTCAAGAAGAACTTCCATTACATGACCGCTTTCCGGACGAACAACTTTTCTCCATGGAAGAATCAACTCCTTGGTATGCGGATATAGTGAATTACTTGGTGACAAGGAAAGTACCTAGTACAATGTCTAATTTCCAAAAGATGAAACTTAAGAAGGTAGCAAAGCAATATGTGTGGGATGAACCATACTTATGGAAATATGGCGTTGATCAAATAATGCGAAGGTGCGTGCCTAATTCCGAATTTCAATCCATTCTCTCCTTTTGCCACACTTTTGCATGTGGTGGCCACTTTGGATCAAAGCGTACCGCTCTCAAAGTTCTCGAGAGTGGATTTTATTGGCCCACCTTGTTTGAAGATTCATATGTTTTTTGTAAATCGTGTGATAGATGTCAACGAACGGGCAATCTAGGTGCTCGAAATCAAATGCCACTCACTCCAATTCTCACCGTTGAGATTTTTGATGTGTGGGGTATTGATTTTATGGGCCCTTTTGTCAATTCGAATGGGAATTTTTATATACTTCTTGCCGTTGATTATGTTTCGAAATGGGTGGAAGCTAGAGCCACCAAGACTAATGACTCTCAAGTTGTTTGTGATTTTGTAAGGAAAATATTTTCAATAGGCATGGAACACCAAGAGTGGTGATAAGTGATGGAGGCTCACATTTCAAGAAGGCTTTCCACACTCTCCTCAAGAAGTACAACATAACACACAAAATTGGTACGCCTTATCATCCACAAACTAGTGGACAAGCGGAAATTTCAAATCGTGAGATTAAGTCCATTCTTGAGAAAACGGTAAATACCACAAGGAAAGATTGGAGCTTTAAGCTCAACGATGCACTTTGGGCGTATAGAACGGCGTATAAGACACCGATTGGTATGTCTCCATATAGGATGGTTTATGGCAAGGCTTGTCATCTTCCGGTTGAACTTGAACATAAGGCTTATTGGGCGATAAAGAAATTCAACATGGAGTATGATGAAGCGGGGAAACAAAGGAAGTTACAACTACATGAGTTAGAGGAGTTACGTAATGATGCTTACGAGAGTGCCCGGATTTACAAGGAAAAGACCAAGCTTTTTCATGACAAGATGATTTCTCGTAAAAGTTTCATCGTGGGACAAAAAGTCCTTTTATATCATTCTCGCCTTAAACTATTTCCTGGAAAGTTAAGGTCCCGTTGGATTGGACCATATGTTGTTACTAATGTTTTCCTCATGGTGCGGTTTGAAATTACTAGTCTTCGAGACAATTCGGTTTCCAAAGTCAACGGCCATAGGTTGAAGCCATACTATGAGAACATCGCTTATGTGAATTTGGATGAACTTTCATTTGGAGATGCACTCCCTCTGGAGGAATAATGTGCCGCAAGAGCTACGTCGGGCCGTCGACTTTAAAACAAGCGCTTAATGGGAGGCAACCCATCGGTTTTGTATTTCTTATCATTTTGCTTTTCGTTATTTCTTTTTCTTATTTCTTATCATGTTAAAATTTCCCACCTTGACTTTACTAGGAGGATTCAATTACATTGAGGACAATGTAAGGTTTAAGTGTGGGGGAGTGGTTAAGCATGTTTTTAAAACAAAAATTACAAAAAAATGAAAAAATTTGAAAAAAAAAAAAAAAAGGTTTTACATAAAAATTCCAACTTTTAAAGATTTTAGAGTCCCTAGCATATTTCTAGGTATGTTTACATAGAGTTTTTGACCGACATAATTGAACTTGGAAATGTTAGAGAACTACATTCGGATTTCTTGTTTGTTTGAGTGTTAAATAATGGATTTAATCATGCCGGTGATGCGAATTTGGTGCGGGGAGAATTGCGTTATTAGAGTTGCTTTGATCAATCATTAGTGGAGACTACCCGTATTCATATCATGTGAGGCACCGACCAGAATTTTCCATATACTAAAGAGCTTCTTTTGAGTGTGTGTCACCGTAAGTTAATTCCGGGTAGAATGGTGAGCTACCCAACCTCCCACCACTAAAAGCACTACTCTTTGATCTCTTGAGTGCTAATTTTGTCAATCATGAGGGTGACGTCCATGGATGAAAGCTTCCTTCTTGTAGTTCGATTTGCAGTTAGCACCATTCTCTTTCTCGACAACAACGGATCCATAGAAACACATTCATCATCAACAAGGAGCGATACCAAAATCTACAAGGAAAGTTGGAAAAGTTTAAGGTTTATAAGCAACGGAACGAGAAAAGGAGCAAATTTCAAATACAAGTAAAGCAACATACAAAGAGCGGATTTTTACATATATGTTGAAGACTTACAATACAATGAGGTAATTTTATATCCAAGTATGAAGACTTATTCATGAAAGCGAAGAAAAGTAAAAGGTGAGAATTTTTGAAGTTTATGATTTCAAGACGATACAAGTTGTGAAGAATCAAGTGGTAAAATACTTCTCCCACGGCCATGGTTTTTTTGTATTTTATTTCTCTTGTGTTCAAAAAAAAAAAAAAAAAAAAAAAAAAAAAAAAAAAAAAAAAAAATTGAAAAAAAAAAAAAAAAAAAAAAAAAAAGAAAAAGGAAAGAAAAGAAAAACACAAGAGAAATATTTGTTCTTTTTATTAGCCGTGGGGAAGGAAAATATATAAGGAAGTTTCAAGCGACAAGGATTTCAAGGTACAAGAGTTACAAAAGGATTTATGAAATTCAAGGGTTTATCATCAATAGTTGAAACCGAAGACGAGAAGATAAAGATAAGGAGCGGAAGACGTTTCTATTGGATACCGTGAGAGTGGTGTTATCATAATTGGCGATCGGATGTGAAGGTAAGTAAGTAATCTCATCCTCGATAAAAATGGTTGATTTCCTTTCTTAGAGATCGTCAGAAAAATGGTTTTTCAAAATATTAAAAGATGTGGGTTTTTAAAAATATTTCGGAAGTTATCCTTCCCACCATTCAACATGTCGCAGGAATTCTCTCTTCATTCCTACCTGCACACATGTGAGAACCATAAAAAAGCTGTCTTTTTGAGTGCAATTATCATAAAATCCTTATTTGGTGAGGCAAAAGTCGAGGCGAAATGCTTATTGATCGTTTCTCAAACACGCATTCTCTCATTATGGTGTGGTTATTTCTCACTCAACATTTAAGAATGAGAATATGTTCCTTAGTATTTCTAACTTCTCATTACTAGCAAGCATAAACTCTATGTCCTCATAGCTCTTTGGATGCTTGTGACGCTTGAACGCTTTGAAGTTGTGAGTTTTTAGTTTGATTTGCTCGAGGACTAGCAAAGTCTAAGTGTGGGGGAATTTGATAGGTGTAGAATACACCTAATTTACTATCTAGTAGTTTATGCTTTCTTTGCTATTTTTCTTGTAAATTATGTATTTTACGCTTGTTTTGAGTTTTGTAGCTACTTTGGAGTCACATGGAGGAAAAGAAGAAGAAATCACCCAATTTTGAGCCAAAAGGGCAAAAAGGTCATTTTACAGGCAATTGATATATGGAGCCCAGTTGAGGTTAAGGGGCGACCCAATTTGGAGGAGTACTAAAAGCCAGGCCCGCAGAGGTTAAGGGGTTTCCAAGTAGGATGGCCCTTATCATTTAGAGGATGGTACCTATCCCCAGGGTGTAAATATCCACCCAAATCATTTCAACCCTAAATCGATTTCTCACATTTCTTTTATTACTTCACCTGAATTTAAAGCAGCAGAAATCGAGAAAGAGAGATGTAGATCGAGATTAATGGCAGGGGAGCTGAGAGAGATCGAGGGAGAAAAGCAGCGATTGCTGCTGAGTTAACTCGAGAGATGAAAATCAGAGAGAACAGAGAAGAAAAGAATGAAGGTTAGGGTCTCAATCGAACCAAGAGAAGGAGATGATGGCCAGTCGATTTGAATGGGTTTTGCGAAGAGGAGTTTGTGTAATGAATTAGAGATTGAATCTGAAATGGGGTTTGTTGATGATGGGATTTTCTGGTCGCTGTCGAATTAACAGAGGAGTAGATCGAGAGGAAAGATGGGTCAGTAAATCTGAGCTTATCAGAGAAATGATGTTGATGGAGAGCTCTGTGAATCAACAGAGCTATGTATGGGAGTGCTGAGATGAGTTCTGTGTTGGTGTGACAGAACACAGCATAGATCGAGAACAAGGAGAAGAGAATGAGGGTTTGTGTTGTTGAATCCAGAGGAACAATGGGTATGAGAAGATGATGAAGATTTCAGGGCAGTTCAGATGAGAAGATGAAGATGGTTGAGGTTACGCTGCCATGAACTAGCTGAAGAATAGTTGGGATTGCGTGAATAGAATGAGGTATTGCTGCTGTACAGAAAATGATAAGAATGCTTAGATGTATGTTAGGATTCTTAGCAGGAGAAGACCCAAGAAAACGGCCTGAAATTGGCCGGGAATGTCCTATAAACGAACGGAACTCGGCCGGTTCTCCACTCCGGCGAGTTAACTCGGTGACGCCGATGACCGTTCCAGACCAAGTCCGATGACCGATCTAGTCCTGCAACTCATCCGAGTAAGACCCTGACTCAGCCACTCAGACCAGTAAGCCGAGTAAGCCACCGAGTTAGAAACTGACTCAGTCTGACTCAGTGATTCCTTTGACCCTGTTGACTAACAGTTGACTGACGGTCTGACACCTTGACCGTTAGTCCTAACGGAGGACCGGACGGAATATTCCGTCGAATATTCTCTTAACGGAGAAATTTTCAAAGCGGCCCGTGGCGACGTTTTCCGCCAAATTCCGGCCATAATCCCGATTTTCCTAAGTGAGCAAAATTCCGAACTTTCTATGGACCTCTCTCATGGGTGTGAAGACTTGGGCTAGGAATTGGATGGAGAATTGGACTCAAATTTGGAAAGAGAAGGTGGAAGAGTTGAGAAAAGCTTGGATTTGGAAATTGAATTGCAAAAGGAAAAGGATTCTAATCCTTAGAAGATTTGGAGAATGTTGAAGCCTATAAATAGAGAAGTTTTCTACAACTTCTACACACCTCTCCACACACACATCACTTGTGTTTTTGCTTGCTTTTCTAAGATTTTTCTTTTTAATTACTTGTGTGAATTTGAAACTTCTTCTTTTAATAATTATTAATTGTGTGAATTTCAAAAACATGAGTAGCTAAATTTCTTTTTGATTGAGGATGAATTCCTAGTTCTTAACATGATTTGAGTTTTTGTTTTCAAATTCTATCTTGAAGTTTTTCACATAATTATCGCTTGTTTTTACTAATAGGAGTGATCTTAAAGACACTCATGATTGATTGATAGATTGTTTGGGTGGCCAACTAAATTAATTTGTTAATTCGATCTAAAGCTAGTGAAAGTTAGGGGATAAGTAATCGTTCTTTGACTTTTTACATAAGTAGCAAACACGAGACCTTGCGGAGGGATTCCGTGGAGCAATTGTGTGTAGAAACAACGTTAGCAAGTAGACCTTGAGCTAAGAGTCTAACTACTAATATCAACCTAAGAAATTCACAAAACATAATGCATGAGCCAAGTTACATCTAGGTTGAGCTAATTCTAGGTGGCTAGGTGATTAGAATCCGGTAGTCGAGAACTTCCGTGTCCGGTGATATAAGGGATTTAGGGGTTTAGCACTGAGCTAGCTGCTTTACCTACGGTTGGTGATAATTTGTGACTAATAACAAGTAGAATAGAACATAACTTGATTCATTGTTTCAGTAACGAAGAAGGATTCCTTGATCTTCTCTCTCTTATTGTTTTCATCTTTCAACTTTCGATTTTAATTACTTTGTTTATTTTTATTTTGCTTTTTACACCCCCCTTTCGTGACAACTTTTACAACTAAGATCTCTTGCTCCTCGTGGGAACGAACTTGACTTCCATTATATTATTTTTAATTGAGTGGAAATTTTGAATTAATTTGATTGCACCTACGACACGCATCAATGTGTCATAAGGTGATACATTGTTCCATAAGGTCAAAAGATTCTTCTTTTTAGTGCACAATGGATGGAAGCAACAAAGTTGATGAAGTCAAGGAGGGCAAGACTATCGAGTTTCGCAAAAACCATGTTTTCATAACATGCCATCATGCTATTGATCATGAAAACAAACTACCAGTTCAGATATCGTCACGACTGGTAGGAAATCTTCTTCAAGATTTTGAGATAGTACGGGAACAACTCGGAATTGCAACAAGGAATCTTGATTTTCTGAAAAACGAACTGAAGAAAGCAACTGATGAGCTCGTCCATGTTCAATCTCTAGTTGCTGACTGGGTTTAGTGTTTTTCGAATCATGTTCTCTTAAGGATAGTCCGCCTAGTAAATCTTCTATTTTTCTTGTTTTGTTTAGAAGAATAACTAGAGTTTGGAATAGCCATTATTGTGAGTACACATAGCTATGTACAACGTTTTCATCTTCATGTTTTTAGGTTTATTTTTTTAAATTCTAAAATTGTTTGGAAGATGATTTTTGCAGTATTAATCTTTATGGTTTTATATATTGCAAATTGTTATGGGATATGTGTGTTTGCGTCCGTGAACTGTTATTGTCCCATACCTTGTCAAAAGTAAAGTCTTTTGTATGTCGATATGCATGTATGGATAAAAGAATGAATGGTATTATGACAGATACAAAAGTTAAGCCTATATTGTCAATTTTTGATGAAAGATGGGTTAAAATCTTTTGTTTACAAGGATTATGTCTATTGTATGTCGTTATGCAAATAGTGATGGAAAATAGAATGAATCCTTGTGTATTCCGCAGTAATTGATCTTCCCTGATCCATATTTTATGTATTACTGTGAGGCTCCGTAATGTGTCTTATGTTGAGTACTAAACGACCAAGTTGATTATTTTTATGATTAGCTTTGTTGTTGTTCCGTAAGATACTTTATGTCGAGCATAATCAACTAAATTAATCATCTTGTTTGGTTATTTAGTTATGGCTCCGTAAGTTTTCTTATGTTTGAGCACTATTGACTAGGTTGATTGTTGTCTTATGATTAACTTAGTCATTGCTCCATAGATTCTCTTATGTCGAGTATGGCCAATTAAATTGATTACTTTTGTGATTAGTTTGGTTGTGTATTTCGATTAGATTAATTATAGGTTCTCTTGTGATTAATCTAATTGAGTATTTTTGAGTCTCCATAAGTTCACTTATGTTGAGCATATCCGATTAAATTAATCATAGGTTCTCTTGTGGTCAATTTAATTGAGTATTTTGGATTCAAATTCATACTTGTATGTGATTTTTTATGTCCAAAGAAATCCTTCTTTTCTCTTGAAATTAAGGTCGCTCTTGTTGTTCTTTCGGGAATGACATATTATGGGGGAGAGTTCTTAATTGAACTTGTGCTTAATTGCCAAATCTTTGTGGGGAGTGCGGCTGTGGAATATTTGAGGGGTTATCTTGTATCTTTAAACTCCTTGATGAATGCATTTAGCTTCGGCTTTATGATTGCATCTAAATAAGATGATATGTGTTTTCTTTCTTTTGGTCATGAAATGTCTCTTTCGGAAATTTCATTAGAATCCCGTTCTTTTGCCTTTGCCAATTTTATTGACAAAAATGGGGAGAATTAATATGTAGTTCACACTACAAATACATATGGTTTTCGGATCATTATGTAAGGAGGAATGGTTTCCATGTGATATGGAGTATTGACTAAGAGGGAGTGATACATATCACCATAGTATTGTTGTTGAAGTTGTGATACAATTGAACTTTGACGATGTGTAATGATACTATGACACTGTATAACAATGATTGAGAACTCTTGTTTTCTTGTTGTTATAGCTACGTATTTTCAACAACGATGATGCTAAACTTACAACCTTTGGGATCATTGGAGTACTTGGAAGCGAAGAAGATTTCGAGTAATGTTGAAGATTAGACATGTGGAATAGGAGCTACAAAGTTAATTTATTTATTTTTTGTATTCCATATGTATTGATAGTTTTGTCACTAAAATTGACAAAGGGGGAGATTGTTAGAGCATTGCTCGGTCGAACTCGCATGCATTGCTATCTCAAGCATGTTTGTCAATGTTAGTGATCAAAACTATAAGTCTTGATTTCTAGCCTACTATAGCTAAGGTCTCGGACTAGGATAGAAAGTGTAGTTGAGCTCAAGAACTCCATGGCAATCATCATACAAGACGAAGGGCTACTCAAGGAACCGGTGGAACTTCATCGACTAAAAGGTATGTGGAGACTTGAACTTATCTATCACTCAAAAGTTTATTTATCTCATATCTTGAGACAAAAGTCGTTTTTCTATATAGACTAAGATTATACACATTTGGTATTTCGAGCCTCGCCTATCTATTTCTCGAAATATGTGTTGGTAAGCTTTCGCTTTAGCCGAATTCATCTTTACCTAGTGACATGTTATGTTTCAATCACTTTGAAAATTACTCTAACGAAAAATGGTTTGTGAATAACAACTATTTAACGTCCTCTGAGAATGTTTCAATGATCGAAATGAGAGTTTAGATTACATAACCATGGTAGGATATAAGCATTGTCGTGGAAACACATATATGTATAAGTCATTATTCCTTGAACCAAAGTTTGCGAACTTTGTTGAACAAGAGAACCGGAATGGTGGCGTAAGCCAAGTCAGCGAACTCAGTGAAGGTCTCGACCCGAGAATTTCTGCTGGAGATTGTGAACTCCTTCTGTGAACTTAAGTCCGCGAACCCAGTCCGCGAACTTGAGTTGGTTATATCTAAAAACGATTGTTCTTGAAATCATGTTTAAATAAACTAAGGAATGCTTTTGCAAATCGTTGCTATAAATTTCATGAACCGATTCGAGTGAATCAAATCGTTTTTGCTTCGATTGTGTCTTGTGTAGTTACATAAAAATCTAAGCAATTGAACAACTCTCTAACTAGTTCATTTGAGTCATTTGGACTAGTTATGGTGAAGAAGAACATGGTTGATATGAAATTTCTCATATGGCTAACCTTTTGGTTAACTATTGTTGAACCAACAAATGTACATGTTTGGGTACGGTTACACAAGCCTAGAAACGTGCATTTCATGTGTGTATTAAAGTTTTCGATCTAACGATTGAGAAATATTAGCTTGAATCTAATCAGGTTTTCATCTAACGGTGAATATTGAATGCTTTGTTACCAAGCTAACATTGATTACAAACCCTGATTTGAAAGACTATATAAGGGAGAACTCTAGCAACTGGGAAACCTAATCCCCACACCTTACGTATGATACTAGTTGTATAAGCTAGAGTCGATTCTCCTTTAACCCTGGGTTTTTCTTCTTTAAACTTAACGACTTAAAGACTTCATTGGGATTGTGAAGCCAGACCGATACTACTTTCTCGTAGTTGTGTGATCTGATCTTGATGTTTCTATCGTACGAGTACAATTGTAATAATTGGCTTGAGATTTCTATCTCCGATAGGCAAGATAAAAAAGAAGTCACAAACATCTTCGTCTCATCGTTTGTGATTCCGCAATACCGTTTTCGCTGCGTCGATTAAGATTATTGTGAGGTGATCGATAATACTAGGTTGTTCTTCGCGATTATAAGTTCGGGTTATCGATTGGTTCCTGTTCGCCTTGATTTTATTAAAAGACGGAACAAAACTCTTAGGTATATTCGTGGGAGACAGATTTATCTATTACCGTAGACTTTTCTGTGTGATACAGATTTGTTTATTTAAGTCTTTGACATTGGGTCGTAGCAACTCTTAGTTGTGGGTGAGATCAGCTAAGGGAATCAAGTACGTAGCATCCTGCTGGGATCAGAGACGTAGGAGCATAACTATACCTTGGATCAGCGTGAGATTGGTTGGGGTTCAACTACAGTCCAGACCGAAGTTAATTTGGAGTAGGCTAGTGTCTGTAGCGTCTTAATACAGTGTGTGTTCAATCTGGACTAGGTCCCGGGGTTTTTATGCATTTGCGGTTTCCTCGTTAACAAAATTCTGGTGTCTGTGTTATTTTTATTTCTACATTATATTTTGTTTATATAATTGAAATATCACAGGTTGTGCGTTGTTCAATCAATTAGAATATCCGACCTTTTGGTTGTTAATTTAAATTAATTGAGACTTGGATATTGGTCTTTGGTACCATCCAAGTTATGTCTCTAGTATTTGATAAAGACTCATGATTTCTATTTGCTTGAGTATATATCAAATTGAGAGATTGAGATATAAACTATTTGATATACTTTTTGTCTAGATTGAGTCTGATTGTCTAGTTGATTCTCTAGAAAGTATATTGGAGTTTGTCCATACAGATTGCTAAGCGAAATATTGGGTGTGGTTGTTGTACCCCCGCTTTTTCACATCTATCACCTGGAAAGTCTATTTCTACTCTATTTCCTATATTGAGACATAAGTCGTATTACGATATAGTTTTCTATATACACATTTGAGATTTCGAGCTGAGTTTATCTCGCTTACATATTTCTCGAAATATGTGTTGGCAAGCTTTCTCTTCGACCAAGTTCATCTTATATCATGAGAAAATTGTCGAGTAACATCTTACACGGTTTGTGTGATACAATTATTTGGGGTAGACTTGGAATATTTCGATAATGATTATTTCAATATCTTGAAAATTGCTTTGATGCTAATAGTGTGTGATAACGGCTATTGTCATCCTCTAAGAATGTTTCAATGATGAAATAAAGAGCTTAGAATCATGTAACCACCTTTGGATATAAGCATATAGTATGTTCGCACATTTGTGTATAAGTCCAAAACCGGGAACCAAATGTATACATACTTGTGTGTGTACTAAATGGTTGATGGAGACTGGCAAAGTATGCGTACACGTACGCATATTGGCGGAAGTTCACGTCCTTGAATTTCTGCTGAGTTTGGAAATCAAAAACCAACTCAACCAGTTACCATAGTATGCGTACTCGTATGCATACTGGCGGAAAGTTCACGTCCGTGAATTTCTGCTAAGTTTGAAAACCAAAACAAACTCAAATCCGGTTACTTAATTACTTATACCCGTACGCATACTTAAGTGGTTACTTTCTAAATCGGTCATGTACATGAACCTAAACATTTATAAAATAAGGAATGCAATCTTTGCAAACCGTGGCTATAATTTTCATGTATTGATTTGAGTGAATCAAACCGATTTTGCTTCAATTGTGTTCTTGTATACTTCTATGAGAATATAGCAATTGAACGGTTCTTCAACTAGTTTAATTTGAGTCATTTGAACTAGTTATGGTTAAGATGAATAAGGTTAATATGAGAGTAATCATATGGCTAACCTCGGTTAACTATTTGTGAACCAACATGGTGTACACGTTTAGGTACGGTTACATAAACCTAAATGAGGGTACATTTCATTTGTGTGTAACAAGCTAAGTTCTATCTAACGGTTAAAAGATATTAGCTTGGTTGAATCAGGTTATTCATCTAACGACAAATATTGAATGCTTTGTTACCAAGGTAACTTGGATTGCAAACCCTGATTTGAAAACTATATAAAGGAGAATTCTAGCAACTGGGAAACCTAATTCCCACACTTTTGTGTGCTACTAGTTGCATAACTAGAGTCGATTCTCCTTTAACCTTAGGTTTCTATCGAGACCCTGTAGGTTAACGACTTCAAAGACTTCATTGGGATTGTCATGCCAGACCAACTATTTTCTTTGTAGTTGCGTGTTCTAATCTTGCCTGATTCTATCGTATTGAGAACAATTGAAATAATTGACTCGAGATTAATTTCTCCGACAGGCAAGATAAAAGTAATCACAAAAATCTTCATCTCATCGTTTGTGATTCCACAATATCTAGTTTCGCCATCATACGATTTAGATTATTGTGAGGTGATTGATAATACTAGGCTGTTCTTCGGGAATATAAGCCCGGTTTATCAATTGGTTCCTGTTCACCATGATTTATCAAAAGACGGAACAAAAACTCTTGGGTATTTATGTGGGAGACAGATTTATTCAATCCTATAGACTTTTCTGTGTGAGACAGATTTGTTTATCAAGTCTTCGACTTTGGGTCGTAGCAACTCTTAGTTGTGGGTGAGATCAGCTAAGGGAATCAAGTGTGTAGTATCCTGCTAGGATCAGAGACGTAAGGAACACAACTGTACCTTGAATCAGTGTGAGATTGATTAGGGTTCAACTACAGTCCAGTCTGAAGTTAATTGGTAGTAGGCTAGAGTCTGTAGCGGCTTAATACGATGTGGTGTTCAATTTGGACTAGGTCCCGGGGTTTTTCTGCATTTGCGGTTCCCTCGTTAACAAAATTCTGGTGTCTGTGTTATTTCATTTCCGCATTATATTTTGTTATATAATTGAAATATCACAGGTTGTGCGCTAAGATCAATCAATTAGAATATCCAACCTTTGGTTGTTGATTTACATTGATTGACACTTGAACATTGGTCTTTGGTACCGTTCAAGTTGTTTCACATAATAATCAGGCTCACGGATTTCTATCTGTTTTATTTGCAGATTACATTGTGAAATAGAGATATTAAAACTCTTTGATATACTTTACTCTAGATTGAGTCTGACTCTCTAGAAAGTGTATTGGAGTAAGTCCTATCAGATTGCCAAACGAATTGTTGGGTGTGGTTGTTAGACCCCCGTATTTTCAGGATATATATTTTTTCCCTCTTTTAACTCTGTTATGGTCATTGAGTGACCTTATGACAATAATTTTTTTTAATATATTAAAAATGTAAAGAAATATACGCATTTGTGGATGTACATCCAAATTTTTATAGTGGGATAAATCTCCATAAAATTTTGGTCATCCATATTTTTATGGATTCTTTTTGAGTTTTGGATATTTTAACATCTATATCATAGGAGCCGCCCTTATCCTAATGTCTGAAAATTGTCCAAGCAAGGCGATGAAAACATTAAACGAGAATTGTAGTACATCTTGATGTTGTATTAGCTTGTTTTTATGGTCATCAAATTCCAAGATTTAAGTTGGAAAACAGTTGCCTAATATTTGAGCTATGGATCAAGCAAAAGCTTTGATTTGACAGTTGATGATCCAACATTAAATCAAGCAAATGCTTAAAGTGAAAGTTAAAGCAAGTTCAATGCGCCCAACCATTGGAAGCGGAGAAATCTGAGCCATCAAATAAAGACATATGTTAGTGATCCAATGGCTCTAATATTTTCGCAAAATAGCTAAGCGTGAATCCACCACCATTGGACGAAATTTACTTGAATCAAGTAAAACCATAAGAGCTAGCTTCTGGTAAAAACTGACGTATATGGAATGTTGAAATTTGAAATTGACATCTACATGAGTTAGCTTTACAGATATAATGATCATTTAGTTTCTTATTTTTATAGATATATATTGAATTATTCGGAGGTAAATGCGTTGATTTTTTTATGCATGTTTATGGCGTGTCATCATATTTATATACGACAAATAACATAGTTTGTATCGTTTGAATTCAACATTTTGTAATTAATACTAATAAATGACATAGTTTGTATCGCTGGAATTCAAAATTTTCTAAATTAGTACTGACTTTATACATTTATAAATTGAGCATGAACTCTTTCTGCTTCTGACAGTGTTTTCATGTTATACTTTTAGTTCACCATTCTATCATAGCATTAGGAAATTTAGTTTGTGATGCTCAACCATTTATCCTTTCCTTGTTTACTACAGATAAACATGAATATCCACTTGTTTTCATACCATTTACATGGTTATAATATCTTCAAATTCAAGCGGAAAATAAATGCTCAACGTATCAAAAAAAAAAAAAAAAAAAACTGACTATATATGAGGTCACATGTTTGATCCCAATTTACTCATACAAAAAATTTTGGTTGTTCTGTGTTTCAATCATTATCCCTACATACAGGTGCTCTCAAACCATTTCTGCTAAATACACCTCGCCTTTTGCTGTGGAGCTATGTTGTTTTCAATAATTTATTTTTGAAGGATTTAAAAATCTTGCTTTCAATATTTCTTCACTGCAGTTTTCATGATTTATGGTTTTCAATGTCACATTTTATTGAAAACTTGAATAAGCTAAGATCTCATTTTTCCCTTTTTCTTCCAGACTACACGAATATTGTTTTCGTTCTAGTAGATATGATTTCATATAGTTTCGTGAGTTTCTTTACTGGTCGGTCGTGCACTTAACAATGGAGGTCGTTGAGGAAACTCAGGAATTCGGGTTGTGGTGTATATGGTGGGAACATAATGGAAAAATGAGAAGGAGAACAAGAAAAATGAGGTCGGCGTCCTGCTAAATTTGTTAACATAGGCTTTTCGTACATAGTAGCAGTACTGATGATGTGCTCGTCAATCGTCGCACTGTCATGCATAATCCATAAAGGAATTGAATTACATAAATAGGTTATGACTTGTTCAATATGTAATGAAAATTGATAAAATGCATGTAAACATTTTCATATCTAATTGCAGTTGTTACGAATTGTATTTGGTTCTCTTTTTATGATTAATTGAACCTCTTTCTCCTCGGGGAAAAAAAAAGAAGCTTCTGAACAATTTATTTTTATTAATATATTGGTCTCAAATAATGGAAGCAAAATGAAAACCAAATTTATGGAAAGTGTTGTATATCAAAAATCAACTGATCTAATGGTTCTCATGCTCCTTCCCACTATGAAGCTTGAGATTCGAACCCTTGTAATAGTTTAACAATCCAAAATGAATGGATTTAGGAATAGTCTAAGAACCACTTTACTATGTTATCAAAAAGAAATGTTGTATTTTATTTTTTAACCACTTGGTTTACTTGGGATTCTTCGTCAACTCCACAAATGAATCAATCCGCATATACACCGGTTGTAAAATCTATTGACAGTGTATTTCTCTTTGCTATGAAATTTTTGTTTGCATTGTGGATTTTTACATGTGAAGAAAATGTGAAATGTTTCCTGAAATCTTTAGATAGATATATCATACGATTTTATGGCACACAAATTGTCAGTCCTTCTATTTCTGGAAAAAAGTTAATATTATTTTTTCACACTGGCATATTCTTAGGCTAAAATGAAAAGGTAATAGTACCTCTTTTAAAAAACTGAGAGAATATTAAAACGGTTTGGGTTGGTTGAGTCAGCTTCTTTCCTTGTTTTCAGAATTAACATGTTTGAGTCTTAAGTTTAAATTCGATAGTTAATTAGCAGGTGTTTGTCAGGCAACCAAAAAGTACATAGTATTAGGGGGTTTATTATAATAGAATACCTTGCTCAAACAAATAGACATGTTTTATCCCCTAGTTCAAACTCAATGCGTTTGAATTGGTCATGGGATCCAAATAAAAATGACTACAAAGAGAGAAAAAGAAAAGAGTTAAGGTTCTGGCCCCTCCAATCTTGAGGGTTGCTAGAATTATAGAACAACTGATGTGATAGCTTTGGGAAAGTCACATTTGAAAGCTGTCAAAAGGAATTAATATGGCCTTGAATGTCTTTCTCCTCTTGGTATTACCATATTTTCACCAAAAAGTCTTGACAGACCGCACGAAAATACTATGAAAAAACCATCCTCTCACACGCTTTCCCATGTTAGGCCCAAAAGCGCCCATGTCAATCTCCTGAGGGAGGGACCCACCCCATGCGAGGGGGCGGTTTCTGCATAATCTAGTTATGCAATTTATGTAGAATGATCGTGTACTTTCATCATATCCATACAACCTAGTTGAGTAGGGTCGTCTTAACTACAACGAAAATTAAGGCGTTGCGTAGGTTCACATTCCAAAATTTAAGTTTTTATTACCTATACACTGTTATGAAATCAAAATTTTCATAAGGTGATTTCCTTTCTCTTCATTCCCCTTCACAAACAACGAAACATAGACCAGGGAATTTGAGTCATTGACATTGTATTATTGAATTTCGATCTCAACTAACAACATTTATTCGTAGGATTTGTGGGAAGATACTTTTTCTATTTATTCTTGTAAATTAATATGTTGTTAAATGATTTTTTTATCGATCATTTTCAGTAACTTTCATTAGGGTTTCCAGAGTTTTATGCGTGATCAATTTGAAGTGAAGTGATGACTAAAAGCTCTTTCCTTTTTGGGGTTCTTTCTTCTGCATATTTAGGGGTTACTTTTTCTAATGAAGAGAAACATTACAACCAGTATGGATATTTATGAGTTATTGTTAAAAATCCAGATCATACAATAATTGTTGATTTTAGGTATTAATTAGATTTAAATTTGAACTGAAAAATCTATAAAAAATAGCTACGGGAATAACATTTAGTTGATCTATGTTTGTTTGATAATTACAATCGTGAGTGTTAATCAGAATTGTGGATTGTGGGTTTTGTCGTTTTTGATATTTCATTATGTATTTACTGATTCATATAAATTTTTTTTCCTTTATTTGTATGTACGGAAAGGAGCACAATCAGCCGACAAGGCGAAGAAAAAAAGTGGACACGCCAAAGTGATAATAAGAGAAATAAAGGATAAGGTTGAAAGATCTAGTACTGACAACCATCCAACACATAAGTGAAAATGCATAGGTACCAAAATACACCACCAACTTTTTCTTAGGAAACCTGTATGGAGTAAACTCAAATACAAATCTGAGAGTTACAACTTAATAAATCTCAATCAGGAATTATATGAAGAGTTTATTTCTCTTTATCTCACAATCAATAAGTAAACGGAGACAAGTCTGTGAATCTGATTATACAATGAGAGTACTTGGACGATTCCAAAGATTAATCAACTTGTATCCAACAATTCCGATAGACTATCTACTTTGATTGATTTACGTATAACCTGTGATATTTCATTTATAAAGATAAACAATATGATGCGGAAAAAGAAATAACACAGACACCAGAAATTTTGTTAACGAGGAAACCGCAATAGCAGAAAAACCCCGGGATCTTGTCCAGATTTGAACACCAAACTGTATTAAGCCGCTACAGACTCTAGCCTACTATCAAAACTTCGGACTGGAATGTGGTTGAGACCGAATCAACCGTCATAGTAATTCAGCTACAGTCTCGCTCCTTACGCCATGAATCTCGCAAGACTCTACGCAATTGATTCCCTTAGTTGACGTCCTTTACATCATAATAGTTGCTTCAACTCAATTGAAGACTTTAAACCAATCGGCCTCCCACAGATAAGCCGATATGTTATTTCCGTTCTGATCAAAAGATCAAGGTGAGATAAGAAATCGTGTGCAACAAACAAAGTCTAGCAAACCTCAAAATCCGGTACTTACGACTCCCGAAGAGCAGCCTAGATTATTATTCACCTCACAAGTAAAACCTACTCTGATTTCAACAAAGAATCGTTATATAAGAATATGCTTGTGGAATCACAAAGTCCGAGAGGCAGAAATTTTGTGATTTCTATCTATCTTGCCTGATCGGAGTGAGACTCAACAATCAATAGCAAGATCAGGATACACGAACTATCAACATAAAGATAGTCAGACCTGGCTTCAGGAATCCCTAAGATAAGTCTTTTTAGTTTCTAAACCTAAAAAAGTTTAAAGGAGAGGAAGACTCTAGTTTACAACTAGGTCACACTAGAAAAGTGTCGGGGATTCAAAAATCCCAGTTGCTTGAGGTTTTCCTTATATAGACTTTCAAAATCAAAGGTTATTTTAGATTTAAGCTAAGGTAGCTTTGGAATCAAGCAATCACTATCCACCGTTAGATGAATCTTTGATTTGAAATTAACACTAAATTATATACACTCTGGTAGGGTGAACCATAAATGAACCGTGTACAATGACTTGTTCATGAAAGGTTAGCCGAAACTAGCCAGACGAATTATAAGCTTAACCATTTTCATATAATACTTTAAGACTTTAATCTTGAGTCACAACCATAGGTTATAATGTGATCAAATATGTATAGATGTGTTTTTAGAGAGTTGTTCAAATGCCGATTATCTCATAGAAATAATACGGATACATCTGAAAATATTCGACAAGGTAAGTACATGTGCCTACATCCAGTTCGTGAGTTATTTTGTCATGGTACGTTTACCGGGTTTGTATACCCTTAAGACAAAACGAGTTCAGGAGTTCACAAAACTTTTTCGATACACATATTAGGTATGTGTACCAACCTGAGTTCACGCGTCACATAACGTTTTGGGTTTGCATACATGGTATGTGTACAAAAAGTCATTGCCTAACTATAGCTACGCCGGTACATGTACTGGGGCTCCGGACTTATAAAAGTTGTGCCAGTATCTAAGCTGGTACGTATACTGTCCTTTATCCAGATTCACAGTAGTTCTATATCTATTTAATAATCAATTTGAAACATTCCCGAATAATATCAATGACACATATCATTGTTCCAGGCTATTTTCAAATGATTAACTTGAATCATAATTTAGGTCATAAATAATAAATTATTCTTAACCAAATTCATCAAGTTTTGAACAAATGCTCTTAAGCTTAATCAACAAATTGCGAGAATAATAAACAATATAAACTTGACTCGAAATTTTCGTTGTCCAAGTAAAGTCCACTTTAGTCATGCAACATAGTCTCATAGATAGAAAGGTGAAAACTTAAGTAATAGGTGGTTCAGTCTTCACTTACCTTTTGTTGATGAAGTTCTCCAAAAGCTTCGGTTTTCAAACGACGAAATACAATGATGTACGGTACTCAACTACACACTTCTATCATAATCCGAGACTTGACTAAATGTAGACTAGAAATCAAGATATACTTTTGATCAACTAAATTTGACAACAATCTTGAGATAGCAACACTTGTGAGTTTGACCGAGCAATGCTCTAACAATAAGGAATAATGAGGCCACGAAAATGAGAAAAATAATAGTAATAGTGATGAGAAATATGGAAATTTATTTAATAGTACGTTAGATGAGAATATTTTGCTGAATAGTATGGAAAATTATGAAAATGTGAAAGAAAAAAAGAGTGAACAAGAATAAATGTTCGTGAAAATGAGAATGTGCAAAATGAGGTTCAAAATGGAGAATCACGACCACTAAGTATTCATAATCGGGGGATCAGACTAAGATTAACTGTTATTTGAGAGACTGTTTGGTAGAGAATGGACATGTGAGAAGAAACAACACCGATTTTATTTTCCCTAAAGATGCCAAAGGCAAAAGCTTTTAACATCAACGTTGCATAAGGTGTATGAGCAATGGAGAAACCGAATATAGAAGGTGTCTGGTGCGTTTAGATGTTTCAAATCGAGTGTTTTGTTTTTATTATAGACTATTCAAACTAGATGAACATTATATTCATATAGATACAAATGGTAATACAGATTGACATAATATTAGTGCTAAGATTTCATGTCATGAAGTATCTTCTAGGAATTATACTGCAACGCATAAATGAAAAGCACTTGAAATTAGACTCCACGAGAATAAAAAAATTGATAAGAAGATGAACAAACCAAAAAGGATAAAAAAAAACACCAAAAACAAGTTCTAATAAGAATAATCGTTGTTATTGAACTATTACTAAAAATAATTTGGCATCCGTGGAGGAAACGACAAGATCTGTATAACGAATGACAATAATTTCTTAAGCTTTACTAAACTGATTGCAAAATTTGATTTGGTAATGCAAGGACATCTTTAATGCATTAAGACCATGCAGTTTGTCATGGATATTGTTGGTCACTTAAGAGCAATTCCTATGGACTCAACAAACATGAAGTTTATTCATTTTGATCCCACGCCCATCAATATTTGCACTAGTACAATGAGCATGAAGTTTAATTAGTCGTAATGTATCGGAATTCGTCTTTGTACTAGTGGAGAATCACATAAAGTGGAACCTGGAACACTAGTGATGTGGGAAGTATCTCATGGCGGACGTCCTTTCGACTTCCAAGCTTGTTTCAGCATTCTTAGAGTGCTTAACATATACAATCCCTACATCGTCCTAGGAATTCCACCACCAGACGAGAACTGACACCTATGTAGTAGTTGTTTTAAGAGAATTTTGATAAAGTACCCCTCTTTCAGGAACAAAAAAAAAACCGTTATTTTGAAATTTGTTAAATTACCTCCACGTTAGTTTTTTCATCTAGTGTTATAAGACTAATTTACTTTATAAATATTTTTTTTGATGCAAAGAACTACTTCATTTAAGCCACAACATTACATAACTTCTTGCTAACTTGCCTTTCATCCCTTATCATATTTTCATATTCTTTCGGGATGTTACACAAAAAATCAAAGGAGCTTTGTTAGCTCTGGATTTGTTAGCTATTACATGGGTTATATTATTAGTTGTTCTTTTTACATGACTAACACCAAAATACGAAAAGGAAGATACTAAATGCCTTATTTCATCTACATATCCTTGGTTCATCCAGTGAACCACCAGACTGGCATTTTTGATGGAACTAATTACATTCTGACAGTTTGATTCATAGATAACATTTTGTAATTGCATTTACTTGGCCCATAGTATAGCATGTTTCATGGCCAAGCACTCCGCCTTATCCGGATCTTATTCTCCATTGAGGTGTATGCCCCTGATACCCCTGGCTGTACCTGCAGTATCTCTGAGAATTAGGCCAATTCCTATGTTCTTAGTAAAATGATCAAAAAAAGCATAAATGTTCATTTTTAAGTAATTATATGGAGGTGGAGTCCAAGATTGAGCATTATTTGCTGAGCTTCTATTATGCTGATGCAGATTTTTAGACATGCATTGATTAACTAGGCTTCTTATAACACTACAGGTCGACCAGCAGTTGATTGTTTTGTTTTGGAAAACTTTCATGCATCTATTTTTCCAAATGTACCAAGCTGTACACATTAAAGTTGCTATCCAAAAGGCCTGATCCTGATCTTCTTGCTGACCATAAGATAACCAACTGAAATTCCAAGATGAAGTATCTATATGTTGCATCTGAATGTTGGCAACATTGACATTCATAGATAACCAGATAGAACTAGCAAAATCACATTCAATAATTAGATGTTGCAAGATCTCCTCATGTGTATCACAATGAGGGCATTTACTGTCTATATTTGTTTTGTAGTAGCTGAGATTTTTCCTAGTAGGGACAATACCTCTCAAACATTTCCAAATAAAGAGTTTCACCTTGTGAGGAACTTTAGTTTTCCAAAGATTTTTCCACACTTTTTTTGGAATGCTTTGAGTTTGTTGATTCCTTATGTGAGCCTCATGAGTTAAAGCCTTGTAGGCTGACTTAACTGTGAACTCACCTGTTCTATTGGCTCCCAAATTATCCTATCCTTCCCATGTTGTACTAGATTAATCTGTAGAATTAGATTTGGTATATTACTTGGAAAAAGATATCTGACTAATGATGTGTTCCATCTTCTGGGATTTTGAAGCATCAGGTCAGATATATACACAATTCTAGCTGGTTCTCTATAGCTTTCATTAGGAATAAGAGGAATTTCAATACCCTTGATCCATTTATCATACCAGACTAAGATTTTAGTTCCACTTCTTACATCGCATCTATGATATTTCCTAACATTCTCAAGTCCTATTTCAAGTCCTTTCCAAATCCATGAAGAGTTTTGATGTTTCTGGTGCAAATGAAGGAATTTTTAGAATGAAGAATATTACGCTTTCATATTTTTAACCCATGGCTTATCAGTTTCAGTACACAACCTCCATGCCAGTTTGGTAATTAAGGCCATGTTATATTGTTCTAAATTACGAAACGCAAGTGTTAGAGCACTTCTCGGTCGAACTCGCAAACGTTGCTATCTCTTGTTTGTCAATGCTAGTGATCAAAACTACAAGTCTTGATTTCTAGTCTACTTATAGTAATGTCTCAGACTAGGATATATTGTGTAGTTGAGCATTAGACTTCACGACGTTCATCAATTGAAGACGAAGAACTACTAAGGAGAGCTTGTGGAACTTCAACAACAAAAGGTATGTGGAGACTAAAACTCATATATCACTTGGAAAGTCTATTTCTACTCTATCTCCTATATTCAGACAAAAGTCGTATTACTATATAGTTGTCGTTATACACATTTGAGATTTCGAGATTAACTCGCTTACATATTTCTCGGAATATGTGTTGGTAAGCTTTCGCTTCAACCAAGTTCATCTTATATTCTTGAAGAAAGTCAAAAGATGATCATGTGAAAATCGCCGAGTAACATCTTACATGGTTTGTGTGATACAATCATTTGGTGTAGACTTGGAATGTTTCGTTATGATTATTTTAATAACTTGAAAATTTCTTTGATGCTAATAGTGTGTGAAAACGGTTATTGTCATCCTCTAAGAAAGTTTCAATGATTGAAGTAATAGTTTAGAACTATTGGATTATAAAAATAGTGTGCATTCTTGCATGTATGTGATCCATGACCGGAGATAAAGTATGCACACCCGTATGCGTACTTGTAGTTGTGAAATTTCGTGTACCAAGTACACATACCGGTACGTGTACTTGCGTGAGGTATAAGTCCGGGAATTTCTGCTGGGTTTCGGAAGTGTACTAAGGTATGCGTACATGTTCGCATACTGGCGTACCCATACTCAGACCGGCTACTTAAGTATGCGTACACGTTTGCATAATGGAGTGCTTAAAGTTCTAAAATCATTTTGTTCATGAACTGATACATTTATATATTAAGGAATGCATTCTTTGCAAACCATGGCTATAATGTTCATAAATCGATTCGAGTGGATCAAACCGATTTTGCTTCAATTGTGTTCTTGTATACTTCTATGAGAATATAGCAATTGAACAACTATTTAACTAGTTTCATTTGATTCATTTGAACTAGTTATGGTTAAGATGAATAAGGTTGATATGAGAGTGTTCATATAGCTAACCTCGGTTAACTACGGTTGAGCAAACATAGTGTACACGTTTAGGTACGGTTACATAAACCTAAATGATGCTACATTTCATTTGTGTATAACAAGCTAAGTTCGATCTAACAGTTGAAAGATATTAGCTTGAATCTAATCATGTTTTCATTTAATGGTGAATATTGAATGGTTTGTTACCAAGGTAACTTATATTGCAAACCCTGATTTAAAAACTATATAAAGGAGAACTCTAGCAACTGGGAAACCTAATCCCCACACCTTATGTGTGATACTAGTTGTATAAGATAGATTCGATTCTCCTTTAACCTTAGGTTTTTCACGAAACCCTATAGGTTAATGACTTGAAGACTTCATTGGGATTGTGAATCCAGACCAACTATTTTCTTTGTAGTTGCGTGATCTGATCTTGCATCTTCTATCATATTGAGTACTATCTTGTTTAAGATTGTCTAGAGATTTATTCTCCAATAGGCAAGATAAAAAGTAGTCACAAACATCTTCGTCTCATCGTTTGTGATTCCACAATATCTTGTTTCGCTACCATACGATTAAGATTATTGTGAGGTAATCGATATTTCTAGGTTGTTGTTCGGGAATATAAGTCCGGTATATCAATTGGTTCCTGTTCACCTTGATTTATCGAAAGACGAAACAAAACTCTTAGGTATTTCTGCTGGAGACAGATTTATCTATTCCTATAGACTTTTCTGTGTGAGACAGATTTGTTTATCAAGTCTTCGACTTTGGGTCGTAGCAACTCTTGGTTGTGGGTGAGATCAGCTAAGGGAATCAAGTGCGTAGTATCCTACTGGGATCAGAGACGTAAGGAGCGCAACTGTACCTTGAATCAGTGTGAGATTGATTATGGTTCAACTACAGTCCAGTTTGAAGTTCATTGGTAGTAGGCTAGTGTTTGTAGCGGCTTAATACAGTATGGTGTTCAAATTTGGACTAGGTCCGGGGTTTTTCTGCATTTGCGGTTTCCTCATTAACAAAACTTCTGGTGTCTGTGTTATTTCTTTTCCACATTATATTTTGTTATATAATTGAAATATCACAGGTTGTGCGTTGAATCGATCAATTGGTAAATCCAACCTTTGGTTGTTGATTAAAATTAATTGATCCTTGAACATTGATCTTTGGTACCGTTCAACTTATTTCTCTTATATTCAATCGGGCTCGCAAGTTCGTATTTGCTGATTGCAGAATGAATTAAGAGATATAGATATAAAAACTCTTTGATATAATTTTTCTCTAGATTGAGTCTGACTGTCTAGATGATTCTCTTGAAAGTATATTGGAGTTTGTCTATTCATATTTCCAAACGAATTATTGGGTGTGGTTGTTGTACCCCCGCTTTTTCAATTGGTATCAGAGCAGGCAAACACATTTAAGACCTCATAAGTCTGTGTTTTTAGCAGTCTGAGTATGGACGATAATACCTCTGACAACGCATCACCAGTTTAGAAACACTTTAACCTGGTCCAAAGTCTTGTTTCCCCTGAGAAATCTCTCATGTCTTCTCCATCATCTAAAACTGTGTTCAACTGGGAAGCTCGCCTGGATGAACAGTTGGATGAACTTTGTGATGAAAGTGATTCAGAAGAGGGACAAGATGTCGACGAGGAAGTCTCACAGTATATCAAGCTTTTCGATCATCTCTTGAAGAAAGAAAAGTCAACTTCTTGTTTGGATGAATTTCTGACTCCTCTCTGTCTTGAAAACAGAAAAATGAGAAAACTATTTAAGGGATATGACTGTGGTTATAGTTTGCTGCAATCTATTCTTAAAGATCGTGAGGAAGATCCATGTTCAAAAAATTCTGAATGTGATAAACTTCGTCAAAATCTCTTTGAGTTGAAGGAAAGACTTACAGAAACCGATGCAAGGTATGACTCTCAACAAAACTGTTTAAAGAACAGGGAAAAGGTTTTTCTCACCTGAGATAAATAATTGGAGACTGATCTTAGTGGTGCTCTTGAAAAGGTTAAATCTTTGGGAGAGAATTTGAAAAAATTCAATTCTAGCTCTACAAAATTGTCTTCTATGCTAGGAGCATGTAAAGATCATCGTGATACAAGTGGTCTGGGCTATAAATGTATATACGCTCCAAGTACTGGTAAGATCAATTTTGTTCCTCCTAATAATCTTTTTCAAGCTGAAAATTTCACCAGCAGTAAAAGTGAAAATCTCTTTTTAGCAGCAGATGTTTCTAGAAACCAAGGAGGTCATCCCTCTAAGACTGCTCAGTTGAGAATGGTTAAAAACATTCCTATCAACTGTTGCTATCGCGGAAAGAAAGGTCACATTGAAAGAAGATGTTGATGTGATTTTCAATTGAGTTGTAGTAAAAAGGTTCGTTGAGACTTGTGAAAGCAAAATATTTTAGACTTATAAAACTTAAAAATAAGGAAAACTTAACACAAAATTGATTCAAGATATGAGAAAATAACCAAGACATTGATTCCACTATTACACATGAATAATTTATGGTGAATAACACAAAACTCTAATTATCTTTTTAAGTCCTTATTTCTTAATCCACAAATAATCAGGCAAATTCCCAAAAATTAATTGTATCCCCTAAGCATAGATTATCTAAACAAAGTATAACCTATCTAATTGAATCACAACTAATGACGAAAATTATGCAAACAATTTAAAACTATGCAAAAGCAGTGATTGAGTGAATTATAAATTATAAATTAGAGAAAATAAAATGGTTACCACTTATTCATGCGTAAATAGCTTCCTCATTGCCTTGGTTGTCGGAGAATTAGCTCATCATCATGTTGGAAACACGCTCAAAAATCATTATTAATGCTCAAAAATGGTTTACAAATGATGAACAAGGGAGAAAAGATGAAAAGCCTTATTTGTAACAGTTATAATTGTTACAAACGGACTGTTATAGAGAACGATAAATGTAAAGTGTTGTTGTTGCTATAGTTTTAAGACTGTCTCCTGAACTACGACCCTCAGATGTGTCGTTGTCACTGTAGCGAAAACGACGGTCCTTCGTGCGTCTTATGTTCTTCGAGCTCTCTTCAATGGCAGCAGCAGCAGATCTCTGAAACTTGAATTTCTTTGCTCTGTTATCTCTCCCAACTCTCCGTAATCCTTCTATGACCCAAAACAACACTTTATATACGCAACAGCTCCCGAATCTCTTGAGTAATTGCAAAATATTCTTGATTATTCTCCATGCAAGATACGTGATATTTTTTTCCTTTTTTCACCTCTTCACGCGCTCTGTTTGTGTTGGCATCATATCTTTCTATAACTTCTCCACGATACAAACTTCCGCTCGAATCCCTTAAACATGTGCATCACACGCCTCAGCGCATTCAATCTCGTGAATGTCTTCTCGGCCAAACAAACTTCCCTGTTTTGATGTGTGTTCAAATATAGCCTGATTCTGTCGATTCCAAATCTCATAACTTCTTTGGTTAGTTGTAACAGGCCCATATTAATCGAAATCCATGAAAAAGTCACCAAAAATCACGTCAACTCATGCCCTGGAAATCACGCAGCTCTGTTCTTGTTTTCCCGCCTTTTTTCAGTTTTGAAACGTTGAAGATGAAGTCCCCTTAACCAGTGATGGGGTGCGTTTAGTAGGTGACGCACTGGGGTGCGAATATCAGTTGGGTGCCCCTTAGTAATTGGGTTACCCCTTATCCAAAGTGGGATTCCGAATAGCAAATATCCTCCGGGGGTGTTCCGAGCAACTTTTCGAGCCGAATTTTCCAACAATCTTTATTTCCAAAAAATACCTACAAACACACAAAACACCATAATAAGGACAAAAACGAGTACTAACAATACGAAACATTGAGGACAAACTAGACACATAAATGCGTCTATCAAATACCCCCAAACTTATTATTTGCTAGTCCTCGAGCAAAAATAAAAAGTAAAATTCTAACTCACTAGGTGGCCCCAGTGACCGAGTTAATCTCGGGAGGGTTTACCAGAGGTGTACCCACAAAACCATTACTCCAGACCCTAGCTATCTACGCAGAACCTTGGAAGGCACTAAAGAATCTCCTTGGTTGGCATACTTATTGACTACAGGAGGAAGTACCCTGATGCGAAATTCCAATTGTTGTACACGAGTTTGCACTCGAGCATACTAAAATTCATATAAAGTGACAGAGCTCTACTCAGATAGTTTCCGGATATCATAAACCGGAGTCAACCAATCACATGGTAGATTAAGAAGATGGATGTAGATAAAAACGTGGATGATGTTGACTAAGGTGAACCTATCCTAATGGACTGAGATACTGGTCTGGACTAATATCAACACACTGGCATATACAAGGGGACCAGTGGTCGATAATCCTAACTCTAGGTCAACTCAGCTGGCATATACAAGGGTACCAGTGATCGACTTTATTGTATTTATTCGGGTTGGTCTAGTGGTCTGGTCTCCTTTTTTTTTTTTTGTATCTCAGTCACTCTATTTCACCCTAGCAATGGTAAAGAGAAAAATAAAAGAAGTGATCAGGATTCTTACGATGTTTCCATCACGAGGATATGGCGAAACTACCATGTTTTCTTTTTCTAACACCTGAGCTCTGTGCTTTTATGAATAGACTCTTTAGATGTTTCCATCTAATCAGATTGGTTCCTCAACTCCTACAACCAAAATGCTTCCATCCACTTAGATTGGTTAGTGCCATCCTTAATAAACATAAATTTTTAGGCTCTGGAGTTTATTTATTGCAACTAAAAACTAACAAGAAGTTTCTCCCCCACCCCCAAACTTAAATCTAACATTGTCCTCAATGTTTCTAATGAAAGAGCAATACCAAAAAGTAAAGTAACATGAGGAATCAGTAAAGAGAGAAGTCGGAAAGATAGTACCTAGGTGAAGAGAGAAATCAAAAACTAATATACAACATACAACATACAATCGCCTCGATGGTCAATCAAGGGTAAACAGGGTCCTCCAGAGGGACCTCCTCAACATCACCTGTAGGAAGGGCTCTAAAAAGGGTTTCAATCTCTGACCGTTAACCTTCGAAGAACTACTACCATCCGTTGTCTCAATTTCAACGACTCCATGAGGAAAGACAAAGCGAAACAATAAAAGGACCCGTTCACCGAGAACGTAACTTCCCAGGGGAAAAATGCAAACGGGTATCATACAGAAGAACTTTTTGACCTGGAGAAAATGACTTCCGTAAAATATTTCTATCATGCACAAGTTTCATTTTGTTCTTATACTCCTTCGCACTATCGTAAGAATCTATACGAATCTCGTCCAACTGACCGGTTGTCAGCCGACACAAATATAAATTACACTTTCTTACTACTCAAAATATATAATGAAGCAAGGGCAAGAAAGGATCGTTCCCACAGAGAGGTCTAGGTTGTCAAATTGTTTCGGTTCCCTATAACTAACACCGGTAGTTTTGTGATTTTTATATAATAAACTAAATAAAAGCAAATAAAGAAAAGTAAACAAATCAAATCAAGGATAAGAAAATATTGGTCATGGATTTCGTCTTCAATCACAAACATGGTTTCACCACAATAACTAGAATTGATATTTTAATCTCAACTTTTATCAAAGGCCCTAGAATACCTTGATCGCAAGTATATCCCGCAAATCTCCTCATGTCATCAACAAACACATTAAAAGATGCGAATATGAATTCTATCTAAAGGAACAACCTAACGAGTAAAAGCACTAATCAAGTTTAATTCCCTAGATGCATTAAGTTCTATGAAATCAGGCCAATCAAAGCAATCGAACGTGTAAAAGCACTAATCCAATTTAACAAAGGTTATGGTTCACATGTAACTACTAGGATGTATCACTACAAGCAATAATCACAATTATGCTACTTGTAATCGTGAATCTATCACTTTTGCGTATAATAAATCCTAATCTAGCAAGAGAGATGAAAACAAACTCAATCGATTCGCGACTCGACTAAACAAGCATTCAAATCATGTAACAATATTGATGGTGAATCATAAACGATAATATGAGACAAAACTAATTTATTGAATTAAAACCCATATTTGGAAATCAAACTTATTCCATAACCAATAATAAAACTCTAGCTCATATTCATGGAGTTCATAACAAGAAGAAAGAGAAAAGACTTCATGGTTCTAAACCCTAGAAAATAAAAGTAGAGGCAAAAAGATAGATGATAAAGATAATAAAAGATCTCCCCATTAGATAAAAGTCTTCTCTTTTTATATGTTTCTCAACTTCTAAAATTAGGTCTTCTCAAAACCCATCTCCAAGTGGTCCACCAAGCCCATGTGTGAGAAAAACCCATGTAAAATTATGTCCAAAAATCGTCGCCGGAAAACTGAGATTATGGCCGGAACTTGGCCGGAAAAGTCGCCGGAAAGTATCTCAGGTGACCGGCAAAGTCCGCCCGGTCACCGGTCAACGGGTCAAGTCGGTCAACGATCCAACTCGGCCGGGTCAACTCAGAGTCAGACCGAGTCAAGCCTGGTCAGTGAGTCAGATGGGTGAATCAGCTGAGTTAAGATGAGTCAGGGTCTAACTGGCATAGGCCTAGGCCATGTTGCACAGGCCATAGTTCTGTTGCACCAAGATGATGCTGCACTGTTTGTCATCCAGCCATAATGGCTGCTACCTTCACTTCAGTTCCAATGCATGCACAACCAACTCAATTCTTTACTGCAAAAGCTCCAGTGACATCTCATTTTCTAATCTTGTTCTTCTCAGCTTCATCAACTCATCACACCACCACTCTCTGAAGTGTTCCATCACAACAACTTGCAATGCCCTGCTACACTGCTAACTCCATTCTCAGCAGCTCCAATTGCACATCTGCAGTTTGCACCACAAACCTGTCCACTGCATCTATTCACTCTGGCACCAGCACCTTGTGACATCAAATCAAGCATTTCCAGCTGCAGCTCACTCAAACCACCAACACAAATCCCATTGCAGGCAACAACACCATCTCAGCTCATTAGACTGCCAAAACTCAGCTGCAATACCACTGCCATAAGCCACTTCTGCCTCACAGCTCAAAGCCATTTAATCTTCAATCTCAGTCACCATTTCTTCCTCCCATTTCCAGTTTGCCAATTCTATTACTAGCAGCACCACCTGCAGCTGCATCACTTCTCATCTGACAGACTACTTCATATTACCACCAGTACTCAAGAGCAAACCATTCTGTAATACCCAACACACATCTAATATACTCCATTCAGTGCAGTGCATCAGTCCATGGCATTTTACAATTCAATTCATCCTTCAACTCAGAGCAGCAACAACCCCTCTGCCTGACCGCAATCACGGCTACGACTTCAGCTCAAACACACAATCTTATACAGACAGCTTCCCAAAAGCAGCTCCACCTGCAATTTCAGCTCTCCCAATTGAGCTGCAACTTCACCTGTCCTGCACCAGCACCTGCAGTTTCAATAGCAGCTGCGGCACCAATTCAGTCAACCCACAGCACCAATAACTCCATCTCCTAAACTATACTCCCTGAGCTCAGCCA
Source organism: Papaver armeniacum (assembly GCA_023531295.1). Taxonomy (NCBI): domain Eukaryota; kingdom Viridiplantae; phylum Streptophyta; class Magnoliopsida; order Ranunculales; family Papaveraceae; genus Papaver; species Papaver armeniacum. Next base: position 69,657 of record JAJJWW010011758.1, on the reverse strand, counting down.
TTTCCATCAGCCTGCCATTCCCTGGAAACAGCATCAGTTCTCATTCACCATCATCCTGCGGCTCTAGTTTCATTAACTTGGGTCTAATCTTTGCCATGAGCCCATCATTCTTCACTTGTTCTTCCAGTGACTATCATCACCATCTGAGACTACACAGCTTCAACTCAATTCATTACTTACCACCACCAGAGCCACTCTTCACCAGCTTCACCAGAACCCATTTTATATCCTTGGCAGTGACAACCAATAATACCCTTATCTCATCCTCCATCCATTCAATTCTCACTCATTTCGAACCCTTGAAACAACTCATTGCACTGAACCTGAACCAATCAGATTCATCTCAGCCATACAAATCACCATCTGCAATACCTCAGAACCCTTGCTAACAATTGGACTAAGACGGAAATCCCCTTTCAACCTCAGAATGCCCATGAATCTCCACCATTTGCTTTCAACAACAATCATCAAACCCATTCATTCTGCTACCGATTTCTTGCTCAAATCAGCAGCTATTCCTGAAACTGTTCATCACTGAAACCCTTACTTCAGTCTTCAAACCCATTTCACATATTCGAACCAACTCACTGCCAATCAGTCATAGCAACTTCACCTGCTTCTATACCTTCTCGATCTTCTCTCGATTTCATTTCAGTCACTAACTCGAACCATCAATACCCGATTCAATTTCTCGAACTCTTCCTCATGGCCTCAGATCCATCTTGGTAGCAACAACTCCAACTGTATCTGCTTAACCATCACTGTCAAACCCTCAACAAATTCTCTGCATCAATCTGCCACTTCAAATCCATCCTTTAATCGCTCAGATTTAGTCTTGTGAGTAGCAGCAGCTCTGCTACTTTACTTCTCAATTTCAGGTGAATGAGATGAACGAGAGAAAACATCTCTCTCGAATTCAGGTTTAAGTTGGGTTTGGGGTTAGATGGTACACCCCACTGCTGCATATAATCCACCCTATATGGGTGCCCTGAAAAACTTCATGGGTGCCTTTAACATTTCCATTTAAAACAAAACTGGCCACCCTTTAACCGCGGCTTGACTGTATTTAGTCCTCCTCCCAACAGAATTACCCCTTAATCTTGACTGGACTCCAGATAATGTTCACCCATGAGATGACAATTTTGTCCTTTTGGCTCAAAATAGAGTAATTTCTTCTTCTTTTCCTCCATGCGACTCCAGAGTACCTAATAACTCAAAAGCAGACATAAGATACATAATTTACAAGAAAACTCGCAAAGAAAGCATAAACAATAAATAGATATTACGGTGTTTTACAACACCTATCACCAACTCATTGAGCTGGAGTTTCCTATGGGCTCCTGCCTTGTCAAGTGAAAAATTTAGCTGCTTAACAGACCAATAAGCTCTATGTTCTAACTCAACAGGTAAATGACATGCCTTGCCATAAACAAGCCGATAAGGCGACATTCCAATAGGGGTTTTAAACGCAGCACGGTAAGCCCATAAGGCATCGATAAGCCTAGACGACCGGTCTTTTCCGATTAGGATTAACTGTTTTCTCTAATATACGTTTTATCTCCTTATTAGAAACCTCTACCTGACCACTAGTCTGCGGATGATATGGGGTAGCTACCTTATGTGTAATACCATATTTTTTCATCAGAAGCTTAAAAGGTCCATTACAAAAGTGCGACCCTCCATCACTAATTCTAGCTCGCGGTGTACCAAAACGTGTAAGTATATTATTTTTCAAGAACTCAATCACAACCCTATGGTCATTGGTTTTACACGCAACCACCTCAATCCACTTAGAGACATAGTCTACAACGACAAGGATGTATAAGTTACCAAAAGAATTAGGAAACTGACCCATAAAGTCAATACCCCACACATCAAAGACCTCAACAACTAAAATAGGGTTCAAGGGCATCATGTTCCTACGGGAATGGTTCCTAATTTACGCAACGTTCACAAGTAACACAAGAATCGTGGGAGTCTTTAAACTATGAAGGCCAATAGAATCCACACTGCAATATCTTAGCAACAGTCTTCTTAGCACTAAAGTGACCCCCACAAGCATGATCATGACAAAAGGAGATAATACTGTACTGGTCACTCTCAGGTATACATCTCCTAATAATCTGGTATGGACAATACTTAAACAAATAAGGATCATCCCAAAAGAAGTGCTTAACCTCGGCTAAAAACCTAGAACGATCTTGTTTACCCCAATGTTGGGGCATTCGACCAGTAACAAGATAATTCACTATATTTGCATACCAAGGTGATTGGGAAACAGAGAAACAGCTTGTTCATCGGGAAAGCTATCCCTTATATGAAGGGAATCATTAGGGGAACTAACAACTAGCCTAGACAAGTGGTCTCTACTACTACATTTTCTCGCACCCTTTTTGTCTCTAATGTCCGGACAAAATTCTTGTAATAAAAGGATCCATCTAATCAATCTAGGTTTGGTATCCTTCTTAGACAAAAGGTATTTCAAAGCAGCATGATCAGTATAGATTACGATCTTAGAACCTAAGAGATAGGGTCTAAACTTGTCTAAGGCAAACACAATGGCCAACAGTTCCTTCTCTGTAGTGGTATAGTTTAACTGGGCATCATTCAGAGTTTTGCTAGCATAGTAAATCACATTAAGTAATTTGTTTTCTCGCTGACCTAGCACAACACCAATAGCATAATCTGAAGCATCGCACATGATCTCAAAGGGTAGGTTCCAGTTAGGTGCCTGGACTATGGGGCGGTAGTGAGTAAAGTCTTAAGCTTCTCAAAAGCCTCTAAACAAGCATCATCAAAGACAAACTTAACATCTTTTGCAAGCAAATTGCAAAGAGGTCTAGAAATCAAGCTAAAATCCTTAATGAATCGACGATAAAAACCTGCATGCCCTAAGAATGACCTAATATCTTTACGGTTTTTGGGTCCTGTTAAGTCTTAATAAGGTCAACTTTGGCTTTATCTACCTCTATACCCTTAGAAGATACGATATGCCCTAAAACAATTCCTGATTGAACCATGAAATGACATTTCTCCCAATTAAGCACTAGATTCTTTTCCTTACATCTAGTCAACACTAATGACAAATGATGCAAGCACTCATCGAAATACGAACCAAACATTGAAAAATCATCCATAAAGACCTCCAAGAACCGTTCTACCATATCTGAAAATATGCTCATTGTAGTTGCAGGAAATCCTACACTACACCCCTCACTAGAATATACTCAATTAAGACATTTTAAGATGAATGATTATGATTCCTATTGATTGAATACTTAAATCTTTACAATATGAAATGGAAATGAGTTATAGAATTACAATCACTCTAAAACTTTCTCTCTCCTAATGACTTGCTTAACAATTCAAAAAAGAACTCTCTCCTCAACAGACTTACTTAACCCTTTATATAGGGTAGTACACAGTGGATGACAAATTAAGTGTCCTTTATTTTCGGGAATGGCTTGCGAAATATCGCAAGCGTACATGTATTGATTCTTGCGACACTCTTAAACTTCGCCATATTTTCATATCTTCCTCATGCTCTGGCTGTCGTCATTCATTGCGTCATTTATTTTATTTCCCTGCGACTCCCTCGCGATGTCGTCATTTATTAGTCTCGCGAAATATTGATGTCGCGATATTCTGATCCTACATCTTGCCTCTTCTCATGTCTTCTCTGCGAAGAAGAGAATGTCACGAGAACCAATATTTTGAGATGCCGCAATTGTTCATCTTTATCTGTTTCACTCCCGTACTTTTATACGGAATTTATTACAGATGTTTCTTCTTCCACTCTTTTCTTGACACGTCTCTTTCAACCGTTTATTCTTGACCATTCACGTCCCATCTCGCATTAAATGTATTTGTTTTCTCGAGGATTCTTCTCTCTATATATAGTTTTCTCACCCTTCTCTTCTTCTCTTTTATTTTCCCTCTGCAACTTTTCTTCAACTTTCTTCCTCTGCAATCTGCGTTTCTGCTACTATAAATCTTCCTTTCTTTCTCTCTCTTGATCTTCAATTCTCTAATCATTCCCATACTCTAAAAATGGCTTCACTTGGTCGTATATATAAACCCCTTTTTAATGAAGCTCAAAAGAATTTACAAGAGAAGGGCTTCATCCTCTCAACCATTCCCCGATCAAGAATCTTCATCTATACTTTCTGCAAAGTTGTTTTCTGATCATCAGTGTGATGATCAGAAAATCATAATCTCGCTAGGTCAAATCCTCGCAGGCCTTCCCATTCCTCTCTACAATCCCGAGATGCCTTTATTCTATGAAATTCTTGCTCACAAGAAATTCTCGCGAGCTATTTATCAACTAAGCGGTGATTCGCAAGTTTAGAAATAGTAAGGGGTCTTTATATCCTGATGATGTCAAAGATCCTAGATTCGCAAGTTTAGAAATAGTCGCTGAGAAGTATACTGTAGAAAACTTTTTTGAAAACTATGAAGTAATAAATATGAGAAATGATAAATCTCATTTGGGTGCTCGATTGAAGAGAAAAGATAATATTTCCGGTGATAAGTTGCTTATGCAAGAAGATATTGACCTTTTCGGGCAAAAATAATGTTCCTCGGTATTCCAAAGATGAGAAGTGGTGGGTTGTTCCTCTATTTTTGAGCGGACCTTATATTGCGGGTTCTCATACACTCCCCGAATCTCGCAAACTATCATCCTTGGGAATTTAAGTGGACCAAGAAGGCAAAAGAGGTATACTTCCTATTTCAGGTTTGCTTTACGATATTTCCTTCCTCTTATATTTACTAGACTTGTAAAATTTTCAGATTGCCAAATTGAAAAAGAGTTATAAAAGACGTCCAAAGGCGAGTACTCTGGCGATACTCCGATCAATCACGGATGAAGTAAGAAATACTTTCTTTTGTTATTTTTAACAATATTGTTGCCTCTGTTTCTTATCTTCATTCGTGTGCGAAGGTTGTTGAAGAAATTAACATTCCCGAAGCTGCGAAGGTTAAGGGCAAGAATAAAATCACTCTTCGCAAGGATAAATCTTCTGCTCCATCTTCTAAAAAACGGAAAATCCATCCCTCTTCTCGTTCTAGTTCCCAAACCAGCGAGAGTTCTGACGAAGATGAAAATGAGGTTGATACTTCTTCTATAAAGGAGAATCATTCGATCGAGTCTGCTATGGCGCAATTGTCTAGTGTCTTCTCCGATTCTATGCAAGGATTGGGAGATGATCATTTATCTGCTACTTGCGAAGCTCTCGCTAATATTTGCGATGCTCCCCTGCTAATGGATAATGATTCTTTTCGCGGGGTTTCCCGAACAATGACTCCCGGCTTCTTAAATGCACCGGTGCTTTGGTATGTTCATATCTCTTTATTTCTCTCGTAATTTCAATTATAAACCTTATCTTAACAATTTCTTTACCTTTCTTTATAGTCTGGGAGAGCTTCCTTTGTTGTTGCCTCAGACCTCGAGAAAAGACGCAACAATCTTGAAAAGAAAAATCTTCAACTTAAAGAGAAGATCAATGAACTAGAAATTGAAGTTGCGTCATCTCGCAGAAGGATGAAAAAATTCAACGGTTGGAAGTTGAGTCTTCTTCCCAAAAGGACAAAATATCTACTCTTCAAAGTGCTAATCAAAGAACTTTATGGTATAACATCCTCTTCTTTTCTTCATTTCTACTTTGCCATTTATTTTTCTTTGCCCGACTCATCATTTTCATGACATTTATAATCTTTCTGACGAAGCCATCCTTCTCCATTCATTCCCTGAACCTATGGATGATGATGCTCTTCTCGCTCACCTTAATGAATCTTTAAGTAGTTCTTCAAACAAGATTAATTCCCTCTCATTAAATGAACTTCGAACCAAATCTCGTCTTTTTAGAAATTGAACATAGATCTAGTTTAGGTTTAGCCAACCGATTTAAACGTTTTTATCTTAGCTCTCAGGAGAATAATAATATTCTAAGGAAGAAAATTAGCATCCTTATAGATGATAAGGATCGCATTGCTAATCAAGGGGCTCAAGCATTAGCGAAATTCCAAAAACTATTCTTGAAGTCCAAATTGAACGAGATGAATCCCTTCGCGAATGCCATACTTAATGAGCGAGAAAATCAAATTCGTTCACTTCTTGTCATAAATAATGATGATGAATTCGCTTGGGCTGCGAAAGGTTCTAGATAACGCCGAAAATAACTTAGGTGTTAGCGTTAGTCTTCATCTTTGAGCATACTTGCCTTGGTTAAAGATATGATTTCCTATGAGAGAAGGTTGTTTACTTGTTCTTCATTATTTTTCCGATTCTTTTCTATAAAATCTGTTATTAGGCTGCTAACTCATTGTCATTTGTTCGCAGAATCTGAGAAGAGGTTTCAAACCAGAATCAAGGAACTTGAATCTGAGAAAGCACAACTTGCAAAAGACTTCTCTCTTCGCAATGACAAATATTCTAAGATGAAGAAGCAACTACAAACTACTGTGGCGAATTTCAATAATGATGATGTTCGTTTTCGCAACCAAACTATTGAAAAGATTTGCAATGATCACAACATTCCTCTTTCTTCATATCCTTGTCTTCTCGATGAAATTCCCGAAATATGCCTTGCTCGGAGATGTCTCTGATAGTGATGTAAGCGAAGAAGAAGAATCTGATAAAGAATCTGATGAAGAAAAATAAGTTGCTAGATTGTTCCATTTTCCTTTCTCTTCTTGTGATACTTGTACATTTATCCTTCTAACCTTCCATTTTGTAATTTCTTCATCAAATCTATCATATGAAAATAAATAACAAGTTTTTATTCTAATCATTCCCATACTTGCCTCTGTTATTTATTTTCACATGAGAGAAATTAAGTCGACAATCTTTAAGTAATGATACTTCTTAATTTTGCAACTGCTATTGCTGATTCTCCACAAATAAATGAAGAAATATAATCGTATTCGCAAGCTTGTTTGCTTACTCAATTTCTTGTGTTATCTTATCATCATTTATGTTGAAATTCATCATTGCGACAAAATCGCAGGACGTCGTTACATTTTCATGTAATGACCCATTGATCTTGCCTTATCATTGTTTTTGTGTGGTCTTATTTTGCCTTCCTAGTTAAAGGTCTTATTTTGCCACCCCTCATTTTGCATCAATATGACAGGTCTAAATATTCTTGCGAACATAAAATCCCATGACATTGACGTCTTGCGACAAGATCGCAGGACGTCCTTACACTCTCATGTAATGACCCATTGATCTTGTCTTATCATTTTTTTAGTATTTTTGCCTCTGCAGAATATTTCATTTGCGACAATATGACAGGCCTAAATGTTCTTGCGAATATAAAGCCCCATGACATTGCCGTCTTGTGACACTTATCAGCTCCCTAATGGAGGGTGCCGCCCTTATCATCTCCCCGTTGCCCCTTCAAGGAGGCGTACATCGGCCATACAAGACTAGCTCCTCCCATCCGGTCTTAACAACAACCGGTTGTTTTCGCACCTCTTATCCCTTATACCTATAGGCTTTATGGTTACGAGACACCACCCTAAGTGGAGTTTTCTTCGGGCCGAGTGCAGCATGTGCCAAGACTTGCCAAGAATGGCCGAGACACTTCAAATGTCCCAGGCACTCTTGGCTCAACCGTGTACCTCGACGCCTTGAGCATACACTGACTCCTTGGAAGAAACCCTCGGGCGTCCAACCAGGGTATAACCTTATATATATAGTTGGAAATCCAAGGTATCTCTCCCGGATAGGCTTTCATGGGCCCCAAATTTTCATGACTCAGGTTCCAGGGGAGGTGTAACCTTTTCCCTGAGCCATGTCAAGAGATACCCCCTTATATGACGCACTTTAGGTCTTACATTTGCCTCTTGCGAAATATCATTCGCGAACTAGGGTGTACGCCATAAAGGTTCGTCCCATTCACTCACTCTTTCATTTTTGTTAATTCATTCATTCATTCAATCATTCATTTTTGGTTTTCTCTTGTTATTTTGTTTGCGAAGATATCGCACAATCTTGCATTGTTTATTCATTTTTGGTTTTCAATTCTTCAATCAAATTTTCATACATTCTTGATGGCGAGATTCTCGCGTATTTCTTCTTCAATTATTGTTTCTTCCTCTTACTCTTGATATGCCTTTATCATTGATTTTGATAATAATGATTATTCATTTCTTACACTTTTTGCTCCTGTTGCTCTCTGCCTCTGCACCATTCAAACCTCTTAATGATTCCTTTCCATCATGATTTTCAACTTTTTTCATGCACTTGCTTCGCAATGTATCTTCACCTCTTGTATCTATGGTATCCACCATCAACCTTTCTCTTCTTTGTTCATCTTTTATATTTTGCTTCCAGCCCTTTCTTTTTGCAGCTCTTTCCTCGCAACTCTCCACATCAATCTCATAGCATTTTTGTCCTTCCATCCAGTCTCCCTTTATAACTCCAACACCGCTAGGATGAGGAAACTTTATACACTGATGATAAGTCGACGCTACACCCGAATTTCGTGCAACCATGGCCTTCCGATCAATGCATTATAAGGGGACTCCACATCGACTACACAACAAAATTTCAGTTGATAATCCTTGCAAGGGTATTCTCATATGAACTTCTCCTTTAGGCTTATTCGTTGTGCCATTGAAACCGTATATATGTCGAAGGTATCAACTCTTCATCCTTCCCACCCATAGTCTTGTAAGTATGGTAAAAAATAATGTTTACTGAGCTCCCCGTATCAATTAAGATTCTATTGATCGCCCAGGAATTTTGTGCTTCATCATCTTCGCCATCTACAGGTTTTGGATTAATTTCCCTGTTTCTAGCGCCATTATGTAGTTGCAGGAAATCCTAAACTACACCCCTCACTAGAATATACTCAATTAAGACATTTTAAGATGAATGATTATGATTCCTATTGATTGAATACTTAAATCTTTACAATATGAAATGGAAATGAGTTATAGAATTACAATCACTCTAAAACTTTCTCTCTCCTAATGACTTGCTTAACAATTCAAAAAAGAACTCTCTCCTCAACAGACTTACTTAACCCTTTATATAGGGTAGTACACGATGGATGACAACTAAGCTGTCCTTTATTTTTTGAGAACGGCTTAAAAATATCGCAAGCGTACATGTATTGATTCTCGCGACACTCTTAAACTTCGCCATATTTTCATATCTTCCTCATGCTCTGGCTGTCGTCATTCATTGCGTCATTTATTTTATTTCCCTGCGACTCCCTCGCGATGTCGTAATTTATTAGTCTCGCGAAATATTGATGTCGCGATATTCTGATCCTACACTCATCATGCAACGCTGAAAAGTCGCAGGGGCGTTACATAGCCCGAAAGGCATGCGTCTATACGCAAAGGTACCAAAGGGACAGGTAAAAGTGGTTTTCTCCTGGTCTTTTGGGGCAATGACGATCCGATTATATCCAGTAGCCATCTAAAAAGCGAAGAATGACTATGTCCAGCTAATCTCTCTAGCATCTGGTCGATGAAGGGAAGGGGAAAGTGGTCCTTTCTAGTGACCTTGTTCAATTTCCTATAGTCAATACAAGCACGCCAACCCGTGGTCACTCAGGTTGGGGTTAACTCATTATTATCATTACGGACTACGAGAATCTTGGGATTTCTTGGGAACAACCTGAACGGGGCTGACCCACTTGCTGTCGGAAATGGGGTAGATAATGCCTACATCTAACAGCTTAAGAACCTCGGTTCAAACTACTTCTTTCATATTAGGATTTAGTCTTCGTTACATCTCCCTAGAAGGTTTGGTATCTTCCTCTAAATAAATCTGATCCATACAAACAAGTAGGACTTATACCTTTAATATCTCACTGGGTCCTCCCTAAAGCTTCCTTGTTGTTTTGAAGGACGGTCACTAGCCTACTTTCCCGATCACTATCCAAGTCGGAAGCAACAATCACGGGTAAAGTTTCAGATGGGCCTAAAAACACATACTTCAGGGTATCTGGCAATGGTTTTAGGTCTAACTTAGGAGGCTCTTCTAATGAAGGAACTAGGGTAGACTTAGAAACTGGTAGTGGTTCGAACTTAGGTTTCCATCCATTACTAGTGTCTAACAAAGGGGTTGAATCTAACAAAGCATTCACCTCATTAATCACATCATCATCATAAAAATCAATCCCAAAGTGAGCTAGGCATTTCTCTAATGGATCTTCTAACAAAGTGTTTGGTAATGACTCCTCGACTAATGTTCCTATCATGTTTACCTCTTCTATGCTTGAGTCATCTAGTTCAGAGGGTAGCTTACTAATATGGAAGACGTTCACTCAATAGTCATATTACCAAAAGACAAATTCATAATACCGGTTCGACATTAATGATCGCATTGGATGTAGCTAAAAACGGCGACCTAAAATTACCTGGTATCTGGTTCTCTGCGGGTCGGGACAGGTTGGGTATCTAGGATAACAAAATCCACCGGATAAATAAACTTGTCGACCTCTATGAGAACACACCTCGATCACACCCCGAGGAATTTTAACGGACCTATCGGCTAACGAAGAGTCATCTCAGGTAGGTTTCATCTCACCAAGTCCTAGCTTAAGGTACATGGTATGGGAGTAAGTTTACATTGGCTCCTAAGTCAAGCAAAGCTTTCTCAACACGGTATTTACCTATTGTGCAAGAAATAGTAGGGGACCCTGGGTCTTTATACTTAGGAGTAGTGGTATTCCGAATAATAGAACTCACGTGACTAGCTAGGAAGGATTTCTTTTGAACACTAAGCTTACGCTTTCGTGTACACAAGTCCTTAAGACTTGGCATAAGCGGGAATCTGCAATCGCATCCAACAATGGGAGGTTGATAGTAACCTCGCTTAAAACCTCCAATATATCATTAAAGTTGGACTCCCTCCTAGTTGGAACTAGCAGTTGGGGAACAGGGCTCGGGAACAAAGCACAGTTCAATATGACCCTCATTGGTCTCATTAGAGACTCTATTAGTCTCCTCATTTTCTGGCTCAAAAGGGTGAACTACAAGATGTTCACTTTCAGGCATGGCGACCTTATTGTCAACTTTCTTTCCACTCCTAAGGGTTGTAATAGAATTCACATGATTATACGATTTCTCTCCTTTAGGGTTAGGATCAGTATGACTAGGGAACCTTCCATCTTCTTTCTCACTAAGGAACTTAGATATTTGGCCGACTTGAAGTTCTAATTTAGCAAGAGACTGGGAATTATTCTTAAAATTCTGATTGGTTTCCTCTTGAAAATTACCCTGGCTCTATGTTAACATATCCTGGATCTTTTTTAGTATACTAAGAGATTCCTCTAAGCTAGTCATTCTATTCTCAGAAGGGTTAAGAACTGGGTTTGACTCAAGAATTCTTATTATAACCAAAACCCGGGGAGGCCGAATTACCGACCTTGATTCTCGCCCTTAGACCAAGAGAAATTAGGATGGTTTTCCAACCGGGGTTGTAGGTCTCTCGAGTATGGGTCAAACTTCACGGTTTTCAAACCTAGAGTTGTTGTAAATAGCATGGGCTTGCTCTTCACTAACCTGACCTTCCCAAAATGAGTTATCGGGTTCTATTCCACAACTAGAGACTTGAGAGACTCTATTAGGTTCAACAAGGGACCTATTTTTAGATTGCCCCATTTCCAAGGCTTCTAACCTTCTAGACAAAGCTGCAAGCTTAGCGTCTGACGCAAAACTCGTATCTACCAAATTGGTGCTACTTCTATTAACCAAAAGTCTTTTAGGGGTTCAACACAAGACTCCCACTTGTTGGGATTTCTCAAAGAACAACTCCTAAGAAGGTAAAGGCATCCTCAGCACTTTTATTAGTAAACTCACTTTTGAGACACATAGACTCGACCATGGCTTTGGTCGAGTAGTCTAAACCATCATAAATAATCCCTACAAGTTTCATCTTATCAAATCCATGGTGAGGAAACTCGAGATAGGAGATCATTGAATCTCTCTAAAAACCTATAAAGAGACTCTCCATCTTGTTGCACACTAGCACTAATTTTTACCTAAAAGCTGCAGTTTTATGCTTAGGGTAGAATTTAATATAGAAAGCACAATAAGTTCTGCCATGTTTCAATGGATTCGGATGGTAGGTTGTTTAGCCAGGTCTTGGCTTTATCTTTTAAGGAAAAGGGGAACATCTTAAGTTTCAAAACTTCATCGGTAAGGTCTTTTATTCTAAACTGTCCCACAAATTTCCTCAAAGTCCCTAATATGAAAATAAGGGTTCTCATCATCTTTTCCTAAGAATATAGGGATCATCTCAAGAATACTAGCTTTTATCTCGAAGTTAGCCGTATTGGTGGAAATTTAATGCACGAAGCTCGGTTGGTCCCGGTTGGGAACATGTAATCTTTCAAAGTTGCCATCGGCTGACACAACTGAAGTACTAGGGTACTTTCCTCACGAAGAGATTCTCAAAATCGAAGTTTCCAAAACGGGGCTCTCAAAAGAAGAGTCTTGAGTTCCCGCCTTCACAAGAAGAACTACTAGGTTTTTCACTAATCAATCGACCTAGATTGTCTCTTTTCCAAGCCCGTTCTCTAATGACTTCGGGCATACACTAGAAAAACAAACGAAAAGAAAAATCATAAAAGGAAGGGAAGTTCTATGCAAACACAAACAAGGCCGACTCCACCACAAAAACCTATTGAATTCTAGCAAACAAAAAGCATGATGGCTCCACTTAGATTGTTTCTAGACCACTTCTAATCGTTCGAAAGGGAATTTGTTACAATTTAAGCAAACCCTCTGGGATCAATCCGAGTCAAAGTAAGTTGAATCAAGGCGAGGGAAGCTCCGTGGAGCTTTGATACCCAAGGCCCCACCGCTATTACAAGGCGGTGCAATCACGCATTCAACTTCACGAAACCATCATGAACTTCAAGTATGCTAAAAGAGTAACCAATATTTTTCGAATGACTTTCGTATTAAGCTCGTTACCCTATCGGTCTCGTTCTATTCCAAATTTTAAAGCTTAGGTTCGCGTTAAGTATCGTTTTTCCTAAGGCGGGCAAGAAGAGAACAGTGATGAAATTCGAACCCTTATCTTGTATGGCCAGTCCTTGCCCTTTACTAGGAAATTAAAGCGGTCGTTTTCAAGTCCTCATCATATATTCACACGAAGGAAGACGTGTAACTCGGCGGCGAGGATTCGCGAGTGTTTCGACAAACTTACCTCCCGTTCCCGGGACGGGGATGAACCGTTGCGGTCGACTCGGGCCACGACTCCTATGTCATGTACGAACCCGAGGCCGAGACGATATCGTAATCGTCGTCCTTCTCTCGCACCACGTTTATATTTAATACTACCCTTCCGTAGGGTTTAAAAATAAAAGAATGTCCAAATGTCCAAGTCCAAAGTCCAAAGTCCAAAAATAAAGTACAAAAGAAAAGGAAAGTCTTATGCAAAACCTGAAACATAGGAGTCGTAACGCAGTAGAACATTCATCCGTGCGAGACGGAGAAAATTTGAGACGTGAAGGCTGCAATCCACCGGCGATTTACTGTTTCCTTTCAAAACAAACCGAGCTATGTGATGAGGACAACGACAACAATTTCTGTCAAGGAGCAGGACTGTGCATCTAGACAAGGTTCGATTTCATCACGCGTTCACTAACCAACTTTGCCGCTGTAAAACTCTTGAACTAAGCAAGGCTGAATGAAACGAGACTTGACAGAACTTGTGTAGTCGTCGAAAAAATATGATTACTCTTTGTATGCCAGAAGTTCATGATGGTTTCTAGCCCGAATCATGGATAACTTGCTGACTTCGGATTGTTCGAAATTTAGCAAATTGTAACAAATTCACTTTGAAACGTTAACTGATCAGGCTCAATGCAGAGTGGAGCGCTAAATCATCCTTTTTGTTGCTAGAATTCAACAAGGTTTGCTGTGATGAGTAAGAGAACCCTTATTTTCATATTAGGGACTTTGAGGAAATTTGTGGGACAGTTAGAATAAAAGACCTTACTGATGAAGTTTTAAAACTTAAGATGTTCCCCCTTTCCTTAAAAGATATAAAGCCAAGACCTGGCTAAACAACTTACCATCTAGATCCATTGAAACAGGCGAGGAACTTATTGCTCGCTTTCATATGAAATTCTACCCTAAGCATAAAGCTGCAACAAGTTAGGCGAAAATTAGTGCTAGTGTGCAACAAGAGGAGAGTCTCTTTATAGGTTTTAGAGAGATTCAATGATCTCCTATCTCGAGTGTCCTCACCATGGATTTGATAAGATGAAACTTGTAGGGATTATTTATGATGGTTTAGACTATTCGACCAAAGCCATGGTCGAGTCTATGTGTCTTTGGTGAGTTTACTAATAAAATTGTTTGAGGATGCCTTTACCTTCTTAGGAGATGTTCTTTGAGAAATCCCAACAAGGGGAGTCTTGTGTTGAACCCCTAAAAGACTCTTGGTCAATAGAAGTAGCACCAATGTGGTAGATACAAGCTTCGGGTCAGATGCTAAGTTTGCTGCTTTGTCCAGAAGGTTAGAAGCTTTGGAAATGGGTCAGTCTAAAAATAGGTCCCTTGGTGAACCTAATAGAACCTCTCAAGTATCTAGTTGTGGAATAGAGCCAGATAACTCATTTTGGGAAGGTCAGGTTAGTGAAGAGCAAGCTCATGCTATCTATAACAATGCTAGGTTTGAGAACCGTCGGAAGTTTGACCCATACTCGAGAGACCTACAACCCCAAGTTGGAGAAACCATCTTAATTTCTCTTGGTCTAAGGGCCAAAATCAAGGTCGATCTAGTAATTCTCGGCCTCCCCTGGGTTTTGGTTATGCTAAGAACTCTTGAGTCAACCCGTTCAAACCCTTATGAGAATAGAATGACTAGCTTAGAGGAATCTTTTAGTATACTAAAAAGAGCCGAGGATATGTTAACACAAAGCCGGAAATGTTAGTAAAGAGCCGGGGTAATTTTCAAGAGGAAACCAAGCAGAATTTTAAGAATAATTCCCAGTCTCTTGCTAAATTAGAACTTCAAGTGGGACAAATAGCTAAGTTCCTTAGTGAGAGAGAAGATGGAAGGTTCCCTAGTCATACTGATCCTAACCCTAAAGGAGAGAAATCGTACAATCATGTGAATTCTATTACAACCCTTAGGAATGGAAAGAAAGTTGACAATAAGGTCGCCATGCCCGAAAGTGAACATCTTTGTAGTTCACCATTCAACAGCAGAAAATGAGGAGACTGATAGAGTCTCTAATGAGACCAATGAGGGTCATATTGAACCAAGCTTTGTTCCCAGAGCCCCGTTCCCCCAGCTGCTAGTTCCAACTAAGAGGGAGTCCAACTTTAACGATGTTTTGGAGGGTTTTAAGCAGGTAACTATCAACCTACCATTGTTGGATGCAATTAAGCAGATTCCCGTTTATGCCAAGTTTCTTAAGGACTTGTGTACACGAAAGCGTAAGCTTAGTGTTCAAAAGAAAGCCTTCCTATCTAGTCACGTGAGTTCTATTATTCAGAATACCACTACTCCTAAGTATAAAGACCCAGGGTCCCCTACTATTTCTTGCATAATAGGTAAATACCGTGTTGAGAAAGCTTTGCTTGACTTAGGAGCCAGTGTGAACTTACTCCCATACCATGTGTACCTTAAGATAGGACTTGGTGAGATGAAACCTACCCGAGATGACTCTTGATTGGTCGATAGGTCCGTTAAAATTCCTCGGGTGTGATCGAGGATGTTCTCATAGAGGTCGACAAGTTTATTTATCCGGTGGATTTTGTTATCCTAGATACCCAACCTGTCCCCGACCCAGAGAACCAGATACCAGTAATTTTAGGTCGCCCGTTTTTAGCTACATCCAATGCGATCATTAACTTTCGAAATGGTATTATGAATTTGTCTTTTGGTAATATGACTATTGATCTGAACGTCTTTCATATTAGTAAGCTACCCTCTGAACTAGATGACTCAAGCATAGAAGAGGTGAACATGATAGGAACATTAGTCGAGGAGTCATTACCAAACGCTTTGTTAGAAGATCCATTAGAGAAATGCCTAGCTCACTTTGGGATTGATTTTGATGATGATGATGTGATTAATGAGGTGAATGTCTTATTAGATTCAACCCCTTTGATAGACACTAGTAATGGCTGGAAACCCAAGATCGAACTCTACCCGTTTCTAAGTCTACCCTAGTTCCTTCGTTAGAAGAGCCTCCTAAGTTGGACCTAAAACCATTACCGAGATACCCTAAAGTATGTGTTTTAGGCCCTTTCCCGCGAGACTTTACCTGTGATTGTTGCTTCCAACTTGGATAGTGATCAGGAAAGTAGGCTAGTAACCGTCCTTCAAAACAACAAGGAAGCTTTAGGGTGGACCATAGCAGATATTAAAGGTATAAGTCCTACTGTTTGTATGCATCAGTGTAGTCAAAATCGCTCTCCAAGGCCGATTACTCGCCGAGTAATCGCTACAGGCTATATGACCGAGGCGATTTCCGATTCCAAGGTATTTCTAATTTTTAGTGATTAAGATGGATGATTCTACCGATTTGGATCGATTTTTGAGCAAAATGAGTGAACGATTTTTCCGAGTTGGCATTATATACACTAAAATCAGAAAAGAAAATTTTTGTAACCCTTATTATGGGAGTTATCATATAAAAAACGTCTAAATACATGATAAATACGTTCAATATAATAATATTACACACTTAATTACATGATAGTGTTAAAATTTAATTTTAATTAGGTACAAATCATGACTTATGAGCGGAAATTTGTAAGTCTCTAGTAAATATATTCCGAGTATTAGACCGAGTTTTGGCGATTTCCAAGTCCGAACTAATTGCTCCTCGCTCCAAGCTCCCCAACCGAGTAGGACCGAGGAACGATTTCAACTACTTTGGTATGCATCAGATCTATTTAGAGGAAGATACCAAACCTTCTAGGGAGATGCAACAAAGACTAAACCCTAATATGAAAGAAGTAGTTCGAACCGAGGTTCTTAAGCTATTAGATGCGGGCATTATCTACCCCATTTCGGACGATAGTGGGTCAGCCCCGTTCGAGTTGTTCCCAAGAAATCCGGTATTACTTGTATTCCGAATGATAACAATGAGTTAATCCCTACCCGAGTGACCACGGGTTGGCGTGTTTGTATTGACTATAGGAAATTGAACAAGGTCACTAGGAAGGACCACTTTCCCCTTCCCTTCATCGACCGGATGCTAGAGATTAGCTAGACATAGTCATTACGCTTTTTAGATGGCTACTCTGGCTATAATCAGATCGTCATTGCCCCCAGAAGACCCGGGAGAAAACCACTTTTACCTGTCCCTTTGGTACCTTTTGCGTATAGACGCATGCCTTTCGGGCTATGTAACGCCCCTGCGACTTTTCGACGTTGCATGATGAGCATATTTTCAGATATGGTAGAGCGGTTCTTGGAGGTCTTTATGGATGATTTTCAGTGTTTGGTTCGTCTTTCGATGAGTGCTTGCGTCATTTGTCATTAGTGTTGACTAGATGTAAGGAAAAGAATCTAGTGCTTAATTGGGAGAAATGTCATTTCATGGTTCAATCAGGAATTGTTTTAGGGCATATCGTATCTTCTAAGGGTATAAAGGTAGATAAAGCCAAAGTTGACCTTATTAAGACTTTACATGTCCCAAAAAGCGTAAAATATATTAGGTCATTCTTAGGGCATGCAGGTTTTTATCGTCGATTCATTAAGGATTTTAGCTTGATTTCTAGACCTCTTTGCAATTTGCTTGCAAAAGATGTTAAGTTTGTCTTTGATGATGTTTGTTTAGAGGCTTTTGAGAAGCTTAAGACTTTACTCACTACCGCCCCCATAGTCCAGGCACCTAACTGGAACCTACCCTTTGAGATCATGTGCGATGCTTCAGATTATGCTATTGGTATTGTGCTAGGTCAGCGAGAAAACAAATTACTTCATGTGATTTACTATATATGCTAGCAAAACTCTGAATGATGCCCAGTTGAACTATACCACTACAGAGAAGGAACTGTTGGCCATTTTGTTTGCCTTAGACAAGTTTAGACCCTATCTCTTAGGTTCTAAGATCGTAATCTATACTGATCATGCTGCTTTGAAATACCTTTTGTCTAAGAAGGATACCAAACCTAGATTGATTAGATGGATCCTTTTATTACAAGAATTTTGTCCAGACATTAGAGACAAAAAGGGTGCAGAAAATGTAGTGGCATACCACTTGTCTAGGCTGGTTGTTAGTTCACCTAATGATTCCCTTCATATAAGGGATAGCTTTCTGATGAACAAATCGTTCTCTGTTTCCAATCACCTTGGTATGCAAACATAGTGAATTATCTTGTTATGGTCGAATGCCCCAACATTGGGGTAAACAAGATCGTTCTAGGTTTTTAGCCGAGGTTAAGCACTTCTTTTGGGATGATCCTTATTTGTTTAAGTATTGTCCGGACAGTTATTAGGAGATGTATACACGAGAGTGACCACCAGTATATTTCCTTTTGTCATGATCATGCTTGTGGGGTCACTTTAGTGCTAAGAAGACTGCCGCTAAGATATTGCAAAGTGTGGATTCTACCGACCTTCGTTGTTTAAAGACTCCCACATTCTTGTGTTACTTGTGAACGTTGCCGAAATTAGGAACCATTTCCGTAGGAATATGATGCCCTTGAACCCGATTTTAATTGTTGAGGTCTTCCATGTGTGGGGTATTGACTTTATGGGTCCGTTTCCTAATTCCTTTGGTAACCTATACATCCTTGTCGCCGTAGACTATGTCTCTAAGTGGATTGAGGCGGTTGCGTGTAAAACCAATGACCATAGGGTTGTGATTGAGTTCTTGAAAAATAATATACTTACACGTTTTGGTACACTGCGAGCTATAATTAGTGATGGAGGGTCGCAATTTTGTAATGGACCTTTTAAGCTTCTGATGAAGAAATATGGTATTACACATAAGGTAGCTACCCCATATCATACGCACTAGTGGTCGTGTAGAGGTTTCTAATAGGGAGATAAAACGTATATTAGAGAAAAATGAAGTTAATCCTAATCGGAAAGACTAGTCGTCTAGGCTTATTGATGCCTTATGGGCTTACCGTACTGCGTTTAAAACCCCTATTCGAATGTCGCCTTATCGGCTTGTTTATGGCAAGGCATGTCATTTACCTGTTGAGTTAGAACATAGAGCTTATTGGGCTGTTAAGCAACTAAATTTTTCACTTGACAAGGCGGAGCCCATAGGAAACTCCACATTCAATGAGTTGGACGAGATTCGTATAGATGCTTACGATAGTGCGAAGGGAGTATAAGAACAAAATGAAACTTGTGCATGATAGAAATATTTTACGGAAGTCATTTTCTCCAGTCAAAAAGTTCTCTGTATGATACCCGCTTGCATCTTTTCCCTCTAGAAGTTCGTTCTCGGTGGACGGGTCCTTTTTATTGTTTGCACTTTGTATTTCCTCATGGAGTCATTGAGATCGAGACACCGGATGGTAGTAGTTCTTCGAAGGTTAACGGTCGAGAGATTGAAACCCTTTTAGAACCCTTCCCTACTGGTGATGTTGAGGAGGTCCTCTGGGGAGGACCCTATTTACCCTTGATTGACCATCGAGGCGATTGTATGTTGTATATTAGTTTTTGATTTCTCTCTTCACCCAGTACTATCTTTCCGACTTCTCCCTTTTACCGATTCCTCATGTTACTTTACTTTTTGGTATTGCTCTTTCATTAGAAACATTGAGGACAATGTTAGATTTAAGTTTGGGGGTGGGAAGAAACTTCTTTTGTTAGCTTTTAGTTGCAATAAATAAACTCCAGCACTTAGAAATTTATGTTTATTAAGGATGGCACTAACCAATCTAAGTGGATGGAAGCATTTTGGTTATAGGAGTTGAGGAACCAATCGATTAGATGGAAACATCTAAAGAGTCTATTCATAAAAGCACGAGCTCGGGTGTTAGAAAAAGAAAACATGGTAGTTTCGCCATATCCTCGTGATGGAAACATCGAAAGAATCTGATCACTTCTTTTATTTTTCTCTTTACCATTGCTAGGGTGAAATAGAGTGACCGAGATACCCAAAAAAAAAAAAAAAAAAAAAAAAAAAAAAATTGAAACCACTAGACCAATCGGAATAAATACAATAAAGTCGATCACCGGTACCCTTGTATATGCCCAAACAGTTGACCTAGAGTTAGGATTATCGATCACCGGTCCCCTTGTATATGCCAAAGTGTGTTGATATTAGTCCGCACCGAAGATCTCGAGTCCATTAGGATAGGTTCACCTTAGTCAACATCATCCACGTTTTCTCTACATCCATCTTCTTAATCTTTCCATGTGATTGGTTGACTCAGGTTTATGATGTCCAAACTATCCGAGTAGAGCTGCTGTCACTTTATATGAATTTTAGTATGCTTGAGAGCAAACTCGTGTACAACAATTGGAATTTCGCATCGGGGTACTTCCTCTTGTAATCAATAAGTATGCCAACTAAGGAGATTCTTTAGTGCCTTCCAAGATTCTGCGTAGATAGCAAGGGTCTGGAGTAAAGGTTTTGTGGGTACACCTCTAGTAAACCCTCCGGAGACAACACTCCGCCACTAGGGCCACCTAGGGGTTCAAATGATTTTTATTTTCTAGAATAAATTTGCTCGAGGACTAGCAAATAATAAGTTTGGGGGTATTTGATAGACGCATTTATGTGTCTAATTTGTCCTTAAAGTTTCGTATTGTTAGTACTCATTTTTTTGCTTATTGTGGTGGTTTGTGTGTTTGTAGGCATTTTTTGAAAAAAAAGATTGTTGGAAAATTCGGCTCGAAAAGTTGCTCGGAACACCCCCGGAGGGCATTTGATATTCGGACTCCCACTTTGGATAAGGGGTAACCCAATTGCTAAGGGGTAACCCTTTGCTATTCGCACCCCACAGCTGGTTAAGGGCTGCCTTCTTCTTCACCGTTCAAAAACAGAAATTGGCGGGAAAACCAAGTTTCCACTGCCGGAATTAAGGTTTGGGATTTGAGCTCGTTGCAGTGAGACTAAAGGGCTGGAATTAATTGGGTATACTCCAATGGGCTAGACATGGATGGTATAGGTGTTCTTTTCGATCCAATTTGGCTGAATAGTCGATTGGATTACAGCGATTTAAACGTGTGCTGATCGTGTTTGGATTGAGATGGGTCTCTGCAGAAGCGTGTGGGAGATAAATAAGCAGAGTTTGCAGGGCTTGTAAGGCGCGTGAAGAGGTAAAAAAAAGAAAAAAATATCCCGTATCTTGCATGGAGAATAATCAAAAATATATTGCAATTACACGCGAGATTTTGCTTCTGCTGGGTTATAAATAGGTGCTGGGAGGTCATAGAAGAGACACGGAGAGTTTGGGAGGTTTTAGAACACTACAAGAGCCAAAAAATCGAAGTTGCAGAGACTTCCATTGCTGCTGGTGTGAAGAACACGAAGAACATTCAACGCACGCCGGACCGTCGTTTTCGCTACATTGACAACGACTCACAACCGTGGGTCGTAAGACGGAGGCATACTTAAAAACAACAGTAACAGTTTTTAACCTTCTTTGTACCAGTGTTTGCAACACTTATAATCGTTGCAAACACCCGATTTTCATCATATTCTCCATTTCATCTTTGTAAACACTCTTTGAGCAATAATAATGATTTTTGAGCGTGTTTCCAACATGATGAGAGGCTAATTCTCCCACAACCAAGGCAATGAGGAAGCTATTTACGCATGAATAATTGGTAACTATTTTATTTTCTCTAATTTATAATTTATAATTCACTCAATCACTGCTTTTGCATAGTTTTAAATTGTTTGCATAATTTTCGTTATTAGTTGTGATTCAATTAGATAGGTTATGCTTTATTTAGATAATCTATGCTTAGGGGATACAATTAATTTTTGGGAATTTTCCCGATTATTTGTGGATTAAGAAACAAGGGATTTAAAAAATAATAATTAGAGTTTTGGGTTATTTACCGTAATTCATTCATGTGTAATAGTGGAATCAGTGTCTTGGTTATTTTCTCATATCTTGAATCAATTTTGTGTTAATTTTTCATTATTTTTAAGTTTTATAAGTCTAAAATCTTTTGCTTTCACAAGTCTCAACGAACCTTTTTACTACAACTCAATTGAAATTCTCATCAGAGGTGTATAACACCACCGTAAAGATATAATTGTAAAAAATACTTAAATATACTCCTATTTCCTCCTTGCCATAAAATTTGTGCAAACTACAACTAGCTCATCTAATTTGGGACGGATGGAGTATCTATTTTATATTCTAAACAACCCAGAGCGTAATTACCTACTGTTTTGGTTTATTACAAAAGTGGTCCGATCCTACTCTTTACCGATTATTTGTAGGTATGACACAAATGGGCATAATTATTAGCTTAAACACTAAGCATATTTGAAAGCTCCATCGACGCCATCAATCTTCCCGTTTGGGATCCAACCAAAGGTGAAATCACAGGTGCATACAAATACCTCAAACATGCTAAAATTACATGATTTAAAATCGTGCTTGGGCTAATTGAGTTTTTCTAAAGGGAATTAAGATTTTATAACCACTGTCACCGTCACTACCGACAAACCTATTTTGTTAGAATGTAATTAAACCCGAATTGTCTTCTTTTGTGAAAATGTAATTATCGCTTATGAAGCTTCTAAACAACTAGGAGTATCAGTTATTATTTCCAACAGACTCGATGGTGCATGCACAAACCAGAAAACAATAGGTCGCCGCTCTTACCTTTCCCATAAAAAGGGAAATATTATGAAGAGGACCGAAAATGCTAAGGATGGTGAACATTCACCTCTTTGTAAATATAACTTGCAGGTGTGTAAGGAATATTATTGCACACAAAAGATTTAATATAGAATTATTGCATCTTGACTATCATCGAATTAAGCTAGAAAATCTTATACAATAACCACAAATAAATGGTAAAATACCGAAACAAAAAGTTGACCCCCCATAAGGCCTGGGTGATACTTAGTGATTTTATAACTATAAAACATCAAAAATATATTTGAGAGTTCAATAAGAAAATACCACTATGAACAGAAGCTGGTCATTTTTTTTCGGACTGACTGAAAAAAAAATTCGGACTGAGGGGGTAACAGATATATGGTTGACAGAAGTAATGTAAAGATAGAAAAGTAGTTTTATTCAACGTGAGAAGTTACAGAGAGTGTTGTTCTATATATAGGAACTGCACGTGAAGGAAAGTAAAAAACAAACCTAACAAGGTAAATAAAAAGCAGTAAGAAGTAAAGATAACAGCTAACACAGTTAACACTTCTTTTACAAAAACAGCTATAAAGGTAAAGGAATTGACTTATGACTTATACTTCTAACACTCCCCCTTAATCTGATGGAGGGCAAGAGCAATGCATCAGTTGACAAGCGAGGTTGTAGAACGTAGTAGAAGAAAGTCCTTTGGTGAATAAGTCTGCTACCTGACGAGAAGAAGGTATGAACCGTACTGCAACAGTGCCAGCATCCATTAAATCTCTAACAAAGTGATAGTCTACTTCAATATGCTTGGTTCTAGCATGAAAGGCAGGTGTTTATGGGTAAAAATCGTTTCTGTCGATTTCGGTAAATTCGGTAGGTGAGTGAGAAACTGGTTCAAACCCTAAACAAATGTGCTGCACGTGAGCACTTTATAGGTTCGAGAGATCAATCATACAAGTCCGGCCTAAACCAAGAAATGGCCGTTCCCGGACTTGCTTCGGTCACAAAGTGGAGGAGAAGGGTTGATTTGGGGAGGGAAGAAAAGAAAGGTGTTGAGGAGAGTAGTATCTCGACTTGTATCGAAAGTTAAAGCTTAGGAAGCTTGCAAGAGATGAAAGATTTTTTGGGAGAGCTTGCAAAGTTGCCTTTACGAGAGTGTAAGTGTAGTATATTTCTCCCGACCGAGACTTGTTGTCCGGTGGAAATAGGTAAGACCTATTTATACAAGTCGAGTTTGAAACGTACCCTGGCCTCATGAAGGAAGAGAGTAAAGGGTGAAATAATGGGAGGAGGTGGTAACCGCATGGTTTAATGGGCGAAACGTTTTCACCATTATTTCCTCTTTTATTTGACCGCTTTATTCCTTTTCACGCTTTCTTAATGTGAGCGTAGCGTCTGCCGCATGTTTGTGACCGCCAAACCAAAACCCTAAAGAAGCATCCCCGTTTGTGTTGATGTCTCGAGTGTTGGTTACATCTTGAGTGCAAGTGGCGCCTCTAGTGGCGCGTGTGGCATGTGCGGAATGCCTTGGTGGTAGTTTGCACGGTTTGCAAGTTGGGCTACCAACGTGTGTGCTTGGCATGTGTCGATGGCATGTGCGGAATGCCTTGGTGGTAGGTTGCACGGTTTGCAAGTTAGGATACCAGCGTGTGTGTTTGGCATGTGCTAATGGCATGCGTGGCCACTAGGGCCGTGACCTTGATAGGGAAACTAGATAGCGAGCATGTTGGCATGTGCCAATGGCATGCGTGGCCGTTAGGGCCGTGATTTTGCTAGGGAACTGGCTAGCGAGCATGTTGGCATGTGCCAATGGCATGCATGGCCGTTAGGGTCAGTGATTTCGCTAGGGAAACTAGCTAGCGAGCATGTTGGCATGTGCCAATGGCATGCATGGCCGTTAGGGCGTGATTTCGCTAGGAAACTAGCTAGCGAGCATGTTGGCATGTGCCAATGGCATGCGTGGCCGTTAGGGCCGTGGTTTTGCTAGGGAAACTAGCTAGCGGGCATGTTGGCATGTGCCAATGGCATGCGTGGCCGTTAGGGCCGTGATTTTGCTAGGGAAACTAGCTAGCGAGCATGTTGGCATGTGCCAATGGCATGCGTGGCCGTTAGGGCCGTGGTTTTGCTAGGGAAACTAGCTAGCGAGCATGTTGGCATGTGCCAATGGCATGCATGGCCGTTGACCTAGTTGCATGTTTGGCAAGCATAGGGCGCTATGTTTGGCGTGGGCCAAAGTCATAGCGAATTGGAAATATGGCTTGCGACACGTTTTTGGCATGTGCCAATGGCACGTGCAGCCATGTTGACCTAGTTGCAAGTCTTGCAAACCTAGGGCGCTATGTTGGGTGTGGGTCAAAGTCATAGCGACTTGGAAATATGGCTTGCGACACGTTTTGGCATGTGCCAATGGCACGTGCAGCCATGTTGACCTAGTTGCAAGTCTTGCTAACCTAGGGCGCTATGTTGGGCGTGGGCCAAAGTCATAGCGACTTGGAAATATGGCTTGCGACATGTTTTGGCATGTGCCAATGGCACGTGCAGCCATGTTGACCTAGTTGCAAGTCTTGCAAACCTAGGGGCGCTATGTTGGCGTGGGCCAAAGTCATAGCGACTTGGAAATATGGCTTGCGACACGTTTTGGCATGTGCCAATGGCACGTGCAGCCATGTTGACCTAGTTGCAAGTCTTGCAAACCTAGGGCGCTATGTTGGGCGTGGGCCAAAGTCATAGCGGCTTGGTTTGGCATTGTTGCCATGGTGCGCAGTATGTGGCTTGTTTTGGCATTGTTGCCATGGTGCGCAGTATGCGGCTTGGTTCGGCATTGTTGTCATGGTGATCAGTATGCGGCTTGTTTTGGCATGGTTGCCATGGTGCGCAGTATGCGGCTTGGTTTGGCATTGTTGCCATGGTGCGCAGTATGCGGCTTGTTTTGGCATTGTTGCCATGGTGTGCGGTATGCGGCTTGGTTTGGCATTGTTGCCATGGTGCGCGATATGCGGCTTGGTTTTGGAATTAGGGTTACTGTTGAAAAACCTAATGCGGTATTTTGAAAAATACCCCTATTAATTATTTACACCCGAGTTGAATGCTCTTATTTAATGTGTTGCGGGTAACACTAGGTCATGGGGTTTTACGATTTTACCCCTTGTCTAAAAACCACCATCAACAGCAGGATTTGAAGCTAGGAACTGAGCACCCATGTTGTCACGATAAATAACAAGAGGTTTAGTAGGAGGCATATGCGATTCTTCAAGCAAACTCCTGATGACCACATCACCTCTGCGGCTAAGACACTCAAAGCCTTGTACTTTCTGCCTCTGTGGAACTCCTGACACCTTTTTGGTTGCTTCTTTGAGGACCAAGAAACCGGAGAATTTCCCAAGAATACGCAATAACCGAGTAGATCGTCTTGTGTCGGGGCAACCACCCAATCGGAGTCGAGAAAACCGATAATGGAATGAAGATTACCGGCTTGAAGAATGATTGCAGAACCAAGTGTACCTTTGAGATATCTAAGCACTCTCTTTGCAAGTAGCATATGAGTAGTTGTGGGAGAGTGCATAAATTGAGAAATGTAGTTTACTGCAAATGTGATGTCTGGCCTTGTGAGAGTAAGGTATTGCAGACCTCCAACTAAACTTCTCTAAATTCCAAAGGATTTGTAAGAAGATCACCATCATGTAGAGAAGCCCTCTTATCAGTAGACACAGGTGTAGCACAAGGTTTACAATCTGCCATATTTGCTTTTACTAACAAATCAAGAGTGTACTTTTGTTGAGTGAGAGTCAGAGTTTCCCTAGAAGAAGAGAGAACAGCCTCAATACCTAAAAAGTAATAAAGGTCACCAAGATCCTTCATAGCAAACTGTGTGCCCATTTGACTGATAGAGAAGTAAGAAAGTACTCAGAACTCCCTGTAAGTATTATATCATCCACATAAAGAAGTAAGGCAATGGTATCAACACCACAATGATAAATAAACATTGAAGGATCAGCGGTAGACATAACAAACCCAATATCAAGGAGAAATCCACTAAACTTCTCAAACCATGCCCTTGGTGATTGTTTAAGTCCATAAAGAGATTTGTGAAGAAGACAAACATGGTCGGGATGAGAATTATCTTCAAAACCCTTAGGTACATTGCATGTACACCTTCTCGCATACAAGTCTCCATGCAGAAAAGCATTGGAGACATCAAGTTGTCTAATTGACCATTTGTGAGTTAAAGCTACAGTAAGAACAACTCTAATAGTGGTAGTCTTGACCACTGGACTGAAAGTAGCATTATAATCTACACCATCTTGCTGACCAAAACCCTGTGCAACCAATCGAGACTTGCATCCGTCCACGGTGCCATCGGGTTTAAGCTTCAATTTATAGACCCATTTATTTCCCCGAATGTTCATATCGGAAGTAGGTTGTACCAATGACCAAGTATTGTTTGACATTAAAGTATCATACTCTGTTTGCATAGAGTCAATCCATTCTTGTTGCTTACTTGCTGACCTATAAGTTTTGGGCTCCTTGGGAAGAGACACTATTGTAGCAAAGACAGAGTGGATTGGGTGAGGTACTGTGTAATGAGTGATGAAATCTGGTAAGTATTTGGGCTTGACTATGCCATCCTTGGATCTAGTAACCATTGTATGAACATGTGGAGGAGCAGGGGCAACAGGTAAGCTAATAGGAGAATCCACAAGTGATTCGGTTTGAGTCGAACCGAGAATCTAAGTTTAACGCAGTTCGATGGTGGCTGCGAGTTCAACATTAGAAGCCTCTGAAGAAGATTCAAGCAAAATAGTAGTAGAACCTAATGCAGAACTTGAAGCAAAAGTAGATGAACAAGTACAGAAATGAAATGTAGTTTCATCAAATACTACATGCCTGGAGATATAAACCTTGTGAGTTGAGTTATCATAACACCTATAGCCCTTGTGTAAGGGACTATAACCAATGAAAGTGCACTTAACTGACTTATGGCTTAACTTATCTTTCTTATAAGCACCCAAATGAGGATAACAAGTGCATCCAAAAACTTTAAGAAAGGAATAATCAGGTGACTTATTAAAAAGAACCTCAAATGGAGAAACATAATCTAAAATTTTTGATGGTATTCTATTTATGAGATAGGTAGCTGTCAGAAAAGAGTCAAACCAAAGGGATTTAGGTAGACATGCTCGAAATAACAAAGTATTACCCACTGAAGTGATGTGCTGATGCTTTCTTTCAGCTAAGCCATTTTGCTGAGAAGTATGAGGGCAAGAGCAAGAAATACTAATCCCTTCTTTGTCAATAAATTGCTTGAAAGCTCATTTCATAAGCTCAAGAGCACCATCACACTGAAACCACTTGATGGAGGTAGAGAACAGATTCTCATTCACAGTTTTGAAGTATTGAAAACAAGCTAAGCTCTCAGTCATATCCTTCATGGGAAAAATCCAATGAAACCTGTTGTAATCATCCACAAATAAGATATAATACCTGTAGCCCAAAGTAGAAACTTGTGGAGAAGGTCCCCAAATGTCACAAGTGAATTAACTCTAGAGGTCTTTGGCGGACCTATCTGAGGGAGAAAAAGGTAATTTCTTGCTTTTACCAAGCTGGCAAGAGTGACACAATGAATCAAATGCACCAGAGGTAAATGAAATGTGTTTTGATGAGTGCAAGGTGTTGACAATATTGTGTGCTGGGTGTCCCAATCTCTTATGCCACAGAGATGGTGAAGCAAGAATGGAGGTAAAGGATTTTTCGGTGGTGTAGAATTAATTGGATAGAGGTTCTGATTAATAACACCCTCAGCAAGGACATGCTGAGATTCAAGATCTGTAATCTCATAACCCCAAGGAGTAAACCCAATCTTGCAGTTGTGTTCTCTAGTAAAAATACCCACTGAAATAAGGTTTTGAGTAAGGCTTGGTACATATAAAACATTTGAGAGTGTAAAGGTTCTTGTTGGTGTATGCAAAACAGAACTACCAATCAAAGTAATTGGAATGTGATAGCCATTTCCAACCATTACTTGTTCGATTCCAGTGTATTGTACTGGATTTATAAGTAAAGAATCATCATTAGTCATATGACTTGTTGCTGCTGAATCAGGCAACCAAAAAACTGCAGCAGGGAAAGATGAATGTTCTGACAAATTAGAAGTATTAACTTGAATAGATGAATTTTCCTGAGGCCCTTTATGTGAAGTACTGGCTGGAGAGTGCTTTTGAGAGCCACTGTTCTTTGAGGCGGTGTACCTATATGGACATCTGCTAGCAGAATGACCAAATCTTTTACAAATCTGACACTCTACAGTTGAGTAATCAATCCACTGAGAAGGAGGTCTATCAGGTCTTGAAGATTGATTTGAAGGTCTAGAAGAACCAGATCCAGATGTAGACCCAGATGTAGATCCCGATGGAAAGGTTCTTTTTGAAAAGAAAGTTGAGTTATTAACTGAATCTAGTGCTAAGGTGGTCTCCAAATGTTGAGCCTTGATCCACTGCTCATGAGTCAAGAGTTTTGCCTTTAAATCAACAAAGGAAATAGGATTTTCACGATTGTGAATAGAGATGACAAAGTTGTCATAATCTCTCCCCAATCCATTCAGGACATACATAACAACATCAGATTCAACAATTTTTTCATTTATAGCAGCTAGAGAATTAGAAATACTTTTAACCTCTTGAACAAACTCAGCAATGGTACGAGCTTCCCTTTTAATGGTCTGTAGCTGTCCTCTGAGCATAGATCGACGTGCAGAGAACTGATTTGAAAACTCCTTAGCGAGATATGACTATACCTCTTCAGCAGTAGTACATCCCAACACTGAACAAGATAGTGAATCGGAGAAAGTAGAGTTAAGACAACTATTTACATATCTATCCCACTTTCTCCACTTAAAATATTTTGGGTTTAAAATCTCAGAGTCTCCATCTTTTATAAACTCTGGTGGTGGTGTGATTGAACCATCAACATAACCAAACAGATTTGTACTAATGAGTATAGATTCCATCTGATTTTTCCAGATGAGAAAGTTTGAATCATCAAGTTTTAGACCAATAAGTTGAGTGATATTCTGAAACGGAAAAGCAGTAGTAGTCTCATAGTGAGGTGACGACTCAGAACTCATTGTGTGATACAAAGATCGAGATCTGAAGTACTGTAAGTATATAAGAAGGAACAACGATGTATTAGAGAAAAAGATGTGGTAGAGAGGTAGTTTGAGTAAAGTATAAGATGAAGTAAGGATGTGGTTGTAGTGAGCTTGAAGATGAAGTGAAGGTAGGCGGCGGAAGCAATAACTAAGAGCAAACCCTAAACAGGTTGTCTTAGAGGATCGAACAACCCTCGTGATACCATGACAGAAGTAATGTAAAGATAGAAAAGTAGTTTCATTCAACATGAGAAGTTACAGAGAGTGTTGTTCTATATATAGGAACTGCACATGAAGGAAAGTAAAAAACAAACCTAACAAGGTAAATAAAAAACAGTAAGAAGTAAAGATAACAGCTAACAGTCAACACTTCTCTTACACAAAAAGCTATAAAGGTAAAGAAAACTTATACTTCTAACAATGGTCTCCATTCTTTTTTTCTTGTTCCTTAATGCAAAGAAAACTTTATATTGACAAATAAAACTGAACATGAAACTTGGGCGACTACCAAACCAAGTGGCGGTTTCCTCAGTAATACTTCCTTGCATCAATTGCATTAGGCAGGACATAATAGACAGCATCCAGGGTGCAGTTTAATCCAATATATTCCAGTGAGATCAGAGTTAGTTGACAGGGTTTCATTAAGAACTATAAGGGCGGGTGGTTATCATGTTCTTGGAGAAGAGTTAATAGCCAGATAAAAAGTGCTATCCAGTTTTTTGCCTATCTTGTTAGCCGTTGCTATCCACATATCAAAAATGTACTCACTATACTCTTAACCAGATTAAGCAGGGGAAATCAAAATCTGGTGGTTCTTTCTGTTGTTTCTTTTGCCATCTCTAAACCAAATACTACTTGATTAAACAAAGTATTGCAAATTGATACACTTCGGAGAAAAAGCCTTTTAACTAGTATTAATAAAACTACGTCTTAGAAACAAAGCCGGCTAAGCATGAAAATATTAGAAGCCAAAAGTGAGGCGTTGTTGCTCTCTCACTGGTAAAGGTACCCTTGCTTCAGTTGATCTTACATCTATAACTCCAGAGGGAGAGGGAGAGGGAGAGGGAGAGACTCATATGATTATTTTCTTTCGCTTAAACTGTTTTTTCCCTCCCCTATTCGAATTACTGAAGCTTGATGGACCTTTATCGCCATCCTCATTCAAAGGTAAACTTCTACCATATCTTCTAACATCATTGTAGAAATCTTCCGACAAACCAACCAATCTGGCATTGTCAGGTAAAGTATCATTGTAGAAATCTTCCGACAAACCTACCAATCTGGCATTGTCAAGTAAAGTAGGGGATTTATCATAATGAACACAGATAAATACATAATTTAACATCAAGACGGATAATGGTACTACTTAATGATTTAAGAGTGCAATATCTATTACTCATACCTGTTTCTCGACTTCTTCATAAGCTTTCCTTGCTTTTTCTCCGCCTCCGTAAGTGATACACGAGTGGAAATTTCCGCTTCTCGTCTTGCACGTATCATCATCTTTATCCTATACTGAATAGGTTCTCTACTCTCAGCTCCAACAACTTCTCGTACCTGTTTTTGAACATAGCCAATTAGAGATGAACAGAAAGAGAACTAATCCATTAATCTAATTTATTTACTTGTGCGAAATAAATACACAACTGACCTCTTCAGGGTTCCCTTCCATATCATTCAATGTTAAAGCTTGCACCTTGCTCCTCACTGAATCCAATCCTTCTTTCGTTTCTTTCAACAATGCACATAGCTGAGGAGCTTCTCTGAAATGGATACAAGGTGGATGGTAAGGTATACATCAAATCTGGAGAACTGAGCTGAAATTCGATAAAGAATCATTTAAACTTACTTGCTTGTTCTTTCATTCTGATCAGAAGAGTTAACAGTAAAAGCCATGATTTTGGGTCTGTCTCCACAGTTCTAATGTTGTTGTCGACAAATCCGAGACACCCTAAAAATCTTAAGCAGCTATAAAATCAGTCTCACCTTCTTGAGTTCCTTCTGAATCACGATTCTCTTCTATGAAGCAGCCGACATAACCTTTAGTAGGGTTTTGGATGGAAATAACAATAAGGGTTACTAAAATATTTGGGACGATTTTGGTGCTGGGCTCGGGCCTAACATCTTGTACCGCGTGTACAAAAGCCAAAACTATAGACAGACGCAGACCCTTCTTTTACCCGGCTAAATTGGGCCTATGCCACTTAATTGGGTCCTATAGATTACTTCATCTACCCAATACAAAATGATAAGGGGTGTCTAAATCTTAATGAAACTACTAAATTATCCTCTCAAAAATATTAATATTATTAATTTACCCCATCAACTCTTAATAATAAACCTAAAACAAAAATCAGTTTTCATTTCAATTATAAACCGATTATTCATCTCTTCTACTCCCTCTCGATCCAAAAACGATTAATCGTTTTCTTTCTTCTATAAAATGTCGAAACCATCAAGATACAAACAAGCCACTGGAATCACTTATCCTAGTGAATGTAATCCCGGAATTGTTAAAGCAATTGGAAACAAACCGAAGAAGAAAACGGTTGCTCGAGAAGAGGAGGAAATGGGTCGAATCATGTACTTTTCTATCAACCCAATCCTCTAAACTAGGTTTTAGTAACATGCAATAGGTTAGAAATCGAAAATTTTGAAATCAAATTTTTCCGTGTTTCACAGAATCGGATTACATTAATGTAAAAGTGAACCGATGTTATTTAGAAACGGTTTATGTTCTTGTTCTTATAAAACGATTGTTCGCATGTGATTAGGAATCGGAAAACGTTAGTGTACACATAGCCCGATTCAGTTATGGTAGGGATAACCGTTGTTTCTGTAACTTTTTTTCGTTAGAATAGGATTATATATGTGTCCACAAAAACCGATTGTGTAGCCTTTGAATTCTTATATGCTTAGTCAATCATCGGACTTTATATGTATATCGAGTAAACCGATTAGTAGAATCGGTTTACATTAGCACTTTAAAAAAACCGATTGTTAATTTTATTATGTTAGGAATCGGACTTTACATATGTATCGAGTAAACCGATTCCTGTAAGAATAACTACCCCTCGTTTCGGTATCATTTTTTTGTAAGAATCAGACTACATGAGCACTTGAATGAAACGATTGTGTTTGTGTTATGTTAGGAATCGTATTTTATGTGTATATTGAGTAAACCGATTGTGTACCTTGACTAACAAAAGATGCATTCGGTTTATTTATTTTTTTGTCGCTTAACACCGTATTCTACAGGCCAAACAAGGGCAAGCAACCAAATCAAACCGAAAACAAATATAAGAGGAAACATGACGTTGTTTCTTCTATGCCTTTGGGACCTCGTCGAAAAGACGGTCAAAATTTGAATGCTTCCCACCGAAGGGCCACAAGGAGTAAAGCCAAAGGGATCAACATCAATGACCCACCACCTCAAGCGGAGCAACCAACACATGAAGAATCTGATTCTGATACACCTATAGAACAAGAAGGTGGTGATAGAGAAGTTGTCGAAGAAGAAAGTGATGAGGAAGAAAGTGGTTGCAAGGAAGGTGATGAAGAAGGAGATGAGAATGAAGGTGATGAAAAAGAAAATGACAAAGAAGATGAAGAAAGTGAGAATGAAGGTGATGGAGAGGAAAGTGACAAAGAAGATGAAGAAAGTGACAATGAAATTGATGAAGTTCAAGAACAAGTCCAAGGAGGAGAAGTTCAACATAAGTTCAACAACAAGTCCAAGGAGGAGACGCTCAAGAACAAGGTAATACAGATGGTAAGAAAAAGAAGAAAGAAGTTCCAAAGAAGAAGAAAGGTGACCACATGCCCGACCCGCTGAAGATGTATCATCGCGGCCTTGGTGATCCTGTTCTAGGGTTACCCGGTAATGGAGGACAGATGTTATGGGGGTACAAAAACAGTTGGTCCACCATCGTTTGACATACCATAGTAAGTACCTAAACCTTATGCTATGTAACGTAAACATTATTATCCGTGTAGAGTTTTAATTGTTGTCCATCGGGTACGTTTTGTTTTGTTTGATAGGATCACAAGGATGTCGTTCGTCTAATGAAGCCAGGAAAGTTAGTGAGTATGATTAGGCAATGGCCACTTCTAGCACCAGAATCAACCATTGGAGAAGTTCAGGAAGTAATCGATCTAGTGAATTCTACGGGGTTGATACCTGCGGTCGACAATTTGGACCTTGGTTACGACAAACCTCTTTGTTCCGCCTTTGCCGATAGATATTACGGGGAAACGGATACTTTGCATCTTCCGTTTGGAGAAATGACGATAACTCCAATTGATGCGAAGCTCATTACCGGGCTAAGAATATAAGGTAAATCCGTGAAGCACGAAGACTATGTGCAAGAGCTTGGGTGGGACAAGATTTACGTGTTCACCAAGGATGTGTTCCAATGGGATGAGGAGAGGACCAAGTCAGAGATGCTAGTAGGAAAGTCAAAGCAGAGGATATTTCATCTCTCGAAGCTGAGGGACAAATTTATGGGAACAAAGAAGCTTCGCGCCGATGGAAATGTGCTGACGGCGGAACGTATCATCGCCACAACCAATGCGTATGTTCTCTACGTCTTGGGAGCTGTTATCTTCCCCGACGTTTCCGGTGCCCGTGTGAGCGCCAACTTTATCCAGCTGTTGCAACCATTTAACAAGATTCATGAATACTCTTGGGGCACTGCTATCCTTGCACACTCGTTAAACGAGTTGAGAAAGGCTTCTAGGGCTCAAAAAAACTAAATCGGAGGGAATATGGCTTTTTTGCAGGCATGGATATATTTGCACTTCCCAATATTTTCTCAAAGGGCTTTTTAGAACAAGGAATAGGACCACGTATATTATGGATACAAGTACACATACGGAAGTAAGCTGAAGAACCAAAAAAAAAAGGATTATCTGAAGTTGAGACGCCATTTAGACAACTTGACGACGAAAGATGTTATCTTTGATCCTTACAAGGAGGATTTGGCTAAAGGAAAAGGAAAGTAGGTTGGGTGCGAGGAGCAATGTCATTATTTTGGTCCTTTGTTTCATCCAAGAGGATATGTAATGTACAACCCGACGAGAGTCGCAAGATAATGCGGTTACGTACAAAAAATCCCAAATGAGCACAAGAAGTTTAAAATCAATGAGAAAAAAACAAAATCATTTGATAATGATATTGAAATTGTTCATGATCCTTTACCATCATGTGATGATTGGGAAGACAGAGGGTACAACGGAATTTCTGTGGATGGTCGATCGCGAATAGATGATGATGCAATTCCGGTTTACATGTTGTGGTACCTTAATGTTTCGCATACTCGAGTGATACAAGTAGATGAGAGGCCCAAGATAGAGGACAAAGATACGGCTCTAGAATGCTTGGTGCGTATTGTTACTCAATTACGGTTTTGTTAATGGTTTTAGCATTATATATTGGATGTTTGTTCTTTAAAATTGAAACAGAGAAGACGAGTCGGGCACTTGATAACCCAAGCACAGCTAGTAATCAGGGAAGGGAAAAATGTTAAGGCCAATAAAAAGTTGATCGATGAATTGAACAGTCTCGAAGATGTACAAGATGGTGCAAAGTTTGGGGAGCTGGAGGAGGACGAGCCAAATAAAAAGAGGAAGAGGTCCCCCCCCCCCCAGAAAGATGTCTGAAGGTGCATCGAGCAGCGCCCAAACTAGTAAACAAGGACGAGGTGGACGTGGTCGTGGTGCCGTGGTGGGGATGTTCATGTTTATGTCTTTAACTATGGATAATTATCGAATCAAAACTTATGTCTTGTCTTAAACTTATTGCCAAATTATGTTTGGTTATATTCCTAGTTTATGAATGACTTAAATGCAAGATTTTGTGTTGTCTTCTCTTAAACTTATGTCTTGTCCTAATTATCGAGCAAAAAATGCAGGATTTTGGCATTTTTCCAGTCAGAATCGGTATACATGTACCCCAAATGTAATCTGATTCTAACGGTTCCCCAGAGGTTTAGTTTCAGAATCGGTTTACATGTACCTATATGTAATCCAATTGTTATGAAGAAAAGTTTTGTAACTTTTTTTTTTGCTTAGAATCGGTTTACATGTACCTATATGTAATCCGATTGTTATGAAGAAAAGTTCTGGAACTTTTTTTTGCTAAGAATCGGATTACATGTGCATTCCAAAACCCCGATTAATGAGAGGCACATTTTATATGATTTTGTAAGGAAACAATCGGTATATGTGGTCATCCATAAAATCCAATTGTGTGCAATGGATTTGAAAAAAATAGTCGTTGAGACAACACCTATACAAGGACAACCTCTTTGAGCCACTCCCACATCACACACTTAGCCTAGAAAATGGAACGGGAACCGTTTGAAGATTTGTGTTTCGTTAAATCGTTTGCTAATACGTTCCATGAACATCCGAATGAAATCTAGTCAATGTTTTGGAAGAGAGTTAAAGAGTTCTTTTACGGGCGTACCGCGAATCCCAATAACCGTAAATGGAGAGACTTTGCTTTTCAATTACAATACATAAAAAGTGCAAAGCGAGAGTACGTAAAAGTTAGAAATATGGTGTACGACTATCATCCACGAGCTCCTCTTAGGGAAAAAGTGAGTAATCCGATCATTTGTATACCTATGTCACCGTTATAAGTTGGCACACTAACATTTAAGATGAATTCCAGCTGGAACGTTTCAATGGGCTATGGAGGATTCGTAATGGGGAAACTAAGTGTTTGAACCATAAGTAAAAATACCACTTAATGGGCCAAATTGATACTTGAATCATCTTTTGGTCCTCATCCAAGCCCACTAACCAGTCAACCAAGGCAACCCACCAGTCTGCACAGACCGGTCAATGGTCAAAGTCGGTCAACTATCAAAGTCAACGCCCGGTCAAGATCAATGGTCAAAGTCAACAGTCGATCAACAGTCAAAGTCAACCGTCGGTCAACTATCGAAGTCAGTCGCACCCCTAGCCAATTTTCAGTCTTGTAGCCAACAATGCCGCTAACCAATTCTCGGTAGAAAACTCTTCCACACGCCAACCGATCTCCAATCATGTTGCCAACCACCTCATCACACACGCCAACCATCATGCATGTCAACCATCAAGCTAGTCCCTACCCATACGATCACCTGTCCTTGACAAAATGTCCACCAATACTGCCAGCCATCATTTATGCGGAAATTTATCATGGAAACATAAATGTGCGGTTTCATGTAAATTGAATTGCCATGCGGATTTCATCCATGCGAGACTAAATGCGTTTTCTGCCATGCGGTACTAATTGCCATGCGATTTCATACATGCGGGAATTAACTCCAGTTGTTTCATACATAATTGATAATGGAGGCATGAATGAGCGATTAATGTAATTTATGTTTATATTTAGATATGGAACTGTATAAATAGGGGAGAGCAGAAATCAGGAGGGGAGGTAGCCAATAGGAGAAAAAAACATACACTGTAACACAATTATCAATAAAACAAAACCACTCCCCAAGGGGATTCGCCCGTGGACGTAGGCAAACCATGCCGAACCACGTTAAACCTGTGTCTCATTTTCGTTCTTCAATTTGTCTCCTAACCCTAAATTCACACCAAATCTTCCATTCATCGTGGTTCGTGCCCAATAGTAATTTTGGGTACAAACATTGGCGCCGACCAAGGGGATTACGAGAAAAGGAATCGAGTTTTCCCATTGAGAAAAATTGTGCAAAATACTTCAAAATCATGTCCGTCAAAAAGCGGTTTGGACGTCTTGAAATTCAACTGCTTGCAGATCGGTTGAACGTAATCTGCTGCGAGTCGATCTGATCGCAATTGTTGCGATCCAAATGATCGCAATCTTTGTGACCTTGTAATCGCAGATACCGCATTCAAGTTGATCGCAACTGCTGCAATCCAGATTCGTTGTTCGAGATTTGCTAAAACTATTACCTTCAAAAACTACAAAAGCTGCATCACTACAAAGACCGATGAAATCACCCCTAGGACGTTCGGTCCACGGTAAAAAATGGCGTAAAAACATCATCAAAATTGGTGCTGGATATTCGATCCACAACATGGTTGGGTCAAGTTTTGATTACAGTCACTGCAGTCCAGCTGATCGCAATTCTTTGCATTCGATTAATCAAAGTTCTGCATGATCAGATTGATCGAATCACAGTCCGACTTCATAGTCGAGGCCACCAAGATCGACTCATCGGGAAGTTCGCTAAGATTGCTGCCAGGATGTTCGATCCGCAGTATATTCAAGTCCAAAGTTGGAAAAATTTGCTTCCCAAATAACGTAGTGTCTACGTGTTCGAGTTTGTAAAACGTCAAAATCACTACTATCATGATCGCAAGGTTGTCAAGTTGCCTACATCTCAAGGTGCTTGAATACCCCAGGAAAACCTCCGAGAAAGGCATCTCAGAAAGTTCCAGAAAGGGCCACAAAAGTGCAAAGAAAACCATGGTGAAAGGTCCATGAGAAACAAGAATTGTCCACAGGCAGACCGATCAAAGGAAATGAAGAAAACAAAAAAACTGTTACACCAACCGTTGCAAGGCAATAAAATACAACAGTTCACAAAACTGTTACAAAAGCTCGAGGGGAAAGATCACAGTTCGTGAAAAACGTGGCGAAAAGTAAAAAAAAAAAAATTGCAGTGAAGCCGGCGGCCCAAGATCTGTACACCCTCTTCAGGGGTTTCGTTCACCTACCTTTGTTTTCACTCACCCACGTCAAAGGTGTCCATCACCCACGTCAGAATTCTTCGATGCTTCAAGTTACATCAAAGTTTGATGCGCAGCAAATGACCACCGTGGATTTTCTTAGGTACATCAAACTTCGATGCTCCGCGATACATCAAAATTCCATTCTCAGCAACAGTTCGATGCAACGGTGGTACATCAACCTTCGATGCGCTGGACACACAGACCGTTGATGCTCCCTGGTACATCCATTTTCGATGCTCTGTAAAACATCAAAATCAAATTCAAATTCCAAAAAAAAAAAAAAAATACCGTCGGCCATTACGAGCGGCGGCGGCGAACGGCGGCCAGAGCCGGATGCCTCCCCACCCACTTCTGGATTATCTCTCACCCAGTTAAAAATCCTCACCCACTTCTAGAGGTTTTGTACAGCCACTTCCATCAATTAGGAAAACTTCAATGCTTCTTGCAACATCAAACTCCGATGCGCCACGAATATGAACCGTTGATGCTCTTTGGTATATCAAACTTCGATGTTCTGCGTTACATCAAATTCAATTCTCGAGAAAAGTTCGATGCTTCATGTTACATCAAATTTTGATGATCGCGTATGTTAACCGTTGATGCTCAGTAGTACATCAAACTTCGATGCTCTAGGCTACATCAAATTTCAGCAAAGAAGCCACATCATCCTACCACGTCGGCATGTCACGCCAAAGAATGTTGTGCCACGTCATACTTGCACGTCGGCAAAAAGTACGCCACGTCGGCATTACTGCCACGTTATTAGTTCCACGTCGGCATTCGGTCGACGCGGTCTGCAGCGTCACGTCATCATTCCCATGCCATGTCAGCAGATCACGTCGTCATTCAATGCCACGTCAGCAAGGCCACAACAACGTGGTAGTCCGATCGACTTGCCACGTCAAAATGCGAAGCGCGATCAAAGAAAATCTTGTTTCGTTGATAACTCCTTCATTTTAAATCCGAATTAGGTGATTTTTGGCTCGTTGGAATCGCCTTTCAATTTCTTACAATATGGAGGTGAAAAATCTTGAGTTTGAAAAAATTTATTTTTTGACATTCCGAACGGCACATCAACCACTAGCAAGTGAAAACCACATATCATATTCAAAGTTCGCGAACGTTGTTGCGTCAGTTTTACCCACAACCTACCCAGGTGCAAAGTCCGTGAGTGCTGGTTCGATTCATAAACCTCAATACGAACATATTCAATCACCATCAAATTATTACTGATTCGGTTGATCGAATCTATTGTAATCGATTTCACAACAACACTACTAGCACATTGATCGAACTGCTGGCAGATCCTTTTAATTCCTACAGTCGGTTGGTCGAATGTTGTGTCCGATTTTCTCCAAAATTGTCTCAATCTGATTTTCCTCACAATTGCTTCAGTCCAGTTCTATGCATAACTACTACGGTAGAGCTGATCGCAGCTGCTGAAACACAGTTCCGTGGCAACTATCTTCAATCCAGTTTGGACTTAACTGGTGCATTCCAACCCCACAGACAAATCAATTTACTAAGTCGAGACGAGACGCTAAGGAAACTATACTAATCATCGTCGGCGGAAAACACCAAAGATAGCCGTGGGCATCCTAATCATTTCATAAACGAAGTCGCAATAACATTTTCAATATGGTAAGTATACAATTTACATGTTTTTGCATCTTTTAATTTATTCATGCATACTTTTGTTCAGTAAGACACCTTTAATGTGGCGAGCATCTTCTCACGAGGGGATGCACACATTTCAATTCTGCGCGCATCTGGAATAGTGGGATTGGCCCCCAGCGTGAATTCCAGATAGCAGACATCTTCAAAATCCCATGCGCGAGCAAAATGCAGCAAGGCAGTGCACCCTTGTGCGAGCATTGAGCAGTATGACAATCACTATCTTCTGAGGGCGAGTTGCATATCACTTCAATGTGACTAAGTAGCACTTGGGGCGAGATATGTAAAACCTCATGATATGAAATAACTCTTTTGGGGCGAGCTACGTAACACTCCATACGCTTGGGGGCGAGTTACATAAAGACCTAATTGCAATGCGGAATTAAGCTTCGAAAATCGAAACTTCGAGTAACTTCAAACTTCTTAATCCTCCAACGAGTTGCAGGATTAAGAGGGGGCTAACGTACACCCTAATATTTTTACGCAATTTTACAATCATCGCAATGTTAAACTCGCTAAAGTTATGTTGATTGAATTATTGTACTCCAGTTCAAAAGCAAATGCTGCACTCGGTTGGACGCGACCGATGCAGTCCAGTTTTGCCTATGAATTATGTACTCAGTTGGACGCAATCGATGCGATGCAATTACACTCGTTGGACGCAACCGATCTTTGTCTAGTTTTATTTGTAACGATTACACCTAGGTTTATCGAATCATGTTTAAATATAGTCCTCGCGTTAGCTACTGCAGCCGGTGATCGAGCTACTGCGCGGTCTCTGTTCGTCAGCTGCTGCAGACCCGGCTGTCCAGCTGCTGCCCGATCAGCTGCTTTCGCATTCTGCGTCCAGTTGTCCCGTAGCTGCTGTGGTGAGCTAAATCGTTCTATGATCCAGCCCATGACTATTTCTAACGTGTTACTAAATCGTTCTTGCAATCCGATCACGACCGTGCGGTTCAATTTTGCTCGTCGCTCATGCGAGTCCGGCTGATCGCGAGAGTGCTGCAATGCCGATCTTCTTGCGAACCCGGCTGATCGAAGCTCTTTGCGATCCCGGCTACATTCGCAACTCTGCCGATCCGGTGATCGCGGCTAACTGCGTGCGGTTGCTCGTCACTCCTCTCCGGGTGATCGCAATTGATTCTGATCACTTTTGATCGTCGCTCCTCTGCTCCGGGTGATCCGGTGTCGCGGCCTGCCGATCTTCTCTTTCGGACCAGTGATGAAAGGCTGCTGATCCAACTCATTCGCAACTCCTGTAGTCCAACCGATCGCAGCTGCTGCAAGTGCGCGATTTGCTCGTCACTCTGCATCAAATTGATCGCGGCT
This sequence comes from Papaver armeniacum, assembly GCA_023531295.1. Taxonomy (NCBI): domain Eukaryota; kingdom Viridiplantae; phylum Streptophyta; class Magnoliopsida; order Ranunculales; family Papaveraceae; genus Papaver; species Papaver armeniacum. The sequence continues at coordinate 28,052 of JAJJWW010011758.1, read as the reverse complement.
GCGATCTGCTTTTGCTCGCTCCCTCAGATCCGGTGATCACAAATTCTTTGCAGACCAGCTTCACTCAATGTTGTTACCGCTCATTTCCAACATCAGTCTGCTCCATTATCAAGCTTCCGTTGCATCACTTCAGTCTTGTTTTTGCGCACTTGGGGGCGACTTGATTACGATCTCCACAATCAACGAAGGCGGTTCTATTTACGCTTCGAATGTAAATTTACTCTTGGGGGCGTCTTGATTTCCGCAAACAACAAGGGAAGTTCGCCAATCACCTCAACATCAATAGTCCACACTTGGGGGAGAGTTTTATCATTGACTAAGGAACACGAAATTTTTCTTAACCCCCAACAAGTTGGAGGTTAAGAGGGGGCGATGTTTGTACCATAAGTAAAAATACCACTTAATGGGCCAAATTGATACTTGAATCATCTTTTGGTCCTCATCCAAGCCCACTAACCAGTCAACCAAGGCATCCCACCACCACGCACCTAGGTCAATGGTCAAAGTCGGTCAACTATCAAAGTCAACTTCCGGTCAAGGTCAATGGTCAAAGTCGGTCAACTATCAAAGTCAACGTCCGGTCAAGATCAATGGTCAAAGTCAACGGTCGGTCAACAGTCAAAGTCAACCGTCGGTCAACTATCGAAGTCAGTCGCACCCCTAGCCAATTTTCAGTCTTGTAGCCAACAAGGTAACCAATTCTCAGCCGAAAACTCTTCCACACTGCCAACCAGTCTCCAATCATGCTGCCAGCCAGCCTCCATCACACTGCCAGCCATCATGCATGTCAACCATCAAGCTAGTCCCTACCCATACAGTCAGCTGTCCCGCCAGGAAATGTCCACCAATACTGCCATCCATCATTTATGCAGAATTTATCATGGAAACATAAATGTGCAGTTTCATGTAAATTGAATTGCAGCAGTTTCATCCATGCAAGTACTAATTGCAAAAAGTTTCAGCCATGTTGTACTAAATGCGGCAGCCGCTATGCAAGACTAATTGCGTAAGTTTCATACATGCGAAATTAACTCCAAATTTTGTTTCATACGGAGAATTGATAATGGAGGCATGAATGAGCATTTAATGTAATTTATGTTTATATTTAGATATGGAACTGTATAAATAGGGGAGAGCAGAAATCAGGAGGGGAGGTAGCCAATAGGAGAAAAACACATACACTGTAACACAATTATCAATAAAACAAAACCACACCCCAAGGGGATTCGCCCGTGGACGTAGGCAAACCATGCCGAACCACGTTAAACCTGTGTCTCATTTTCGTTCTTCAATTTGTCTCCTAACCCTAAATTCACACCAAATCTTCCATTCATCGTGTTTCGTGCCCAAGAGTAATTTTGGGTACAAACACTAAGTTCATTCACCACAAAGAATATACGACGTTGTACCGACGTGCTCGAAGGTTCATTGACGAGCATTTGATGTGTCAAATTCTAGAATTCCCGTACTGAATCCTATGTATGTAGTGCACTAATATCCTAAACTATGTAATGAATATTTTGTTTCTGAAAGTAAGGAATAATCGGATTATATGGACATATATAAGCACCGATTGTTAGAATCGGTTTATGTGGGTATTGATTAAACTCTGATTCTAGGTTTACATCGTCATTTGGAATAAACCCAAGCCAGAATCGGTTTACAAATGCACTAACATCAACCGATTCTGGATCGAGTCTTTAAAAAAAAAAATACAGAATTTTGAATATCGTACGCACTGAATAATTGTATTTAATATATGCACAATCTTAAGAAACTATGAGTGATCTAAAGGAACCAACTTAACTCTCGGGCCCAAGATTGAACCTGAAGCTAGGGGAACAATTGTATTTATATATACCCAATGTTAAGAAATTATGGGTGATCATCAATAAATAAAGGAAACAAATTAACTCTCAGGCCCCTAGCTTGAACCTGGAGCTAGGGGAACAATTGTATTTACAATACAACGTTGTCTTGAAGCGTGGGACATTTGTCTCAAGTTTGATTTCATTCCTTATACAAATTCCAGCGGAATTGATACTGCACAGAACTACATAACTTGAAATATAAACTGCATAAATTACAGAATTGATCCTACAAACAATAACTAAAACAACGAAGGAAATTGCACAAAATCTTTCAAAAGCAACTGTTGAAGAAAACACCGCTTTGTAGCTGATTTTTTGAATTGTCAACTGTAGCATTTTACTTTAATCTATCAAAATCAGTTTTCTTTAATGTACTGAGTAACTGCATTATACTCTAACTTAAGAAACTATGAGTGATCCATAACCAAAACAACAGACTACATACTACGGAGTTGAAACAACTTAACTATCAGACCCTAAATGTTAATAAGGGACTGTGCACTCGCATGAAAGAAAAAAAACCGCTCTTTTCAGAATAAATTTAAGATCTACAGAATAAACTTAACTATCAGGCCCTAAATGTTAATAAGCGACCGTGCAGCTGCATGAAAGAAAAAAACTCGCTCCTTTCAGAATAAATTTAAGAGCACATATAACATTGCCAACCAATTGCGTGTGAGAACAGATAAAACCGATTATTATGGGATCAAGAAGCAAAAATATATTTGGCTCCATCCCATGAAAAGATATAATACAAACAAGAAGGGTTAATCTGTTACAACAAGCATATAAAACAAATATTTTTGGCTCCATCCCCTAATAGTTACCGAAAGCATATAAAACAAATGACGGTTAATATTATCACCCTGTTTGGTGTTTAAAAACAATGTGCCTTCATTTATCGATACACCGAATCCAAACAAATACGAAGATAGTCATAATACAGATCCTATCCTAGAAATAAGAATATCACATTTCTCTTAGTTAATATCCAACATAAGGACAGACATAATTCTCAATCCTCATTTACAATTAAGTGTCACTAATCTTACATTAGTAAGTGCGCAACAAAGATTCATGAAGTGGTGACTCTTTTATTAGTTTAAGCTAAAATTCAACGCTTTAAGAAGTTCAACTAAGCAACCACATTACATTATGTTCAAAACTACTGAATTTCAATCACGAACTAAATTTAAGAATATATTTAGAGAGATAAAGATATATAATTTATATGCTTAATTAGTCTGTTAAACCAAGTGCCACAATGATAAAAGAAAAAGATTCTCAATCTGAATTGATAACTAAGAACTGGTAGCGGCAATATCACAAACACCATGTGTTCCAAACCAATTTCTTCAAGTTAACTTAATGAAGACGTAAAAAAAAAATAGGGGATGGGAGAAAGGAAGATAACAAATATACCTTTTTGGCAGCTGCTGCCTTTTCCTGTGCTAAATAGAAGCGAGAATAACAAATAATGAGTGACTGTTGTGGGCCAAGTAGAACTTCAAGGGTTTGAGATTTTGGGGAAATTTGAGATGAAAATGATTTTGATTGTGTGAGTGAAGAAAATGTTTGTTGCAGCACCGGCACCTTATTCTCTTCTTACCTTATTTAGTTGTTTCCTTAGTTAGGCAGTTGCCTTAAATTTATCTAGCTTAGTTATTAAGTATTGTTGTTGCCTTAATTAATGCAACTTGAGTATCAAGTCAAGCTAGATATAAATACTAGCTTTGTTTACGTACTTCCTTTTCAATCAATTCAAAACTCAAGTTATTATTATTTTACTTTAATTTTCTGCAATTCTTTTCAATATTTGGTGGCTGATCGACAAACTTAACAAATCAAAAGCTTTGGTTAACGTATTATTGTGCTCTTCACGGTTGTTCTTAGTTCAGAACCCTAATATCTGGATCAGGACAGATTGATTTTTACTCAAAAATTCAAGCGATTTTTTTTTCTTCCGCTGTTCACCATGACGATCACAGATGAGGTCAATAAACTTACAACTGTGGTTACCGGCCTCGATACAACAGTCAATGATTTCCTGAATGTTCTTACTGGGACTCAAGAAGATGATGAAGCACAAAAAAGGGCTTCAATGGATGCTTTGTTTACTAAGATACAAAATTCAAACAACACAAGCATTACTACTTTGTTGGAAGCTCATAGGAACGACATGGCTGCTCTAATACGAGAAAAATAGGCAAGATATAGCTGTGCTTACTAAAAATATTACCAGGAATATGACATCAATTCTCTCGGCGCGTTTTCCTGTTAATTCTTCACCTCCTGGTTTTCATAATACCAATGGTAACAATGGTAATCATACTACCCATCTTGGTAACAATGGTTTCCATAACAACAATATTGGTTCTGCTTCAGACAATACTTCAGGCGTTCGAGCAGCATCGATTAATCTTAAATTTTCAAGCTTTGATGGTACAAATCCTACAAGATGGATTTTTCAAGCTGACCAATATTTTCGTTTACACAATGATGTGGTTTTTTGTTGTTGCAGAAAAGTGGTAAATAAAAGTTCGTTCAACTCAGACTTGTAAAGATTTGATTTCAGACTTAAAACTAAAATATATACACAAGTTTGTCACAAATATCGAGAGGTACTGAGACTCGGGATTCCACCATAAACTCATTAATGCGATTCATATATTTATTCCAAACAATTATAGCTCAAATAATACTGACTCTAATTCTTTGTCAAGGTTGATTCTTAAAAGATTGACTATAAATCACTAGCATGACGCATCAAAAGCACTTAGACCAAGCATACATCATCATACGACATCACAATCAATTAAGAAAAATCATAAAACGATTGATAATAGTGCAAGTAGTCATAAAAGAATTAAATATAATTACCAAACGTATGAAATATGGCTTCCTCCGTCATCCCAGTGTTGGGGTTTAGCTACTCATATTATTCACGTGCTCAAAATAGTTGTTCATAGCTCAAATAGGTGAAAAACAAGAGAAAACTAATGACTCGGGGACAGTTTTTGCAACGCTCAAAAGGCGTTACAAAATGCATCACATAAGAAATAAGTCTGCCTCTTAAACGATACTAGGGTTCTGCTGTTGAACATCGATAGTTTTCTGCGACCGTTCTATGTGCGTCTTATGTTCTTAGTGTTCTAGGGTTCTTGAGAACGACACTTCTATAGTGTCGTCTGCAACTCCTTCTCTTCTTCTTCTTCCTGCTGCTGCTACAACTCCTCTGCAGTATTTCTTTCTCCTCTGTAGCGTACCCCAAGGTCTCCAATCTCTCGACTCCCTTTTCAAACTTCCACAACTTCTTTTTATACACCACAGACGAATAAATCCCGAGTATATTTCTCTCTTTTTTTCTCCACAAGTCTCGGGAGATTTATTCTCCCTGTTTCCTTTTTATCCGTTGTCTGTTCAATCCAAACTCTCCAAACTATATAGGACCAAATCCTGAGAATATATTCTCCCAAACTCCACGTAATAACCAAAACAGAGCCCGTATCTCTCTCATATCCCACGTCACAGAATTATTCCTTTTCTTTCCTCACTGTTTCCGTGTTTAAGCTGTTTCAATTCTTTAAAACTCTTCTTAGTTGAATAGAATAGAATCCAGAAGATGTACCTTCCCTTAACTACGCGTAACTTTCCTCGAAAAGACCCAAAATCTCCGTGATACTCTCGGTTCCCCTGTTTAGCTTCAACTCCACGTATTTTCCAATTTTTCTGAAGCTAAAGCTTGTATCAATCCTGTTTAGCCTTAATAAGTCCAGCCCAACAATATTCATTGGTTGAGTCTCTCTGAAACGCGAGTAGAAATCGAATCCAGATTTGATACTCGCTGCACAAATATCTCCCGCCAATTTTCAATATTCAAAAGCTAGGGGATGACCTCCCCTTATCCGTAACTGGTCTCCCTTTAGCACTTGGGGTGTCTTGGGGTGTAAATAACAAGTGGAAGCCCCTTAGTAATTGAGGTGCCCCTTATCCAAATGAGGGGTCCGTATAGTAATTTTCTCCCACGAGCGCAAAAACAACTTTTCGAGCCAATTTCGCTGCAAAAGCTTATTTCTCCAAAAACACCTACAAAGACATAAAATACCAAAATAAGCGCAAAATCGAGTACTAACATTACATAGAATTGAGACTAAAATAGACACATAAATGCGTCCATCACACAACGTAGCTGAAACTCTCAAAATCTCTCTCGCTACTGCTCACTTTAAAGGAGAAGTTAATGCTTGGTATAGATAGATTCAAAGTAAGTTACTTAACCCAACTTGAATGCACTTTTGTTCACTTCTTTGTGATCGTTTTGCTGATAAGAAGTTCGCCAATCCACGCATGGCTTTATCTTCAATGTCACAAAAAGGATCTGTTCGTGACCATATTATGGAATTTGAACAAATACGAATTTTGTTACTGATTTGCCTGAAGACTATATTATTGATCACTTTATTAAATCTTTGAAACCTGAGATCCGGTCTGTTATTGAAGTGCTTGAACCTCCAACTTTAGCTTTGGCTTTCAAAAAAAGCTTTGAAACAAGAAGATGTACTTGTTATAACTTCTTTCTACAAGACTGTTGCTAGACCTAGCCCTTACAGGCAAGCATTTAATGTTGTGCAACTTAAGAAAATTATTATGCCTCCTGGAGCTAAAAGGTTATCCTTGGAAGAGCAAAGAGAAAAACGTGACAAAGGTTTATGCTTTAATTGTGATCAGCTTTATACACCTGGTCACTTGTGTGCTAAACCAAGATTATTAATTTTGGATATGGCTCCAGACAAGGATGAGATTACCAATATTATTGATGAAGAAGATGATATGCTGGTTATGAAGGAGATTCAGACTGAAGCTACACCTCTACAGACTCTGAAATTTCTCTTCACTCTCTTATGGGATCTTCTTTTCCTAAAACTATGAGAATCACAGGATATATTCATGGAGAACCTCTAACAGTTCTCATTGATTCCGGTTCTACTCACAATTTTTTACATCCCTCAATTGCTAAGAAACATAATTTTTCTTATCAACCTACTGGTGCTGAATTACAAGTTATGGTTGGTAATGGAGGATTTCTGGAAACTCATGGTTCTTGTAAAGATGTTTCTCTTAAGTTACAAGACTATACATTCAATACTGATTTCTTCGTTTTGAATGTTAGCGGATGCGATGCTGTTTTAGGTGTCCAATGGCTACAAACTTTGGGTGAAATTATGTGGGATTTTAGAAAACTTCATATGAAGTTTCAATTAAACAATAGTGATTGTTTGTTGGTCGACAGTTCTTCAGCTTATATCATGCTCTTGGACAGTTCTCCACTACAAAAGTTTTTGGATTGTGCACACAATGGATTTATTCTTCAACTTACTCCTACTTTGTCAACCACAACTTCTGATAAGGTACCCACTCAAGTTTCAGAATTACTTTTACGTTATTCGGATATTTTTGAGCCTCCAACTTCTTTGCCACCTTGTCGAGCTCATGATCACCTCATACCTTTGCTCCCTAATATTTCACTTGTAAATGTTAGACCATACAGATATCCACACTTTCAAAAAGCTGAGATTGAGAAAATTGTGTCTGAACTTAAACAAGTTGGTTTCATTCGTCCAAGCTCTAGCCCTTATTCTTCTCTTGTATTATTGGTTAGAAAGAAAGATATTAGTTGGCGTATGTGTGTTGATTACCGTGCACTTAACAAAGTTATTGTGAAAGACAAATTTCCAATTCCAGTTGTTGATGAGTTAATTGATGAGCTGAATGGATCTATAATTTTTTCAAAGGTGGATTTGCGCTTTGGCTTTCATCAAATCAGATTGTTTGATGCAGATATTCATAAAACTGCTTTCAGAACACATGATGGCCACTATGAATTCTTAGTAATTTCATTTGGACTATCTAATGCACATGTGACATTTCAGAGGTTGATGAATGATGTGTTTCGACCTTACTGTTGATGGTGGATTTTAAACAAAGGGTAAAATCGTAAAACCCCAAATAACCTAATGTCACCGGTGACACATTTATTAGAACATTTAATGCATGTAGTCAGTAATTAATATGAGGTATTTTTTCAAATTAGGGTTACAACGAACAAAACCCTAATTCCCCTCTGTGCCAATGGCAAATCATGCCATCCACACCTAGCCCAAGCTAGCCGCGCCATGCCAAACGCACTCTGCCTTGGCCCTAGCTATGCTAGTCACACCAAACGCCCCAAAGCATGACAACCATGCTAGCCGCACCTCCGTGCCAATGGCAAATCATGCCAGCCACACCTAGCCCAAGCTAGCCGCACCTCTATGCCAATGGCAAATCATGCCAGCCACACCAAACGCGCCAAAGCATGCCAACCATGCTAGCCGCACCTCCGCCAATGGAAAATCATGCCAGCCCACACCAAACGCGCCAAAGCATGCAAACCATGCTAGCCGCACCTCCGTGCCAATGGCAAATCATGCCAAAACACCTCCCAAGCTGCACCTGCCAATGGCAAATCATGCAACACCAAACGCGCCAAAGCATGCCAACCATGCTAGCCGCACCTCCGCGTGCCAATGGCAAATCATGCCATCCATACCAAACGCTGTGCCAAAGCATGCCAACCATGCTAGCCGCACCTCCGCGCCAATGGCAAATCATGCCACACACCTAGCCCAAGCTAGCCGCACCTCTCGTGCCAATGGCAAATCATGCCGACCACACCAAACGCGCTAAAGCATGCCAACCATGCTAGCTCAACCTCCATGCCAATGGCAAATCATGCCCGCCACACCTTGCCCAAGCTAGCCGCAACATACCAAACACACTGCGCCTTGACCTAGCTACACTGGTCACGCCACGCCAAGCCAAACACCCTTACCTTGGCCTTAGCCGCGCCATGCCAAAGTAGCGCCCGCACCTAGGCTTGCAAACCGTGCAACCTAGGCCAAATTGGCCACGCATGCCATTGGCACATGCCAACACGCTCGCTGGTAGCTTTTCTCACCAGGGCGAGGCCCTAATGGCCGAGCATGCCATTGGCACATGCCAACACGCCAGCCGGTAGATTTTCTCACCAGGGCGTGGGCCTAATGGCTTAACATGCCATTGGCACATGCCAACACGCTCATTGGGCGATTTTTCTCACGGGCGTGGCCTAATGGACGAGCATGCCATTGGCACATGCCAACACGCCATGCTCACAGGGCATGGCCCTAATGGCAGCATGCCATTGGCACATGCCAACACGCCCGCTGGTAGCTTTTCTCACCGGGCGTGGCCCTAATGGCCGAGCATGCCATCGCACATGCCAACACGCTCGGGCCGGGTAGCTTTTCTCACCGGGCGTGGCCCTAATGGCCGAAAGCATGCCATTGGCACATGCCAACACGCTCGCCGGTAGCTTTTCCTACCGGGCGTGGCCCCAAATTGGCCGAGCATGCCATTGGCACATGCCAACACGCCGTTGGTAGCTTTTTCCTACCAGTGCCGACCCAAATTGGCCACGCATGCCATTGGCACATGCCAACACGCCATTGGTAGCTTTTCCTACCATGCCGTGACCAAATTAGCCACACATGCCATTGGCACATGCCAACATGCTCGCTGGTAGCTTTTCCTACCAGTGTCGTGACCCAAATTGGCCACGCATGCCTTTGGCACATGCCAACACGCCACAGCTTTTCCTACCAGTGTCGTGACCCAAATTGGCCACGCATGCCATTGGCACATGCCAACACGCATCGCCGTAGCTTTTCCTACCAGGCCGTGACCCAAATTGGCCCGACGCATGCCATTGGCACATGCCAACACGCATCGCCGGTTAGCTTTTCTTACCATGCCATGGCCTAATGGTCGAGCATGCCATTGGCACATGCCAACATGCATCGCTGGTAGTTTTTCTTACCATGACGTAGCCCTAATGGCCATGCATGCCATGACACATGCCAAACACGCACGCTGGTAGCCTAACTTGCAAGCCGTGCAACCTAGGCCAACTTGGCCGTACGTGCCATTGACACATGCCAAACCACGCTGGTAGCCTAACTTGCAAACCGTGCAACCTACCACCAAGGCATTCCGCACACGCCATTGGCACATGCCAAACACGCCACTAGCAGCTCTGGCATTGCCACTAACACTCAACGTACAACCTACCACCAAGGCATTCCGCACATGCCACACACGCCACTAGCAGCTCTGGCATTGCCACTTGCACTCAAGGTGCAACCCGCAACAAAGGCATTCCGTACATGCCATTGGCACATGCCACACGCGCCACTTGCACTCAAGGTGCAACCAACACTCGAGACATCAACACAAACCGGGGGATGCTTTCCAGGGTCTTGGTTTGGCGGTCACAAAGATGCACAGTACACTACGCTCACATTAAGAAAGCGTGAATAGGAATAAAGCGGTCAAATAAATGAGGAAATAATGGTGAAAACGTTTTCACCCATAAACACCATGCTTACCACCTCCTCCCATTATTTCACCCTTTACTCTCTTCCTTCATGAGGCCGAGTGCGTTTCAATCTCGACTTGTATAAATAAGTCTTACCTTTTCACCAGGACACAAGTCTCGGTCGAGAAAATACAACACCCTCGGAAAAGGCAACTTTGCAAGCTCTCCAAAAGCTTTCATCTCTTGCAAGCTTCCTAAGCTTTCACTTTCGATACAAGTCGAGACACTACTCTCCCGTAACTATTCTCGGTCTCGACACCTTTCTTTGCTTCCTCCCCTAATCAACCCTTCTCCTCCACTTTGTGACCGAAGCAAGTCTGGAACGGCCATTTCTTGGTTTAGGCCGGACTTGTATAGATTGATCTCTCGAATCTATAAAGTGCTCACGTGCAACACATTTGTTTAGGGTTTAAACCAGTTTCTCACTCACCTACTGAATTTACCAAAATCGGTGGAAACGATTTTTACCCATAAACACTTACCTTCGAAAATTTGTTTTGGTATTCTTCGATGACATATTGATTTACAATAAATCTTTGTCTGAACATCTTAAACATTTGGAAATTGTATTTGATCTACTTAGAGCACACAAATTATTTCTAAAGCAATCTAAGTGTGACTTTGCAAAGTCATCAATTGGATATCTTGGCCACAAGGTTTCAGCTGCAGGAGTTGCTGTGGAAGAAGATAAGATTTCAAGCATTAAGAATTGACCTATTCCTTCTACAATTAAAGATATTAGAGGCTTCTTAGGATTGGCAGGCTACTATCGCAAGTTTGTGAAAGATTATGGAAAAATTTGTTCTCCACTCACTAAGTTACTTAAACAAGATGCTTTCAAATGGTATGAGCACGCTACAACAACATTTAATTAGCTCAAATCTTCTTTAACAAGTACTCTAGTTTTAGCACTACCAGATTTTACAAAAGAATTTTGTTTAGAGCGTGATGGTTCTGGTAATGGGTTGGGTGCAATCTTAATGCATTTTAACAAACCTGTTGCTTATTACAGCAAACCCTTATCAGGTAAGAATTTGAATTTATCAGTTTATGATAAAGAGATGCTTGTTATTGTCTCTGCAGTAAACAAATGGAGACCTTATTTGCTTGGAAGACATTTCAAAATATTCACAGATCATAGAAGTCTCAAATATTTCCTTGAGCAAAGATTGTCTTTTCTTGAGCAACAGAAATGGTTGTCTAAATTGTTGGGTTATGATTATGAAATCATCTACAGATGTGGAGCTGCAAATAGAGCTGCAGATGCTTTATCAAGAATGGCTAACCCTCAACTTTTATCACTCTCTACTCCCATTTTTTTCTGGAATTAATGAAATTGCTCAAGAATGCCATGAAAATGTTGTCTTAGGAGCTCTTATTCAAAATATCTACCAAAATTCAAGCTATAAACGTCATTACTCATATGTTGATGGAGTTTTACGCTTTAAGGGTCGTGTTGTTGTGGTTTCTACCTATGAGTGGTGTACTAAACTCCTTCATGAGTTCCATTCAACTCCAGTAGGTGGACACTCTGGATATTTGAGAACCTATAAACGTCTTCAGCAAAACTTTTATTGGAAAGGTATGAAATCTTCAATTAAGATATTTATACAACAATATGATGTTTGCCAGCGTAATAAGTATGAAGCTTCAGCTCCTCCTGGACTACTTCATCCATTATCTATTCCTACTAATGTCTAGATTGATGTCTCTATGGATTTTATTGATGGTTTTCCATTATCAAATAGGAAGAACTCCATACTGGTGGTTGTGGATCGTCTATCTAAGTATGCTCACTTTATAACATTATCACACCCTTACTCTTCTTCCACCATTGCTGATGTCTTTCTACGAGAAATTGTTCGTCTTCATGGTATGCCTAAAACAATAACTAGTGATCGAGATCCTATTTTCATGAGTGATTTCTGGGAATCATTCTTTAAAATGAAAGATACTTAGCTTTGTAGAATTTCAGCCTACCATCCTCAAACAGATGGCCAAACTGAGGTAACCAACCGAACTTTAGAATGTTGTCTACGGTGCTTTACTGGGATCAGACAAACAGATTGGTCGAAATGGCTTCCATGGACCGAATGGTGGTATAACACCAGTTATCATTCAGCCATCATGATGACCCCTTATCAAGCTTTATATTGTCGTGCTTCACCAACAGTTTCAACTTATCAACCTGGCACAACTCTTGTGCATGCCGTGGATGAATTATTACGAGCTAGAGATCATATTATGAGAATTCTTCACTCTAACTTACATGATGCTCAAGCTAGGATGAAAATTTATGCAGATAAGCATAGAACTGAACGTTCATTTGTTGTTAATGATTGGGTTTTTCTTCGTCTCCAGCCTTATCGCCAGACAACAGTTCGTGACAAGTCTTTCTCTAAACTATCTCCAAAATTTTATGGACCATTTCGTATTGTTGAGAAAATTGGTACGGTGGCTTATAGATTAGAATTACCAGTCACTAGTCGCATACATCCAGTCTTTCATGTTTCTCAGTTGAAATTGAAACTTGGCTCTTCAACTATTGTCAATGTTAATCTACCAACTACTGTTGATTATGAAAAATGGGAACCTGAGAAGATATTGGATCATAAAATGTTCAAGAAGGGCAATGCTGCTGGTACTAGATGGCTTATTCAGTGGAAGGATCGATCAACTGATGATGCAACTTGGGAAGATGCAAATGAACTTATCATTCGTTTTCCCGACTTTCAGACTTGAGGACAAGTCGTTTTTCAAGCGGGATGGGATGTTACAGCACCAGCACCTTATTCTCTTCTTACCTTATTTAGTTGTTTCCTTAGTTAGGCAGTTGCCTTAAATTTATCTAGCTTAGTTATTAAGTATTGTTGTTGCCTTAATTAATGCAACTTGAGTATCAAGTCAAACTAGATATAAATACTAGCTTTGTTTACGTACTTCCTTATCAATCAATTCAAAACTCAAGTTATTATGATTTTACTTTAATTTTCTGCAATTCTTTTCAATATTTGGTGGATGATCGCCAAACTTAATAGATCAAAAGCTTTGGTTAACGTATTATTGTGCTCTTCACGGCTGTTCTTAGTTCAAAACCCTAATAATGTTAGGGTTTGAGATTTTGGGGAAATTGGAGAAGAAAATGAGGAAGACGATAGCAGAGATTTAAAGCGCCACTCGAGAAATCGGGCTCTTCTGTGTACAAATCGTTTCATTGTGTTAGGATAAACTCATTTGTAAAAATTTGGGAAAGAGCTAGGGAAAATAGATAAAAGAGCGATATTAGCCGAAATGACAGAAATATCCTAGGTTTTATCAAAATTGACATAGCTGCGTACAACAACAAATCCAGTGCAAAGGAAGTGTCCGTGATTCTTCTAACTTGATACTTGCAACAAGACAATGAAGAGGTTGGTACTTATTATATATAAAATAAACGCAAAAAAAAGACAAAATGAAAAGATTGAGCCCGCTCGGCGTAGGCGTCGATACGTAATGTGAAATAGAAGAAGACGGAAAAGTAAAGGGGAAGAACAGACAAAGTCTCATTCATATTGTATCGTAGATAAACATTAGAGCCTCTATTTATAGGGCTACTAGACACAAGGACATATTAGTAATAAACGAGATTTATTTTAGATATTCTTAACATAATTACACGTTTATAACATTAGTTTTGTTTTTTCCGGTTCCTGTGTGTTCCGGAGAGAGGAAAGAGAAGAGAGCCGCAGTGCGGCTAATCAACTAGGCTAACTTCCATTGGTTTTAGGATGCAATGTTACTTGGGTGTACCGAACCCTTTTTCCCTTCTCCCTTTTTCACTTTCGGAACCTAAAAGTGAATTCAATCACTCTCGAGTCTCCCAACCAAACCCTTCTTCCTCCTTAAAACCCTAACTCCCTCTTCTTCAAATCACACTGAATCAATGGGTAACTTTAACATGCTCCCATCAGATATTGTGTTAGATATCTTATCTCGTTTACCCACCGAGTCTATTTTAGAATGCAAATTGGTATCAAAACCATTTAGAAATGTTATTCGACATCCATCCTTCTCACGGAAGCATTTGGATCATCTCAATGATTTTGATTCTGGTAAGTTGAGTTTCATATTATGGAATCACTTTCCGTTTTCTTATACCGAGTATGATGAGAGTTTAAACCGTTTCAGTAGGAAAACAAGGATCAATTTAAGTCCCAAGTTTAAGGAGTGTTGCATCCTTGGTTCCTGCAATGGCTTAATTTGTTTCTTTGCATGGTTTAAGGATCATTATAGTCCTGCTTATATCTGTAATCCCATTACTAGAGAATATGTTGTCCTTCCGGAAGTTGAAGTAAGATACATGTTTATTGGATTTGGCTACGTTCCTATAACCAATGAGTACAAAGTTGTTAGCATCTGTAATAATCGCAAAGGAGGAGATCGGAAATTTGGAATTGTTAAAGTATACACTCTTGGCAGTGGCATTGGATGGAGAAATGTGGGAAGTATAGATATCCAGATGAGACATGCCTCACAACCTGGTGAATTTGCTAATGGAGCTATCTATTGGGTGGACAGTGAGGAAGGAACCATTCTCGCCTTCGATTTGGCTGTTGAAGAATTCCAGGTAATTCCATCACCACGAGCTGGTAATCCGAATATACAGGCTGTGGGTGATTTTTTATGTGCAAATTATGATGATGGAGGTTGTGCCGTATGGGTTTTAAAGAAAAAGAATCAGGATGTGATTTGGAGCAAAGAATTTCGTCATGTCGACCTCGAACCTATCACCCTTACGAAGAGTGGTGGGCTTCTATGCTACAATCGTCGTGATCAAAATGTATATCGTTATGCTCCAAAAGCCTCATCTTCCAGGATGCTTGTGAATGGTGGTAAGAATTTTGATTTTGGAGTACGTCACAGGAACACCTTAGTATCATTGAAAGCATTAGGAGAAGAAGATACAGAACTAATGGATTCAGGTGAAAGAGGAAGATCTAGCAGGAAGACACAAAGCAGTGATCATTAACCGAAGGAAGAGAAGAATATCTCTAAAGACAGATGAACTGGTAAGTTTCATTTAGATTTTTTGAACAGATCTCAATTGAAAACTTGAAGTTCTGTTAGCTTTTGGATATGCTAAGTTGATATGTTATTATGCTAAATTAATGTTGAAGTATATGCTCGAAAAACATGAAAACTGAGAGCTTTCTTCTCAGTGGTTTGAGGAAAGTTATTTGGTTCCTACTTAATGACACTTCTTAGAATTTGTCCTTTTGAGATCTACTGTGTGATTATCTTGCTATATCTAGGAATAAAAATGATCATATACTAAATTGTTAAAGGGTTTTTTTCCTTCTATTTATCAGTGAATGCCATGAGAATAACAAAGACTAGTAGTATGCAAATGGGGTGTTGCCGTTTTAAGAAAGACAGAAGATTCTTGGAGATAAACTTTATTCCATAAACATGCTTGGTTTGTGTAATACTGCTTAGGTAGTTGTTAGTTTTAGATTAGCTTTTTCCTTTTTCATTGCATGATACGTTTCACTCTGCCTTACATAAGGATCTGTTACAAAATTCCTTTGCCAGGGAGTAGTTTGGCTATCTCCTGTGATTGGATAATTTCACCATACCGATCGGGATATTCGCAGAATTTATTTATACTCTTATAATTTCATATGCTGTGATATGAGAACATAACATTCAGCAACTTCTTTAATGGTTCATCAAGATTGTATGTGTACTTGTTTAGTTTTATTTGGACCGGGTATTGTTGTGATTATCTGACGGGCATCTTTTGGTAGTGTTGTTTAAAGGAATCTGCAACCTTATATCTGAAAAAGTGAAAATGAAACACCATGACCTGCCTTGCATGACTCCATACAATACTTTAGGCTTGTTGGCTATTAGCGTCTAATGCAGGACCAAATAATAGCTTAGACGAAACCTAGTATTCCAACTTCAATAGTTATTCCCATTTTGTTTCCATTTTCATAATTACTTTGCGTACCGGTACCACTATAGGATCTATTTTCTCCAACTCATACGAAATGAAATGTGACAACCACCTTAGTAGTTGTCACTGAGTTGGGTCGACGTTTATAACCCTTGGTTGGCTGAGTAAGAGATGTCTAAGTCACACTGTAAGAATAAACAGTATGTTTTTGTTTCCTTGAACTTAATGCTATGGAGGATGTGCTGCAGACTTTAGTTAACTACTTAATTCGCTTATGCAAACAGAATTGGATAAGTAAATGCAAGGAGAAATTATAGGAAAGAAGCATATACGGTGATATTATGGAATCTATGTGGTTCCCAGTTATGCCAGGCTACTGAGTTTAGCTATGTAATTCTTTGTAATTCCTAAAAACAAATGTGTGTTTGCTCTTTGAAGTTTGAACTACTAGTTTCGGATATATTGTTGGTTTTGCCGTCTTTAATCTTGGAAGCAATGGCGTGCTATGATGTGTATATCTTTATCGGCCATTTTCATAGAGCAGCTAATAGTTTCAACCTCTGCTCTCCCAAGCGGTCCCATTTGCACCTAATTTTTTTTAACAAGCTACTAGAATCCAGCCTCATAATTCTGTGCAAATTTTCGACATTCAAATTAGTGATTTCGGGATTTTCATAAATTGGCCTCTTTGAATACTCTTGATTCTTATCTTCTATTCTTGATAAAAACATACTGTATTTTTTTTTCTATTAATTAAAGATCTGAAGGATTAAAGTATTGGGTAAGATAATCATGACATTTGCCAGTAATGCCAATTGACTTTTCTGGTAAAGAGATGTGAAATAGGATAGGCTAGCAACATACTGGATGTTATGCATGTATATTCTTTGTATTAATTGGAAGATGCCGGTTTTGTGAATTGATGTGATGCTTAGTTTCCTTCGTGGCAAGTGAATTGTTAAACTTGTGTGAATTCAGGGTACCGTTTGAATTGATATGGAGAGACTATTTCAGATTCTTTTTATTCAAATACTGATTTTCAATCTTCCATAGGTATAAATGGTTTTTGTTCTTTTATTTTAAGTATGCATGGCTCATTTCTTTACAAGCTGTAACTTGATAGGAGGACTTGCAGAACATGGTGGATAAAAAGTCTTATCGTTACTCTTATGCACAGTTGGTTTTTGTAGATGTCTGTGTAGGTTGCAAATTGCATCTCATCTGTATCAATAGGTAAAAACAACAGGGTGTAACTTGGAGATTGGCCTTGACCTTTGTATAACATGATTTTTAGTAACCGGCGCTGGTTTCAAAATTACTTGTCATAAGTGATTCGCTGCTAGTAATGTTGCTGTCAGGCAAAGAGTAGTCCTGCATCAAAAATGAGCATAATAAAATAGTTAACAATCTATCAGATGCTAGCTAAATTTGTCTGTGATATTTTTTGCCTGTTGAGGCTTCATATTATCTGTTCGTCACAACTCTTCAAAGTAATCGTCTTCGCTGTTGCCGTCAACATGGTGATCGCAATTTATTGGTATAGAATTCAAGAGAAATTTTTTGTATCTTGTATCTCTCTATGCGCTTTTCTGTTTTCTTGTTTCTCCGAAGAAATAGAATGTTACGCATCATCTTAGATAAAGAATAGATGCTAAACTGAACAGATTTATCCAACTCTTGCAGTACAAACAAAATATCCATAAAAGAGATGTACTAAAACGGAAAAGAAACCGAAAGTTGTCGCCTGACCGTAGACTTAGTTTCCCATCTGGAGCTCCTAGCCTCCTACAGTAGAACTTCGATAAATTAATTACTTCGCTAAAATAATAAAAGTCTCCGGTCCCAACTAGGCTTGTACATGCTAAATTTTAACTCGATAAATTAATAACTTCGCTTAAATAATAATTTTCTCCGGTCCCAAGGCTATTAATTTATCGAAGTTTTACTGTACTTTACAACTCTTGCAGTACAAACAAACACTGGGAGCTCCTAGCCTCCTACTTTACAAAAATGTTATTCACAGTCGTTATTCAATACCCCGCCACCATTCTTAGTCCTTCTCTGCACGTCCCTCTCCACGAGGCATTTTCTTTGTTCCAACATCTTCAACATCCTTCAGTTGATAATAATGTGGTGCGATCTCCACCAACCATTCTGGTTTCAGTTCTGTGACCTGTCTCATATACTCTTTGGTCGTCATGACCAATTCATGATAAATCACCCATCTTGGGAGCAGCTTTGCCAAACCAGAACTTGGATGTATATTAACTGTTTGAGGATTCTTCACAGTTCGATAAGATCCATTCTTTTGCAGCCTTGCTGAATGGTGGAAAAAACCTGATGTTATAGCCTTCTTTACGGGTTCCAGATCATTGGAGTTGGATGTTAGTTCGATTTCAACCCTCTCCAACAGCCCCTCCAGCTGGTCCCTTATATCTCTGGCACGCTTCATACTCTTCACCTGAATATAATTCTCATAGCACCACTGAGTTGAAAAGTTCGTCTCCTTCCACGAACTGTAAACCTTGAGCAACGCTATATGGTCCCCAACATCCCCAGTGTGAAAATTCAGCCTAGCATTATCTGCATGCACTTGTTTGTCCTTGGGACGGTAAAAGATAGAGTTCCCGAGAGAGCATAGACAGCATAGAGTCCTTCTTCCCACTTTAGTCAGCTCTCCTAACTCTCCAGAGCTCTTCCGTTGGCGGTGGGTCCAGAACAGTTGCCAAGACTTTGGAGAGTGAGGACTTTGATAGGTTGGTCTGAAACGGTGTTATCTTCCAGATCGTTAAGATAATTATGATATGTATACAAGCGGTAACTTTCCATCATTTTGAGATAACATGGGATCAAACAATTTTAGAGGAAACTCTTAGCCTTTGTGCGATTGGGAAGACATCCTTCTTCCCACTTTAGTCAGACTGTTCAGTGCATTGAGGTAACAACTTTTCAGCAAATAAAGACTCCAAAGCTTTCAGTAATGATTCCGTTGGCGGTGGGTCCATGAAGTCGAAATGCAACAAGTCATGAATGCCAAGACTCTTAAGAGTGAGGACAAAAGAGGTTAGTCCTCTGTATCTCCGGAACGGTGTTATCTTCCAGATCGTTAAGATAATTATGATATGTATACAAGCGGGAGAATAAAGAAAATGGTAAACACTTTCCAGGGCCTGTTCGTCCAGACCGACCTGCCCTTTGATTTGCAGACGCTTTTGATATGGGATTGATTAGTAAAGACTCCATCCCAGTCCTTGGATTATAGGACTTCATCTTGACAAACCCAGGATCAATCACATACTTTATCCCATCAATTGTCAGAGACGTTTCTGCAATATTGGTAGCCAAAACAACCTTTCTTGCCCCTTCAGGAGTTGGCTCAAATATTTTAGATTGCAGCTCGGTTGGAAGGTTTGCATAAATTGGGCATATAATCAGTTCAGCTATCTTCGATCCAAGTCCTCGTGTTCTATGTTTTAGAACCTCTTCTGCAGTTTCAATTTCCTCCTGTCCTGTTAGAAACACCAGAATATCTCCAGGAGGTTGAGTAACATGAATTTGAAGAGCAGTAACAACTGCAGCATCCAAGTAATCAGGCTCTGGTGCTTTAGTAAAGTGAATATCAACAGGAAATCGTCTTCCAGGTATTTTGAATATTGGAGCAGAGTCAAAATAGTCGCTAAACTTCTCTGCGTCCAGAGTTGCACTAGAAATAAGCAACTTTAAGTCGCTCCGGAACCGAGAAATGTCCTTAACAAGACCGAATAAAATATCTGTTGACAGCGTTCTTTCATGTGCCTCATCCACCATGATGACACTGTAGCTCGCCAAGTCAGGTTCACCAAGAAATTCTCGTAGCAACATCCCATCTGTCATATACTTCAAAACCGTTTTATCTGAAGTACAGTCTTCAAAACGTATGGAATAACCGACCTCGTGGCCAAGTTTACCTCCCATTTCCTGCGCAACTCGAGCAGCAACACTCATAGCGGCCACACGACGTGGCTGGGTACATCCAATCTTTCCCCGTTTTGTGAAACCAGCTTCATGAAGATATTGGGGAATCTGGGTAGTCTTCCCAGAACCGGTCTCCCCGACAATGACAAGAACCTGATGCTCCTCAATAGACTTGAGCAGTTCCTCCCTGTAAAGATAGATTGGAAGTTGTCTTCTATCATACTGGAGTTTCTGTAACTCTGATTTGTTACTAGAACTGTCAGGACTTGGCAGTTGATCTTCATACTTTTCACCGTCCAGGACAGAGGCCTGGATGAAATCAATCTGGTCCTCAAACACATACTGATAATCATCTGACATTTGTTTATTTTTCGAACCATACCGTAGATCCGCCTTCCCGCTTTGATGAGCTTCCCATGCCTCCTGTTCTGCAAATGGGTTCATCTTGTCTCCAGCAGCACCATCCCTGTACCGCTGCGCAATAGCAGCAAATCTCTTGTCCTGATTTACGCCACGATCCAGGTCATCATAAGCATCAGGCATCCTGTACTCATTAACCTCATCCAACCCTTCTGACCGCTTATCTGCTACAAGGTCTAAGATTTCTTTCTTGTACCTTTGTTCGCGATATTCAGCTTCTGTGAGCTTCACACCAGCAAAGAGATATTGTTCATCTTGCACATCATCCCTCATCTCCTCCAATTTCTTCTGCTCCCTTTTCTTTAAATACTCTTGTCTTGAAACCTTTCTTAAAGTTTCAGTGCCATCTTTCTCCATGGCTTTGGATCTTCGAATCGCCTCCTCTTCTTCTCTACGCAGTAACTTTTGCTCTGTCAACTTTCTGGTCCCTGCTGCATCCTTTTCTCTCAAATTTTTCTCCAGTTGTTTACGCTCTTCTTGGTCTCGCACTCTTGCTTCCTCCTCCGCCTCTAAATCATATTCATCATATGATGCCTTTCTCTTAACTGCTCGATTTTCTTTGAGCACCGGTGCTTCAGCCATCACCTCATCATCATCGTCATCTTGATTTTCAGTCTTCTTCCTGAAACTTTTTTTATTACGTGAATCCACTTTTTTGGGCGAAGCTATCTGTACAGCCCTAATATCGTCTTCCTCGTCAGAATCCGGTTCTAAAAGAGCATAAGTCCGTTGCTTTCTAACTGACATTGCAGCCTCTTTCTCATCTCTTTGATAACTATTCAACCCAGAAGATTTACGTGGAACTCTGGCATACAGCTCTTGAGCAAATTTTCTTGTCTCGGTTGTTGGAGGCAAACTTGCAAACTCTACAAGCTTGTCGTTTAGATCGTTCGCCGAAGATGATTGTTTACCTAACCCAATTACGTATTGAATTACTGTGGCCTGAGAGAAATTTACAATTGACATCAACTTATCTGAAACCCAGATTTTCAGATCTCCATCTCCCGCCATTGCCCTATCTGTAATTACTTTAACTGCTTTATCTCCCCTTCTTCGGATTCGACACCAATTTAGGAGTGATAAATTGAAAAATTAAACGATTCAATTACGTAAACCCTAGTTAACAGCAAACGAAGAAGAGGCCAGTGCAAAAACTCATTGTCCTGTATCTCTCTGCTGTCTGGGTGAATGAGGAGTCGGTTAAGGAATTGCAAAAGAAGACCTAAAGGTCTATTGATACCGGTATGTATTTCTATTGCTGGATTGTTTCCTTTTTCGTTAGAATCGGATTCTATATTTGAGTTGGGCTCCGACAGTAAAGCATGAGCATGATTTATAAGGGTTCATACAATTTAGCTGATCCAACGGCCAGGATCGCTGAAAATTTTGAGATGGTATCATCCCTTAGTAATGCTGGTATCAGCCCTTATAAATTAAAGTAGTGAAAATAAAGAGTGATTCTAGGTTGAGGCCCAAAAAAACGGGAAAAATCCCGTGCAGGGGTTGGACAAAAGAGGAAAATGCTTTCTAGCATTGGGATTATAAGTAGGCACAAATGGGTCTCGCGGCTGTGAGTTGCGGTGAAAATCCCGGGATATAAAGTATTTTCGAAATATACACTAGAGAAAAAATACAACAAATACTAGCAAACGAAGATGATAGAATCACCGGAAAAGAACTACCGAGATTTATCCCAACAGTAAAACAGAATGAGACCCACTTCTGCCCGTTCCTAGTCTGATGTTAGAGGGCTCGATATGACTAACTGAGGCGTATCGACGTACAATCCATAAATTTCCCCGGCTTAGACCAAGACTCATGATTTATAAAGGGGATATCAATTCTTGGAGGGGATACCGATCCATAGTGCGGTCAGGATTATTTTAATTTTTATGGATTGGTATCCTCGTACAGAAATTTGGTATCCCCCTTTATAAGAAACGCACAATTGGGAGATATGTAAAGCAATTGGGACATGCTAATAAGACAAAAAAGAGATTTAAATAGTGATTCACATGCACCATATATCCATAAATTTTATGTAATCCCTAATTTACCTCTCAGTGATCATACTTAGTAATTAATCATGTTTAGTTAGTTAATACTCCCTCCGTCCCTAATAAGATGAACTAGTTGTAGTTTGCACAAATTTTAAGACAAGGAGAAATTGAGTATATTTAATTATTTTTTACAATTATACCTTTATGGCAATAATTAGTAAAATTTAGAAACGATTTATCTCTTAAACTATACCACGGTTTTTTATAAACTTTATACCGTTGAAAAACATTTTAAAACACCTACGCAACGAATATAAACATGACTATCAAATTATACATATTTCTTATAGAAAAAATAATCAATTAAAAGGGTGGTTTTAGAAATATCCCTTGATTAGTGAAGTAGGTCATCTATTTATGGGACAAAGCTTAACCAAGTAGGTCATCTTATTAGGGACGGAGGGAGTATATTAGTTTGATAATAATTAGTATAAATCATTATCATTGAATTTGTTGATGTAACAACATTAAATCAAGATATTTATGATCATGAAGGTTTAGATGAGGAACCAACCCAGAAAGGTAAATAAGCTGAACATACAAGTGCTCTGAACACTCATGTATACGTATTAATGTATTGAAATTTATTTTTATTTTTTCATTAAATTCGTCATTTTTACGCCTGAAAAATTCAATGTCGGCATGGTAAAATTAAGAATACCATGCCGGTAGGTACCTAATCGGCATGGTATTCATACTTTCACCATGTCGGCACACAATCCCCCAAGTTTGAAATTGTGTCGGCGCAGAATGTTCATTATCGAGCATGCATGTAGTGGTGACCGCATGGTACATTGCTTAACTTGCAATGCTGGTATACAATGCAAATTTTTCGGGAACTTGAGTTTTTTTCATTTGGCAATCGGCATTGATAGGTTTCTATTGAGCATGCCGACAATTAATTTCGGCATTGTATTCATGTTACAAATAGTGTAAAATGGCATGGTGCTTGTACTAAAACTATGCCGGTACGCCAAATCCGCATTGTATTCATCTATGCCGGTACGCCAAATCATGAATACAATGTCGGAATTAATACAATTTTTGTTTCTAACCTAAACGAGTTTTTTTAAGACAAATCGATAATTATGCTTCTTTTGAGGAGAAGATAAGTTGAAAGGGAATTTATTTCTTTTATAGGGGACTTTATTATTTTCACCCTCCAAAAAACCCCTTAACAGGAACTATTAGATAGGGATGTTAATTCATATCCCCAATTACTTTATATATCCCTCAATTGTGCAGGCCTTATAAATCATGCCAAGACTGAGATGATTGATGATTTTTTTGTAGTACAAAAGTTCTAGAAAACTCATCATTGAAATTTTGTTCTTTTATTTTTTGACCGGTAAAGAATTTGGTACTAGTGAGTTTCAAACTCATGTCACTGAAATTTCATTCTTCTTTGATGATTTGTCAATAATACAGTGAAGACAAATCATGGCAGCATTATTGTTATAGTACTGCTCGGTCAAACTCGTAAGCGTTGCTATCTCAAGGTTGTTGTCAAGCTTAGTTGCCAAAACTATAAGTCTCTACTTATAGTTAAGCCTCAGATTAGGATAGAAAGTGTAGTTGAGCATTAGAATTCACGCCGTTTATCGATTGAAGACGAAGGACTACTGAGGGGAGCTTGTGGAACTTCATCAACAAAAGGTATGTGGAGACTTAAACTCATATATCACTCAAAATTCTATCTACTCTATCTCCTATTTGAGACAAAAGTCATATAATTATATAGACTTCAATTATACACATTTGATATTTCGAGATAAGTTTAACTCGCTTACATATTTCTCTAAATATGTGTTGGTAAGCTTTCGCTTTAACCAAGTTCATCTTATATTCTTGACTAAAGTCAAAATATGATCATATGAAAATCACCTGGTAACATCTTACATGATTGTGTGAGACAGTCATTTGATGTAGACTCGAATGTTTCGTATTGATCATTCGATCACTTGAAAATCGCTTTGAAGCTAATAGTTTGTGTGAGATAGCTATTGTCATCTTCCAAGAATGTTTCAATGGTTGAAATGGAGTTTTGCATATATGTAATCCAAGTCCGGGAACCATGGTATGCATACCCTTATGCATACTAGTTGGTTTTATGAAACTCTGGGAACCTTGTACGCATACCGGTACGCGTACTGGCGTGAGGTTCAGGTCCGGGTTTTTCTATTGAGTTTAGAAGGCATGCGCACCAGTTCACGTACTGGCGAAACCCAAACTTAGTCTGGCCATTTATGTACGCGTACCTGTATGCATACCTAAGTGGATAGTCTTCTAAAATCTGTTTGTTCATGAATTAATACATTTATATAATAAGTAATGAAATCTTTTGCAAACTATGGATATAATGTTCATGAATTGATTCATGTGAATCAAAATCGATTTTGCTTCAATTGTAACTTGTATACTTCTATGAGAATATAAATAATTGAACAACTCTAGAACTAGTTTCATTAGAGTCATTTGAACTAGTTATGGTTAAGATGGATATGGTTGATATGAAAGTGTTCATATGGCTAACTTCGGTTAACTATTGTTGAGCCAACAAGCTAAGTTCAATCTAACGTTGAAAGATATTAGCTTGAGTCTAATCAGGTTTTCATCTAATTGTGAATATTGAATGCTTTGTTACCAAGGTAACATTGATTGCAAACCTTGATTTGAAGCCTATATAAATGAGAACTCTAGGAACTGGGAAACCTAATCCCCACACCTCATGTGTGATACTAGTTGCGACTAGAGAGAATTCTCCTTTAACCTTAGGTTTTTCATGAAACCATGTAGGTTAACGACTTAAAGACTTCATTGGGATTGTGAATCCATGCATATGATTTTGTACTTGTTAGTAAGATAATGAGTATTGACTAGAACGAGTTCAAACTAACAGTTCAAAGGAAGTAAGATACATGTTAAAAAGGCTATGTGTGGACAGAAAATCTCATTGCCATGTATTCGCATCACGAGACACCAAAATGTGAAAAGTCGTATTTGTGAGATACACTGGATACTTTTTATCATAGTAGTTTTCTCGCTTTCCATATATCTAATATTTTCATAAGATCAAGACACGTGTAAAGCACTAACGTGGGATAGACGGTCAAGTTTGAATTGGGTAGTTGAGAATTTGAGGAGCGAGCAGGACAATCATAATGGTCAAATCAATAGGTTGAAGTCAAAAGGGACATGTGGCGAGTGCAATACAACGAACTGCAGAATGAAAGCGGAAACTATGACGGAGATCAACCATAAGAATTGATCAAAGAGAATAAATAATAGCGAAGATAAACCCTTCTGCAGTCAGCTACAATGAAGACTTGTGACGAGTGAAACGAGCAAATATTATGAGATGTCATCCACTATCTGTAATTGCCTATAAAAGAGATTGAAAACCGTGTAAATATGGTTGAGTTTTTATGGTTCATAACAGACTTAGAAAATTTTTTACTGTGAACAAACTAGTACCGAGTCTAACTTGTAATCACCATCCATTCATAGTGAAATCACCCCCATTGACGTAGCTTTTACCAACAAACCACATAAATCGTATGTGTTTTTTGCTTTCCTTCTTTACTTGTAAACGTTGACCTTATACTCGATTGATAACTTTGATAATAGTCTTAGGATTGTTCTTTAGGTGTGTTGTAGGATTTCCTGTAGTTAAATTTCAGCGCTAGAAACATATAGCAAGAGTAAAGGAGTTACCTTTTACACTTTAGCTTGATAATAGTCATATGGTCACCTGATTTTGTTTGCAAAGAAATCATATATTTGAGTTTCTAAGAGCAGGTCTCTGGAAAAGAAGAACCTTAAGATATAGATTTACCTTTTTGATTTCCTAAAAACTAGGGTTTCAATCTGGTTTTGAATCTTTAAACGTATAAGCTAAATATTCCATTTGAGTCGTTTATCTTAACTGTTGTTTGTTTAAAAGAAAGTCTCAAATCTTCATGCACCTTAAGACTTCATCTTGCAAAGTTTGGATCTGGTAAAAGACGTGTCAGTTACTAGGGGGAAATCCAGAGACTTGGCGACGGCTTCCCGAGACGTGGTGACGGTTGAAAAACTAAACTATTCTCTTCTCATCCCACCCTTGTTCGGATGACAAGATAAGAAGTTGTTAGAGCGCTGATCGTTCGAACTCGCATGCTTGTTATCTCAAGCATGTTTGTCAATGTTAGTGACCAAAACTATAAGACTTAATTTCTAGTCTACTATAGTTAAGTCTCTGACTAGGATATAAAGTGTAGTTGAGCTCAAAAACTCCATGTCAATCATCATACAAGACGAAGAACTACACAAGGAACTGGTGGAACTTCATCGACTAAAAGGTATGCGAGACTTGAACTTATCTATCATCAAAAGTCTATCTACTCCATCTCCTATCTTGAGACAAAAGTCGTTTTGCTAATATAGACTTTGATTATACAAATTTGCTATTTCGAGCCGAGTTTACGCTTATCTATTTCTCGAAATACGCGTTGGTAAGCTTTTGCTTTGGCCAAGTTCATCTTTACCTAGTGACGAAAGTCATGATATGTTTCAATCACTTGAAAATGGCTTTGACGAAAAATGGTTTATGAGTAACAACTATATAACGTCCTTTAAAAATGATTCAATGATTGAAATGAGAGTTTAGATGACATAACCATTGTTGGATATAAGCATTGTGTGGAAACACATACATGTATAAGTCCTTATTCCTTGAACCAAAGTATGCGTACTTTGTTGATCAGGAAAACCAGCTCAAGAGTCCGCGAACCCAGTCCGCGTACTTCGGAGGTTCTCTTTCCGAGAAAATCTGATGGAGTTTGTAAAATTTTACAAACTTATTCCGGGTACTTCGTCCGCGTACTTAGGTTGGTTATATCTAATAATGATTATTCGTGAACTTATACTTATATTATCTACGGAATGCAAGTTTGCAAACCGTGGCTGTAAAGTTCATGAATCGATTCGAGTGAATCAAATCGTTTTTGCTTCGATTGCGTCTTGTATACTTCTATAACATCTAAGAAATTAAAAAACTCTCTAACTAGTTCATTTGAGTTATTTGAACTAGTTATGGTGAAGAAGAACATGGTTCATATGAAAGTGCTCATATGGCTAACCATTTGGTTAACTATTGTTGAACCAACGAATGTACATATTTGGGTAAGGTTACACAAACCTAAAATCGTGCATTTCATTTGTGTGTAACAAGCTAAGTTTTCGATCTAACGGTTGAAACATATTAACTTCAATCTAATCAAGTTTTCATCTAATGGTGAATATTGAATGCTTTGTTACCAAGCTAAGATTGATTGCAAACCCCGATTTGAAAGACTATATAAGGGAGAACT